>PVKB01000344.1:416294-747931 GCA_004027205.1 Ctenodactylus gundi
TTTTTTTTTTTTTTTTTTTTTTTTTTTTTTTTTTTTTTTTTTTTTTTTTTTTTTTTTTTTGGCTGTTGATCCAATGGTCTGAAAGTCCCAAATAGCCTGATTACTACCTCAAGATTCAGGTTAAACAAAATAATTTCTTGGTCCCTGGTGGAAACATTCATATATATCCAAGACTCCTACACTACCAGAGTACAAAATTTGGGTGCCGAATGTCTAGATGTTTAGCTTCAGTTTGACAAAATCTATTTTAAGATGGTACTCTTAGGTCTCATGGTGATTTGTCTCCATAATTAGCTATTCAGTCTGCACCAAAGTCCAACAGTTAAGTCAGAAACTGACTTTCAAAACAATAATTTTTTAAATAATTTTTTAATTTTTGTGTTAAGGTAGCTATGGAACCTATTTATTTTAATCAAATACTAACCTAGGTGCTATTACAGAGGAATTTTATAGATGTGATCAGCATCTTTGATCATTTTTTGTCTTCTCTGTGTGTGTGTGTGTGTGTGTTCACACTGAACTTCATTTCCAGTCTTTTTTAAATTTTGAGACAGGATCTCACTAAGTCATTAAGTTGGCCAGCCTGGGTTTGCGCTTAAATTCTTACTTCAACCTCCCTGGGTGTCAGGATTACAGGCCTGCACCACCAGACCACTGGACTCTAAATAAAGAAGATTATCCTTGATGATGAGGGTGAGCTGAATTCAATCAAAGCAGAGGTTTCCAAGAGGAAAAGAAATTCTGCCCCAAGATTGCAGCATCAGCTTCTATCCAGCTACTGGACTGCCCTCCAAATTGCCCGCTCCCCCAAGCATGTAAGCCAAATCCTCAAATTAAATCTCTCTCTCCATCCATCCATGAATATTAATGGCCCTGTTTCTCTGAATAACCCTGACTAACAAAGAAGCCATGACTTGCTTCAAAATCCTTGGAGACTGAAGGTGATTCTCTATACAGAATTTTCTGTCACTTAGAACACTTATACTAGTAGATTAAAAAATTAAGTTGAGAGATTCTGAAAGAACTGATTGTATTTGTGCGTGGAGCATTTGAAGAATCATCTCTTGCTTTGGACCATGCTCAAAACTGAAAGCCTAATGGGATTACAGGGTCAAAACTGAGGACCAAAATATGTTACGTCTAAAATCTAAAAAGTCTATCAGTTTGTGGGTGTGTATGGTGTGTGTGTGTGTGTGTGTGTGTGTGTGTGTGTGTGTGTGTGTGTGTGTGTGTGAATCACAACTATTTTGCTCTAAATGAGGATATTTTAATATGCCCCATACAATTGGATTTCCAAAACTTCAGCTGAAGTAGATAAATCTGAAGTTTACACAGTTTATATTCCACCCTGAAAATACAGATCTTATAAAGGCATGTAGATATAGCTAACCAAATTGTGGTCCCCATGACCTGCTGTTCTATAGACATAGAAATAACATCAAGGGCTTATGCACATACATGTTTACAGTAATTAGATATAATCCAATAAAATATTCAGATGTGTGTGTTCAGGCATTTTTAGTATATTTTTAATTTTTACTATTTTAAAAATACCAATAACTTAAAAATTATTTAATTGCATACTTTTATTATGATTTATAAAATCATTGGTTTTTAAGGGATTGGTTACTTTTTAACTGGTCCATCATCCTTGATGGTTTGAGAAATACTGATCTGAGATACCTGCTACTTTCTGTCATCAATATGGTAGGCTACCATGTTATTCTCTGGGGTAATAATGTGACAGGATGTCCTATGGGCAAATCATGACAGAGAATTAGAATTATGACTTAGTTCAGCTACTGTTCTTACCAAGTGAAGAGCACACTACTTTGCGGTGTTCCCTAATTTGGAGGAAAGAAAGAAAAAGTATGCACTAGAGTTACGGCCATATATAACAAGCCAGAGACTATGTTGGTTGGCTCCAGCACAGAGACTAGTTAGAATTACCATCAAGTTAAGTTCAAAATAATACATTGTCATTCTATAAAATGATCAAGATACATTCCATCTTCATTGGTGACACTAATCTGATAGGCTCCCCCATTCCCGAAATGTGGAACTGCTTTTGATTTACTATGTTAAAAGAAAGGGTAGGTTCCGATTGTCTTTACTTTGGTTTTAATGCCAAAATAACCCTTAATGCATTAAGAATCTGATTCTCAATAAAGCCCACTCTCGAGCTGAGAGCCACACTAGTTTTCTACACCTCTAAGACTAGTGTTTTAGAGACACTAATCAACAACACTCAAAAGAACTAGTTTTTTAAAAAAATTTTTTTTCAGTTCAAGTGTCTTAAGAAATCATAAATCACTTAGAGAAGACAGAAAGACCTTACTTAACACAGTTGGAGGACTGCTGCAAGTTCTTTTCCAAAAGGATAAAATTACCTTGAAGAAGAGGCTACAGGTATGAGAATTCTCTCACTTCTGGGGTTTATTCAAACCCAAAACCTTGATTTCACATTCCATTATCTCAAGTCAGTCTTCATCCAATAAATCTAAAGATTTTATGTCATTAGTTTTAGTTAGAAGATCAAATAGAATCCTAGTATTCTGCTCATTTGATTTGATACAGAAGCCATAACCAGCCAGTCTCTGCTACGTACTGTGCTGTCAGGTCATTTTGGTTATGATCCTCACTCAGCCCCCAATTAGCTTAACAAGGCATTTGTTGCTTCTGGCCATTATCAGTTGATTTCTGACCCTCCGGAAGTCTATAACATTGATTGAAATCAAAGATTTAAATAACTGCATCTTTCATCTTTATCCCCACTCCACAGAAGATAGTCAATGTTATGAGCCAATTTGGTCTCTCAAAAATCCTCGTTAAAGACCTAACCCTCGGTATCTCGGGCAGATTCTGCATTTGGAAATAGGCCCTTTTAAAGAATGGATAAAGTTTAAATGAGTTCTACAGGATGCACTCTCGTCCATTCTGACTGAAGCTTTTGTAAGAAGAGAAACCTGAACTTACAAACAGATACCACGGATACTGGGGATGCATGGCATAGAGGAATGGCCTCGTGAGGACAAACCAAGAAGGTGGCTATCCGCAACTTAAGAAAAAGAGGCCACAGGAGAAACCAGATACATTGATCTTGTAGCTTCCGGACTGAGTCAACAAATTCTGTTGTTTAAGCCACCTAGTCTGTGGAATTTTGTTACAGTAGCATTAGCAAACTAATGTATCAACTTATGTTACTTTTTAAGATTGCCACTGCCTTTTCCCATGCATTTTTCAATTTCTTTAAAAAGGGAGCTTCCTTTGAGTTCCTTGAGAAAATATGGTTAAGGGACCAAATGACATGTGAAACTATTTTGCAACATTCTCATCACAAAATATCTGTGGATTTCCTCTTCTAGAGGTTATCTGGCAAACCTTGGCAAGCCAACTTTGCTTGGTGTTTATCAGCACTGACCTCAAGTTCCAGTTAGTCATTTAAGTAAAATATAGGGGTTCGCTTGTCAAGGCTCATTCCCTCAAGGTGGATGGTTTACTGTAAAGATACATAGAAAATGGGTTATTATGGTCAAACACAAAGAATTCCAGTAAAACATAAAGTTAGCATTTAAGACTGCATGCCCACCCCAGTGTACTGCTATAGTTTCAAGGCTTGGCCCTGGATTTAGCAGCTCCCACTGCCATAACAAAACGGCATAGGACTGGGTGCCTAAAACAATGGAAATTTATTTTCTTATAATCTAGAGGTTAGAAGTTCAAGATCAGGATGACAACGTGGCAGGTTTCTGGTGATCCCTCTGGGCTCTCGTAATAACTTGTAGATAGGTGGCTGCTGTCTTAACCACCTCCTTGTGGCTGTGACGTAATACCAGACACCCACAATGCCTGAAACTTGAGGAAGGAAAGGTTTATTTCAGCTCACCTTTCTGAAGTCTTCGTCAGTTCATGGCCAGCTGGCAATGGCACCATGGCAGAAGGGTCTGGTGGAGAACAGCTGCCCAAGGCATTGCAAAAGGAAGGTGAGAGTTAGGAAGAAGCTGCCGCAAGAGTATGGCCTTCCAGACCACGCCCTCAGCAAGGCACCACTCCCTGCCACTCCCTGGTAATCCATTCTTCTGAGTAATCTCCACCTTCCAATAGCATGTGAAATCCATAGATAATCCACAACATCCAAACCATGAGACACTTGAAGGACATTCCAGATCCAAAGTGTAACAGCTGCATGCTCACTGTGTCCTCGTGCGGCCTTTACTTAACGTGTGCTGGGGAGAAAGGGAGCTCTGTTCTTATAATGACACTAACCATATTGTATCAAAACCTCTCCTAACCACATCATTTAACCTGAATTACTTTCTTGTGACCCTGTCTCCAAATTTAAGGTTAAGGCTTAAGCATAGAAATGTTTAAAGGATACAAATATTCAATCCTTAACAAACCTAAGTATCTTGATAACACCAAAAGAAGAGTTAGTGAGCACCTTTACACAAGTGCTATAATAGAGGTACATGGCTATTTGCAAATTCCTAGAATAATTCCAGTGCCCGATCTTTCCCAATTAATTAATGTCAAACATTGACCAAAAAATGCCTTACCAGGATTGTATATTCAATTTGTGTTGTAATTTCAGCAGCCTCTAAAATTATATTTCAGTCACACTCACATTGAAACTTCAGAGATAAAAATTTATCTTCAGAGCATCACAGCCACACCATCCAGAGTCCTTGTATTTCTCATCCTTACCATAAGATAAGTAAATAAAATAAATAAATAAACCTTTCTTAACGAAAACCTTGCCTAGGAATGCCATACAATAATTTGAGAAACTCATTTGCTAAGTGCCACTGATTAATTTTTTCAATAGTACCAAAAATATTATCACCTTCAAATCCAAGCAAGTCAAATAACCAATCCTGATTCGTTTCTTAACAAAATAGAATTTAATACAAGGAATTAAATGTTTACAAAGCTCTATAAAAGTTGGAGTATTAGGAGTAAGGGAAACACCACTGGAAATTTTGAAGTTTGTACAGCATGCTTAAGTTCCATCTAGAAAATGAAAAGTTGCTGTTATCACCTCCACAACTCTCTTCCAACATCCAAAAATCTAATAATTCAACTCGGAAACACTAAATCAGGGTTCACAGGTGCCTTCAATCTCCATGACATCAGTTGCCAGCGCCATTGGCACCAGGAAAATGACCATTTCCTCACTTCCAAATCTCTCTTGAATGTATGTATGTTACTAACAGAACCTAATTATTTTCCAGAAACTCAACTGCAATAAATTGTTGGAAATGTGTTTTTAACTTTTCATCCTGTATGACATAAGAAGGTGCATTTAAAAATCTAAACCTAATTGAGTCCATCCAGAGAGCAGTACTGTAAGTGCTCCACTGATGTTAATAGCAGGAGTGATGGGATCAAGAGAAGCACTAGATAACCTACAATGATGATGCAGAGGCTGGGAAAATCTTCCTGCCCAAAGGAGGAAATTTTGGACTGAATCATAAAGAAAACAAGTGAGTTGGGAAACGTGTTTAAGGCAAAGGAGCAAAACATACAGACACAAAGCTGTGACCTGCAAGAGCAAGATTTTCACTACAACTGGATTAACCTGAAACGTGAGGTGGGTGATGAGCAGAGAGCAGTTATAATTAACGCAATGACCAAAGTGTGAAAACTCTCCATGATAGGGCAATAAAAAACGCAATAAAAGTAACCGGTGTTCACCAATATCTGTTCTCCTGTTCCCCTGGACACAGGACTACACTGCACTTTACACATCTTGGAGTTAAAGCAAATAGCTGGGTAATTCTATAATTAGCTGTAAGCAATGGCCTGTTAGTAGAAGTGGTACATATCACTACTTCTAAAATAAAGCTTAGTGGGATGGAAGAATGGCACAGCAATTAAAATACTTGCCTTGCAAGCACAAGGCCCTGAGTTCAATTCCCCAGCACCACATAAACTGGGTGTGGTGGCGCACATCTGTAATCCCCAGCACTTGGGAGGCTGAAGCAGGAGGATTGCTGTGCGTCCAAGGCCAGCCTGGGCTCCCCAGTGAGTTCAGGGCCAGCCTGTGCTACAGAATTTTTTGAGACCCTGTCTCAAAACATAAATAAATAAATAAATAAATAAATAAATAACAAAAATTAATTAAGTAAGTAAAGCTTAGTAAAGGTGACAACCAGCAACTACCCAATGTTAACGCATCTATGAGACAGAAAAGCTTCCTACTCTCCTGAACCAATGGTATCCAGAGAACAAGTAAGACCCTTTGCATTATGAGGTCTTTGGAAGGTTAAGATAACTTAACACTACTTAGCATTAACCTGATAATATAAGAACAACTGCAAAAAAAATTAATTAAGCAATTTCTTGCAATACATCTATTTTAGGGAGATTATATTGTAGAAGGAAGAATGTAGATGAATAAGGTTAGAAGTGAGGCACAGTAACAAAACAAAGGCTGATTCAGAGTCAGTGAGTGCTGTCATGAGGCAAAAATTACCTCCTTCCTACTACACGGCAGGATACTCAGAATTAAGAAATCCTAGGCCATACCTTCTCTGGTCTCAATGTTCTTTTAGAATTACTAAACATGGAGATTTCCTGCCAAATTCTTGTGCTCTTGCAAAGACCCTAAAACCAGTAAAGGGCCTATTAATATATGGCAAGTTAGGATAAGAAATTGTGCTAATAATGACAATTCTACAACTTCTTGTCCTAAACTACTCTGAAAATCTCTTCTTTTGTGTCAACATTATTTTGAGCAAGTATCATGCTGAAATTCAGAACAAAAAAATTTAAGAAGCTTGCATGTACCACATATTTTCCACCTTCCCATAGTACATAAAAACCTGGCCCAGCTTCTCTGACTATTTCATGAAAAGTAAGAGTCACTGAAATGGAAGCCCTAAGGGATACCATCATTAGATGTTTATTTGTTGCTAGCAAATCAAATGGCACCAGAGAGACAAAATGTAGAGTTACTAAGGCAGCAGGAAACAGAACACACCTAGAGATAAACCTGGTAAGTCCTGGTTTAGACCCCAGTCTGTAATTTAGCCATCGGAAAGCCTGGCTACTGTAATGGTGATTATCTTAGTAACCAAGCCACCACTGCCAAAATCTCTATTTTCCCTTCACTAGACTAACAATAAAAGGTTACTTTCCTTCTCAAAGAGAGTAACAGAAGTATTTCTTGAGAATTTGGCTCTCTTTAATACACAGAGTATGAAGCTGAAAGCAGTTCCATATATGCTCCAACAGAGACCCATAAATGAATCTGGTCTCTACCAAGCGATGACTCTGCCATGTGTTACTGTTGAGAAATGAAGGACTTGTATTAAAAATGCATAATTTAATCAAGTGAAAACCACTAATCAGTAAGAATTATGCAACCTTGATGTTATGGAATTTTTTATGGTTCATGTTATTACAGCTGCCACAATTTCTTGTGGGTTTATCAAAATGAAAATTAATACAAAGGAGAAGATTTGAAAGACAAAATGAGCTCATACATGAGGTCTTCAGAAAGGTCTGGCACTTCTCGGAGGCCAAAAAAAAAGAGCGGGGAACAAAAGCAGCATGACGGTCAGCCTGTCACTGTCCCCTCCCCCTGGTGAAAAGTACAAATTTGCAAGAGAAATTTGCACTCCTTTGGAGTTCAGGGAGCTACATGATTGTTCTACTGAATCAGGGCCCAAATAGGGGCCAAAAACGAGGAGCATCAACAAAACAGCATCTGTTTTCATGCTCTCTCCAACTTATATGTGGAGCTGGCAAAATCCCAGAGAATGTTAGTGATCTTCTCAGGCCTTCCTGTGGATCAATAATTAGGTACAATCTTTCAAACTAGATTTTTTTTTTTTACTATACAGCAAGGAGTCCTGTCGAAACCCAATTTAGTCACAAATGGCAATGGCACATGTGTCAGTTTCACTAGCACTTGACTGGTATGAGAATTATTTGTGGGTTTAGGGCTGGAGTAAATTGTATGCACATTTGCTTTCTGTGTTTTGTGAAAAACAACAGGAAAAGCAGAAAATAGAAAGAAAAAATAGTGTTTGGTCTATCATTATTAATTTATATTTAAGCTTTATAAAGGGGGAAAGCTGGCTCACCGCTCTTCCTCATTCAACAGACGACCACATCTGCTTATGCAATACCAGCCATGCCCTTGAGCCACAATGGTGAAGGTCATAGCAAATCATTTCAGCCATCTTGGGTGCCTGCTCTCTAGGGCTGCTCTTATCTCAAGCAAAGTGGACACTGTTACTATCATTGACTACTTCATGGCTTCAACTACATACTTTCCAGGATGAGTATACTAGTGGCAGTTGCACTGACAGTCAAAGTAGAAACAGAAAATGTGTCATCAATAGAAAGCCTGTCTTCATCTTTTGGGAATGAGATCTTAGCCACATCACATAAGGTGATACTGAGTTCTCACTGCCTGTGGAGTCATCTGGTTTCCTTGCTACCATGGAAAAGGCTGGAGCTTGTTTGAAGAATGGAGACAAAACAGTCATTGTCTTTATGCCTTCTGCTGATGCCTCCATTTTTGCTATGTGTGTGAATCATCAGAAATAGCACAGTGCACCACCAGCCTCTCAGCACCCTGGTCAAGGTCCTGCATGACACTCTTGGCAGTGGAGTGGTACTCATGAACACAGTGCATGCCATCACTGGCAACCAGTAGGCCGTGCGTAGCACTCCAGGGAAGCTGTGCTCTAATAGCCACAGGGTGATCCACAACATTTTTGCACTCTTTGGTGCTGTAGAGGCTGAGGGCAAGTCCATTCCTGAGCTGAATGGGAAGTCCACTGGCATAAAATTTCTCATGAATGTACTTTCATAATTTTGGCTTAATGCCCTAATATTTTGGATGAAGTAAAACACAACTAATTCCACCTGTGACCTTTTGCTTTTTAAAATATGGATAATAAAAATTTCAAATTTATGTTTTTATTTTGCATCATATATTTATCAGACCTTGAGCTGGGTCATCTTCTCCATTGGATGCATAAAGAATTGAGGCCAAGGTGCCTAAGTAGCTTGTTCTAAGGCCTGGACCTTGGTTCTATGTGTATCCCACTGAAGATGTGGGTCTGACACTTGCCAGTAGAAACTTTAAAGTTCTTCTCCTAGTCGGCTTTGGCCACGAGTATCATACACTGGTTGGTCCAAAGAATGGAAATTTGTTCTCATAGTTCTTCAGGCCAAAGAGTCTATGATCAAAGCTTGACCGGGTTTAGTTTCTGGTGAGGACCTTTTCCCTGGTTTACAGGTAAGTGGTCACCTTGTTTTAGCCTCACATGACACAGAACACTCTGATATGTCTTCCTCTTCTTACACAGGCACTAACCCTATAATGAAGACACCACCTTGATGATATCATTTAAACCCATTTATGTCCCAAACACGTCTTCTCCAAATGCTACCACATTCTAAGCTAAGGCTCAGCCACATTTAGTTGGGGAGGCATACTTCAGTCCATAGCAGCTCTCTTATATTGGAAGAACAGAACAATTTCAGAGACTTAAATTTAAAAAGCTTATTTATGACAAGAACTGCAGTAAGTGTTTCTTTTTAGGCATAGCACTGATGAAAACAGTCACGTGATCTTGCATCAGATGTATATGCAGTTTATCTAAGCTTTAATCTACTGCCAAGTTAGTCTCCCTGAAAGAGCTTCATGGTCCCTGTCTCTGAAGCAGTATAGTTGTCCTCTGCTCAACTTAATAAGCACTTACTGAGTTCCCTGCTGAGAAAGCAGCAAAAATATAAGCAAAAATAGTCTCTCACACTCAGAAGCTATTATTTATGATGAAAGCATTTTTAAAATCTGCCTAGAAGAATTGAAAGAATAAAGAAAGAGTTAATCAAAGTCTATGTGCTAGGGATGTGGCTTAGGAGTAGAGTATTTGCAAGGCAAGTGCAAAAAAAAAAAAAAAATCAAGCAGTATTTATACCAGGCCATGAGGGATTAAACAGGAAAGTAACAGAGTTTAAGGGGGAAAAAGAACAATTTCCTCATTAGTGTACCTAATACTAACAATTCATTTTAAAAGTAATCTCTTCCTCCAAATGGCTATGCTTCCAAAGCTACTGTACACATTCAATGGAATACCAATCAAAATACCAACTATATTCTTCACACAACTAGAAAAAAAATCTTCAAATTTATATTGAACTAGAAAAGACGCAGAATCTCTAAAGTAATTCTGAGTAGCAAGGGAAAAACTGGAGGAATCACAACCTCAGACTTGAAAAAACACTACAAAGCAATAGTGATTAAACCTACATGGTACTGGTGTAAGAACAGACAAGAAGACCAATGAAACAGAATTGAAGATACTGAAACAAACCCAAACACACTTAGTCAAATGATCTTTGACAAAGGGGCCAAAACAATCTAGTAGAGAAAAGACAGCATCTTCAGCAAATGGTGATGGGACTACTGGATCTCCACATGCAGGAGAATGAAACTAGACCCATACCTGTATCCACACACTAAAATCTGATCAAAATGGATCAAAGAATTAGACATCAAAACAGAAACACCAAACGACAAAATAGGTAAAACCCTAGAAGAAATAGGAGCAGGAAAAAAAAATTTGAATAGATCACCAACTGCACAAGAAATTTCAGCAAGAATCAACAAATGGGACTACATTAAATTAAAAAGCTTTTGCACAATTAAAGAAACAATCATCAAGGTAAAGAGACCAACCACAGAGTGGGAAAAGATATTCACCAGTAGCACTTCAGGCAAAGAATTAATATCTAGAACATACAAGGAACTGTAAGACAGGAAACCCCCTAAAATAAATAATTCCATCAAGAATTGGGCAGTGGAAATGAAAATAAACTTCACAGAAGAACTACAAAAGGCCAACAAGTATATGAAAAAATGTCCTTCATCACTGGCCATCTGAGAATTGCAAATAAAAACAGCATGGAGGTTTCACTTCACTTCAGTGAGAATGGTCTACGTCAAGAACTCAAGAAATAATTATTGGCAAGGGGGCAGAAGAAAAGGAACTCTACTCCACTGCTGGCATATATGCAATCTGTTACAACCATCATAGAAAGTGGTCTAGAGGTTCCTTAGAAAGCTGAGAATGGTAGTTCCATTTGATCCAGGTATTGCCTTACTGGGCATGTTCCCAAAAGAAATAAAGTCAACATACCAAAAAAAAAAAAAAAAAAAAAAAAAACTACATGCATATCTATGTTTATAGCAGCACGATTCATAATAGCCAAATCCTGGAAGCAACCTACCTGTCCATCCATACAGGTTGGTTAAAGAATATGTGATACCTACACACAATGGAATGCTGTATTAGTTGGGTTCTTTCAAAGGACAGAATTTACAAATTTTATCACAAAAGAATCTATTAGGAAGGCTTACAAACTCTAGGATAGAGATGGTCCAAGATGTCTGCTCAGCTGTGAAGCAGGACAGCCAGTGAGGTGAGAGTCTGCTGTAGATCTCGGGTGAAAACCAAAGCCTGAAGATCAGTGACTGAAGAGCAGCAAAGGGCAGATGGGCACAAGTCGAGACTGGTCCGAATCTGTGCTGAAGATCTGCGATGCGTAGCAAGTCCACATCTGTAGACAATCGCAAAAGCCAGAGCTTTCCCAGAGGAAGCAGCTGTAAAAATCTTCCCTCTTCCTTCCTTATATACCGTTGGAGTTCCAGTTGGCCCTCCCCCATCTGGATGGGTGCTCTTCCCTCATTGGCCGTCCCACAAATCCCTCACACTTAAATCCGGGCTGGTTCCTGATCCCCAATCTAGAGGTGGTTCACAAATCCTAATCCGAATGTAGGTGTGGCTCCTAATTCCCCCAAATTGACATAATCCCTTCAAGGGTCACAAATACTATGCAGTCATAAAGATAGACAAATATGAAACATTCGAATGAAAATGGGACACCTAGAGTCAATAATGCTCAGTGAAATGGGCCAAGCACAAAAGACTGACTATAGATGGGTGTCCTTCTTATGAAATGCACAAACATAATACATGAAAAGGCCCAGCATGAGTGGCAGGGTAGAAAGAGAGGCAATGGTCAGACAGGAAAGGGGTGACACAGGGCTGGACATAGACGCTCACTAATTTCCCAAACCTCACACTTCTAATGTGTTACAGAATTTGAAATTTATGTATTTACAAGATAATGTTAAATTTTATGTCATGTGAATTTTTTTACCAGAATAAAATCTTTTAAAAAGTTATCTATCCCTACTTTAAAGGGTGAAGAATCATTTAAAAGATTATATTCCTTTTTTTAAAATCTGAGAGCTACCTACCAGAATTTGAAGTCAGCCCTCTCAGGTGTCAGTCTTCTCTGCGTTGGTTCAAAAAAAACCACACTCTTCCTAAAGCCAACAGTAATTTTAAAGGTAGCACTGCTATATTTTGCCTTTTTATTCTGAATTATGGATTGTCTATGAATGCAATTTTTATTAACTGTGCAGAATTGCTGGCAGAAGTGATTTTTTAAAGTCTTGATTTTATTGTCATTTGATAATTTATTCCCTGGATACAAGTTTCTAGAATTATATTTGCTGGGTGATCTTGATTCATTTCAACTCCTCTAGCAGAGGCAGGACTATTTCTCAGGACTTGATGCCAGAATTAGGAAAACAATTTACTTTCTCCAGCTAAGTATGGTAAATGACACAATGTTAATGACTCTTTAATGATTTTTTAATATATTACAGCAGCAATGTATAACTGTGAGAGAAATTGACATAATGTTTTTGGCTGGAATTGTACTTTGTGAACTGGTAACAGAGAAAAAATTATCAGAGCAAATTCCATGTTACAAATATTTTTATTATCTTTTCATTTTAAATCTTTGTGTGCTTACATTCAATTTTCTTCAGGCCTTCACAGAAATAGAATGAAAACTCATAGCATATAACCCTAGCTGCAGAAAGATAAGATGCATTATTTTATTAATCAGAAATATACAACTAGTTTTGGTTAAATTTGACATAGGACGTGGTAATTTTTAATTTTAAAAAATGGATTAACATATGTTGCAATTACACCTTATTTTCTGAATATTTTTTCAGTACCCACCAATGCTGTATTATCATTTCTCTTGATGCTTTATGCCTTATGGAGAATCTTCTCGCTAAAAATTACAGCTGAAAAATTGTTCTTATTTTGTAGATGAGGTTTCTAGAACCTAGAGATGTAAATAATACATTCAGGGCAGAAAAGAAATCAGTGCAAATAGCTCCTGCAATGTTTACCTTAGGCTCCATTCTCTCTCGCCTCTCTTCCATTCCTCTTCTGCCTGTCCGTCCGCCTTTCTGTTTCCCAAGGCCTCGAGGCCTATTATCTTAGTAGAAGTAAACTGAGTCTTCCCTAGCTTCATTCATTCTTATTGTTTTAATGTTTTATCTCTTGTGACATTTAGAAGCCACAAGAATTCTGTAGGTATTAAATTTGGATCCTATAAGCAGAGATGGATAGGCAGTTGTGGTCAGAGCTCAGAACACAGTGGGGACAGAAACACAGAAAGCGAAGGCCAGTCTCATGAGGTTTTTTTTTTTTTTTTTTTTTTTTTTGGGGGGGGGGGGGGGGGCGGGGCACTAGTAGAAGTTGACTAAAAGCTATTTATGTTACATTCTGGCAGAGAACCTGTTACATTTTGCCCAGGTCCCTTGCAGGAGGTTGAGCTAAAAACTGAACTAGAAGATGGCAACGGAGCAGCACTTTGTCAGTGGCTCCTCATGAATTCAGATGGAAATCTGAGATGCAGTGAAGGAAAATCTTCTACAGCTTGACTTAAGAAGGAAGAGGAGCAGCCACACCTCAGGGGTAAGCACAGACCTGTGGAGAAGCAGTGGAGACCAGCCACATGAGTGCATGATGGTGGGAACATTACTTCCAGGACAATGTCATGGAAGGTTCCAGGTCAAGTTTGTGGCTGTTTACTACAGAAAAGAAGGGTCTTTGACCCCAGCACTCCAGAAAACTGGGTCATACAGCTGTAGAACTAAGGACAGCCCAGCTGCTGCTGCTGCTGCTGCTGCAAGGCCTCAGAGCTTAGGGAATAGAGGACTGAAAAGTGCACTGCAGGGGTTCCAGTCAGGAGCCTTTTAGGCACACCCAGAGAGATGATTTATAAGCGCAGTCTTACTCTAGCCCTAACCCTAACCCTAACCCTATGGTTTTAATGCAGCAGCCTCTCCTGCCCCTATGTCTGGCTCATGTGGTGCTGTGGAATCAAACCTAGGGCCTTGTGCTTGCTAGGCGATCATTCCTCTAACCACTATTCTAAGTTTAATGTAACTATTGCACAGCAAAAATGCACACTAACAAAAAATAGGAAATAAATATTATCCAAAGAAAAAGAAACCAAGAATTGGAATGGAGACAAAGGGATTACCTGCAGGCATCTCCATAACATCGCCCATAATTATCAGACTGAAGTGTTCAAGAGAATAAACATTTAATGTTAGAAGAGAGCCCCGTGGGCTCTCAGTGTAAAAAGGGCCATCTAGAGAATTGGTTCCCAGAGAGTCATTTCACTCTGCCTAGCTAACCAGACACTGAAAGGCCGCTGTAGCCACAGTCCAAAGGGCCCCTCCTAATGCTCAGGCTGGTGATAGACCATGGCATTGTCTACATGATACTGGTTGCATTGGCATACAGAATGTAAGAGTTGTGTGGTAGGGAAAGTTTCCACACAGATTTCAAAGAAAGGCCTGGGAGGCCAGGTAACATGCCCCTGACACGTATACACATGAAGCTGTGGGATGCGTGAAGCTGTGGGATTAAAGACCCCAAGCAGTGAGAGATGCCGGAAATTTGGAACAACTTCTGAGGAAAGACATAGTGATCAGGTAAAGCCCATGTGGGTTGCAACAGGCAAGGCTTTAGAGGTGGAAATGTCTACTCTTTGGAGCACACATCTTACCACCAAGGCCCTAGATGGGACACAGAGATACAGGACTTAATTTTTGCTCTATCGGGTTTCAGTTTTGTTTTATTTTTTTCTATTGTCCCATTTATTCTTTTTGTACCCTTTACCATTGTACATTGGGATTTATTTGTTTTCTGTGTTTTGACTTTTCAGTCATAGCTATAAATTTGTCTTCAGTCTCGAAGACTTTGACTCTGCGTGTGTGTGTGTGTGTGTGTGTGTGTGTGTGTGTGTGTGTTTCTGGGATTGACCCACGGCCTTTGCACTGAACTATATCCCCAGCCCTTTTTTATTTTGAGACATGGTCTCAATGAAATGCTATATTGCTCAGGATGAGCTTGAATTTTAAATCCTCCTGCCTCAGGCTCCCACAGTGCTGGGATTACAGGCACACCTACTGTGTTTTGACTTACTTGAAATTTTGAGCAGTGGTGCAACTGTTGAGACTTTGAGGAAAAGATTAGTGCATTTTTGATTCTATATAGGATAGTCATACAATGATAGAGTGAATTATGACTTTCTGATTATTTGGAGATTGCAGTTCAGGGCATGTGTTTGGGTGACAAGTTGACAAGAATGAAATGTGACATTTAAGCTGAATTGCCAGTGTGATTACCTTGAGAGCCTCCAGGGTGATTAGTACAGCCGATTCCCAATGTGACTGTGTAGGCGGTAGATGCGTGACACTGACTATTATATCTGGCCCTGGCCCCCTAATTCCTCATATGGTTCCCCTGCTTTGCTTTGTGACTTCCAGTAACTCGACACTTTTGCTTTGCTGTGTTCTCCTGCCATGATGTTTTCACATTGAAGCCAGCTGACCCTGGACTAAAAGCTCTGAAACTATGACCAAAAGTAAAATTTTCCTTCTTAATTGTAATTGTCAGGTAATTGGGCTGAGCAGTGAAAAACTGACCCATCCAGTCGCCCTGGTCCACACCACCATTACACCTTCCTTAAATCCTTGCTACAGTCTCCTAATTGAGATCTTACTGTTGCTCCTGCCCATTTTCAGCCTGTTGTCAAAACAATAGTCAGGTGATCCATTTCAAATATATCAAATTATGTTTAAATTAAGGTCTGTCTCCCCAGTTAGAACACTAGGTAGAAGGATTTTTATTTCTTTTGTTGTTGCTTTATCGCTAGCACTGAACATAGTAGACAGCAATGAAAGATAGGAAGGAGAAAGGAACAGAAAGGAAGAAAGGAAAGCAGGAGGGAAGAACTGCAAAGGTCCCTAGCTCAGTTCTTCTCACAACACAAAGATAGCATCCCTCACTTCAAGTTAAAAGCAGCATGAACTTATGGGATTGTTTCCTGAGCAGTCTAGATAACTAGAAGCCATCAGTTTCTAAAGAACAAGTGGCATACTCTTAGCTAAATGCTTTTTTTTGTACAAGCCCATATGAACTAATTAAACTATGAAGTGGTTTCATCTTCTAAAAGCTTTTTTCTTAGACAACAAACTAAGAATAGAGGCCAATGCCCAAGCAGCCCCTCTACCGCACACCGTGTTTAGCACTGTGCCGGCTCTCAATGACTGTTACATTGCAGGTATAGGCCTTCTACTTGCCAAAACTAGGTTTTGATTTATCTTGCCATGGGTTTTGAGTATGTGGAATTTTCCCAAGTGAACTAAAATTCTGCCGTTAGTAAAACTTCTGCTCGTTACCTGTGTTAATTTTATGACTTTCTCCGCACCCAGTGACCCCATCCACTGCCAGTCCAGCTGTGAGAAGGTGCAGAGCAAGAGACTGAGCGGCCCTGATGCCCACACGCCACGGGTTAGAGCGACGCTTTCACGGAGCAGGGAAAGCTGTCGCTCGCAGTGGGGTGGTCAGCACAAGGTCCACGGAACACAATCAGGCTAACGACGGTTTTAATATTAGTCACTCAGATTTTAAAAATGCACGTCTGTCATCTATACAGCCAAAATATCCAGGCTGAGTGATGAATTAATTCATCTTTAAGACGTATTTATGATATACTGCTCTGAATGTAAAAAAAAAAAAAATCTTTCACCAAGGTACCCTTGAACTGAGTTTCAGCAGAAGCTGCCTGAACGACACACCAGGTTCCTGTGTAGAGCCACAGATAACCGTAAGTAAATGGCAGGCACAAGACATCGATGGTGGGCACTCAACTCACCAGAGGTCCCTCTGTGCCCCTTCAAGGAAACCGCCAGGCTGGCCCAGCTCACTCATGCTCTCTGCAGTGTCTCAGCAATGCCGGGAGGAGCCGCCCTGGCGGCTGTCCTCGCCCTGCTGCCCTCTGAGCGGCTTCCTGAGCCCTGCGAAGCTGCCAATGCCGAAAGAAGAGGACATTCTCTTCCTCTTTGGAATGAAAAACAAGGTTGCAGCGATTCAGGATGACGCTTGAACAAGCTCAATTAACACCGGATAGGCAAAGATATGACTTGTTTCAAAATTAGCTCTATGCTAACAGGCAGCACTTGGAGCCAGGGCAGATCTCCCCCCCCCCCCCAACACCCATTTTATTGATACGCATAAGTACAAATTTTAAGGTTTACATTGATCTTGAACATTTTGTGCACACACATATCTTGCCAAGGTAACAGGATCTTCCTCGCTCTCCTTTCGCCCATCCCCCTATTCACCCTTCCCTTTATTTTTCACTTTAAGTTCCATGAGACAGTTGTGATCTGGGTCTCTCATATCAGAGAGACCATTCTATGTTTCACCTTCTGTTTTTGACTCACTTCACTAAGCATGATGTTCTCAAGCTTCTTCCATTTGCCTGCAAAGGCCTCCATGCTGTTGGACTTTATAGATGCATAGTATTAAACTGTGTACTGATGTTTAATACTGGACAAATCTTTCCTCTCGGTATTTCCACAAGAAAGAACAAAAAGATACTCAGGCAAAAGTGTGCTAGTGTCTTCTATGTAAGGTTGTCAAATTAAATACAGGGTGACCAAAGAAATTTGAATTTCAGGTAAACAACAAAGTATTTAATGTAAATAGGTTTAGACTAAAAAAATTCCATTTTTAATCTGAAACTAACATTAAACGGGACACGTCCTGGTACATGCTGAAGCCAGCAATCCTCCCTCAGTATCCCTTTCAGAAGACTTGTCTGAAGAGACAAAAGCAAACAAGTCTCGAAGAACAAACACTGAACAAAAGAAACATTGCTATGAAAGAAAAAAAGGGGAACAGAGGAAAGCGCCAAGCAAAAGGAGGGACAGGAGCCAAGACACAGAGGCATGAAAACCCACGCATGTCACAGAAAGTGCGAACCGCAGGGTTACTGGAAGGCAACGTACAGGACAGAGAGTGGCAGCAGTGACAAAGACCAAACAGCAGGGGAAGGTGGTGGGTCCCAAGGTCAGGGACGTATGCTGTGGAGCTCTTGGAAGGTTTCAGGCAGAAGACTGATCGGATCCAGTTTGCTTTTTAATACATCTCTTTTGACAGTATTTTTAAAAAATCATGAAGGAAATAAATCCAAGACAGAACTACTTCCTAAATAGCTAGAAGTGAGCAGAGATGATGAGAAACTGAATTGGGGTCTTGTGAGAGGAATGGAGGCTTAGGCGACTACCTAGAAATATTTGCACAGGGAAAACAAAACAGAAGGCTTTGGATCCTGATTGGCACAGGAAGACAGGAAGAGGAGGAGTCAGAGTTAGCACAGGAGCTCCCCGGATAATAGGTCCAGGGGTGCACTTCTGAACACAAGTGCAGAAGGTCCAAGGAGGAAAGAGAAGGGATGTCATGGCTTCAGCTCGGAGGAATTAATCTTGAGGTGTTTATCAGATATCAATAAGAAATATGAATTGGAGTCTCAGGAGAAGAGTTACAGGAAAAGATGTGATAGTTATCAGGATAAAGATATATGATTACCAGTTGAAGTTACGTTTACCTGGACATAAAGTTATGTTTGTCCAGAAAGCCCAACATAGCAATGATTTTAGCATAATGAAAAATCTACTTCTCTACACTCGGAAACAGGGAGTCAAGAACTGATATGCTGGGTGTATCCTGTCATAAGAGAGACAGGCGTCCAGCTTGCTGAACCACCATCTTGAGGGTATGGCTTCCATCCTCAAAGTAAACTCTCAGTCCAGTTTAATTTCTGAAGCTATTTCCTATAGGTCCACACTCTAGAAAGCTGAAGGTGGGAGGAAGGCAGGAAAGCATGCCTCCTAGTCCCATTTGGGAGCCTGCCTGTATCTCACACATCCTCCCTCTGCGTCCAAGTCCTCAGCCCAGTCTAAGCTGCATGGCATGATACAGATTGGGAAATAAAACTGTTCATCTGAGCCCATCAACTTCTCATTTAAAACTGGGCTCCACAGCTAAGGGAAGAGAGCGGATAAACAGAACAAACTCTTTACCATCAGGGGAATCGATAAGACGAAGGCAGGACTTGAAATGTGAAAGACACCACAGGTGTAGATGGTCCTCAAGGGAAGGATTTAGCGAACAGACAATGGGAAGGATGTAAGAAGGAGAACCTACAAAGAGAAAGGTAGAATTCACAGGAGGACGTATCTTCTCCATAATTTTTTAGCTGATGATTCATTAAATCTTCTACAGTACAACACATTATATTCTGAAGAATTAAAGTGACATTTTTAGGTTATTTTTTAATTCATTATCCACATTTCCAGCTATCCTTTTGGTATGACAAACATGGTTCTGCTCATGATTCCGGCCATTGAGCTCATCCCAGATCACCACAGGTGCCTCTGGGAACCACATTAGCTCCTTCAAGCCATCAGACTCTGCTAGGGCAGTGGCTTCATAGATAGCACCTTCACTTTTGGATGATGCTGAAATAATTTAACTCTGTAACTCATTCAAAACTGTTCTGTCAATGAGAACATTAAAAGTAACAAACAATGGGCGTGAAGTTGAAATGCTTAGCACAGAGCAGAAGCAGAGTTATACTGATTTGTCTCAATAAAATAAACAGAGTTCATTACTGGAAGTTGTCTTTGAAGCAAAATTCTGATATTGAAACCATATTTTTCTCATTCATGTTATTTCTATTAAAAAAGAAAACAGTCCCAGGGCATACGAAACAGAATGGTACTTCAGAGCCAAGTATCTCCTCTGCTGATGGGAATGAGGAAATGAAACAGGAAAAGGGAAAAGACATCATTAGTCACCATATACAGGTTTACACTCTCCAGATAGATAAAAGAAATTAGCAAGCCTGTCAATGAGGGACCAGCTGGAGCTTAGTGTAGGCAGGAAAGGAGAGGAGACTCACCAGCATCACTGGCTGGCAAAAGCGGCGCAAGGGGATTTTTCAAAGTACTACAGTATTCCTTAGCCATTCATCTATGTCTAGAACTGTCAAGGCATAAGGACTTCCAGCAAATCAAGTTATCTTGATGTTAATATAAAATAGCCTTACATATATGTCATATACCAAATGGGCAAAGTATTTTAATTTCAATACATTATTCTGATTTTTTTTTTGTTTCCCAAAGTCTCTTAAATTTCCTGAAGTTATCAGAAGATAATGTTACTAACCCCCTTTTCCAGCTAGCCTGCACCTAATTGAGAGAGGCTCATCTCTCATCTGTCAGATAGGAGGTGTGGGCTGTGCCTAGAAGGTTTTTGTTCCTCCAAACTCATGTAGAAACTTTATCCCTAATGTAACAGATTGGGATGAATCGGAGATTTTGACATGAGGCTCCCACGCATGTGAATGGACTTTACGAAGGGCAGGCAGGAATAGGCTCGCTCTCTTATGTTCTTCTGCCACCTGAGGGAGTACATGTAGATGTCAAGGCGTCAAGATCTTGCTTCTTTGAGAAAGTCACATGGTCTATGTGCATTGCTAATATTCTTTGCTCAAATGCATTAAGAAATAATTTTGCCTAATATTGATGATTATAAAGTATGTTAATGTATCACAGTTCTTCAGATACATTATGAAGATCAGTAACACGTATACATATATGCAAACACTATGATAAATAAAGCTCTGACTAAGGCCATCTCAGGTAACATTATTTCTTCATGCGTGTGACCATTGGAGAGATGCTGTCAACTTGTGGCAATTAGGATCCACGACTGCATTAGGGTTTAGGAAACATGCCTACATTAGGCAATTAGAAACCAGCCTGGATTAGGCAGTTAGGAATCAGCCTGGATTAGAGTGTGAGTGATTTGTGGATCAACAAATGATGGAAGGACATCTATCCAGATGTCGGAGGCCCAATTGGGACCTCAAACTGTAGAAAAGGAAGGAAGAAGAACGATTGTTATATCTTTTTTCTCTGGAAAGAGACTGGACTAGATGGGATTTGGGTTCCTGTTTGTGATGTCATGAGGAGCTGCCTCCAACTCTGCCTCTGCCGTGTACTTTCATTGCTGCCTGGCACCCCTGAGTGGACTGTGACCTTCTTAAACTGTGAGTAAAAATAAACCTTTTATCCCCTAAATTTGTGGATGTTGTGTATTGAGTCACTGCAATGAAAAATTAACTAAGACAGCGTTCTTTTTTTTTTTTTTTTTTTTTTTTTTTTTGAGACAGGCTAGTCCTGTAGCCCAGGCTAGTCCTGAACCCACTATGCTACTCAAGGTAGTCTTGGTCTCACAGCAATTCTCCTGACCTAGCCTCCCAAATGCTGAGATTACAGAGAACATTATTTTTTAATCTTCAGTTTTAGGTACTTGTTTACAAATAAAGATCTCAGAAAAAAAAAACAACTATAACATAAATCATTCAAATTTTCTCTTAAATTATAACACCTATTACTGACTTCAATTTTAATCAAGTCTCAATAAAAAATTGACAACATTGTTTTGATTTGCATTTCTCTTATGGCTAGAGATGTTGAACATCTTTTCATGTATCTATTGGCCCCTTTTGCTTCTTCATGAGTGAACTGCCTCTTCATTTCATTTGCCCACTTTTCAACAGGATCCTTTATTTTGGTAGGCTTACTTTTCTTCAGCTCCCTGTATACTCTAGTTATGAGCTTCCTACCTGAGTTGTTGGTGGTGAATATTTTTTCCCAGTCTGTTGGTTCTTTTTTTTATATTGTTGATAGTCCAACAGCGTGGAGGCTTTTATGGGAAAATGGAAGAAACTTGAGAACATCATGCTTAGTGAAATGAGTTAGAAACAGAAGGTAAACATCGAATGGTCTCTCTGATATGAGACCCAGATCACATGTCTTATGGAACTTAAAAAGAAAAACAAAGCAAAACAGGAGGTTAGGGTGGGGAAGGAGGTAGAGAGGGGTGTGTAGAGGGAGAGACAAAAGGAGAGAGGGAAAGTCCTTGTCACCTTGACAAGATACCTAGGGGCACAAAATGCTAAACTTCATTATAAACCTTAAATTTTGCACTTATACATATCAATAAAATGGGAAAAAAACTGACAACAGCCCTTCCCTTTGTCTTTATAATATTTGATTATGATATAGTGCTATTATGATATAGTTTGTCCCAAAGCCTAATATACTTGGAATTGTGTGCTATTGACTTATGGGTCAGGAAGTGAAGGAGGGGCTAGGGGTGAGGGGCAGTTTGAATTAAGTAAAGGAAGGAAGAAGAAACATTGTTACAGTTTCCTCCTGGGAAAGCTCTAGCCTAGCCAGTCTGCAGACTTTAAATGGCTCTTGCCTTACCTGGCTTCTCTCTGCAATGGGGTGAGCAGCTCTCCAGCCTCTGTCTCTGCCACGTGCCTTTCTTGTTGCAACTGCCCCATCAATGGACTGTGTGTGAGAGACCTTCTGAAACTATGAGCTAAATAAGTCTTTCCTCCCTTAATTTACAGATACTGGGTATTTTGTCACAGCAACAGAACATCACTAACACATGTAGCTACATAAGTGGCTTTCCAGTTATTTACCAACCCTACACTTTCATATCAAAGGGAAATGTATAATAAAAGGTTAATAAGTATGGTAGTCTCTAAACTGGCAATATTCCAAATTTCAATCCCAACAGAATTATCTATACATATTATGTTATTTTCATGTATGTCATTTTCAAACATGGTAAATTTCCAGCCACTTTCACAGGCACTGGTAAAATCCTGGGTAAGTATTACTTTCCTATTGATGCAATAACAAATTACCACAAACTTAATAACTTAAAACAGCTGCTATTATACAGGTCAAAAGGTCAAAAGTATGAATGAGTCTTAGTGAATAAAATCAAGATGTTACCAGGACTACAGTCTTCCTTACAGCCTAGAGGGAAATTCCTTTCCTTCTGTCCTCTGGCATCAAGGAGTCACTGCACCATTTGGTCTGTGGCCACTTGCTCCAGCTTTAAGTGATGCAGTATCTTCTAATTTCTAACTCTCAGGCTTATTCACTACTTTCCCTCTTTCACTCCTAAAACATTTAGGATTATATGAGCCAATGCTAAATAATCCAGGATGATATCCTCATCTCAGGATCCTTAATACCACCAGCACAAGTTCTCTTCCAATTTGTGGTTTTGGAAACCAGCCCATAAACCCCCTTGAGGCTATCATTCTACTTATGATTAGCAGAGAATTTTACAAAGGAATCTTTCTGAATCATATTCACTGTTTAAAGAAGAAATCAGTCTATTTTGGACAACTTATATCATTGTCTTTCTTAAAGGCATTTTTTCCTATTTTACAGGCTCTTGAAGTAGCTAAAATTCTTATCTACTCCCAAAGACTAACATCAACTTAGAACAGGGCTTTGTGTGGTTCTTAAGTTATTGTTGAAACAGGGTCTTGCACTGTAGCCCAGACAGGTCCTGACCTCACTATGGAGCCCAGACTGTTCCTGAACTCATTATGGAGCCCAGGCTGGCCTTGAACTCAGGGCACTCCTCCTGTCTCAGCCTCCTTAGTGCTGAGATTACAGACATGCACCACCATGCCCAGATTATGTGGTGCTGGAGAATCAAACTCTGCTAAGCACTTTAACTGTTGAGTCATTTCTTCAGCCCTGTGTGGTTTTTAATACATGAAGCCCTAATTTAGCAAACATCAATGTGTTTCTGTTTTCCACAAGCCAAAGGCATAACTAAGCACATCACTTCTCCATATAATCAAAATGCTGGCCCAAAAACTACACTATGAAAGTCTTGAAAATAATAAACAAATTCTGCCAAATGTCAGGCTACAAAATCAATATTAAAAAATCAATAGCATTCCTTCACACTAACAATGAATTTACTGAGAAAGCTCTCAGAAGAATAATTCCATTCTCAATTACCCAGCAAAAAAATTAAATACCTAAGAGTAAACCTAACCAAGGAAGTGAAGGACCTATATAAACAAAACTATATTATACTGAAGAAAGAAGTTGAAGAGGACACCAAAAAATGGAAAGGCAAGGACTCTTAACAAGACACTCATAGCAAAAGATACAGCCCTTAGAATTAGCAAATAGGACTTTTTCAAAATCAAAAGTCTATGCATGGCAAAGGAAATTACCAAACAGAATAAATGGGGAACTGACGAAATAGGAAAAAATATTCATCTCGTATACCTCAGATAGGAGCCTCATAACCAAAATATATAAGGAACTGAAGAAAACTAAGCCCTTCAAAATCAAAGATCTGACTGAAAAACAAGAAACAAAATGAATAGGCAGTTCTCAGATGAAGAAATTCAAAAGGCCAATAAGTATATGAAAAGATGTTCAGCATCCTCAATCAGCAGAGAAATGCAAATCAAAGCATCACTAAGATATCATCTAATCCCAGAGAGAATGATGTGTATCAAGAACTCAAACAACAATCAGCCCTGGTGACACTGTGGGAAAAAAGAAACCCTCTTACACTGCTAGTGGGAATGTAAACATGCATAAACACTATGGATATCAGTATGGAAGTTTCTCAAAAGATTGGAAATACATATTCCCTTCAATCCAATGATACCTCTTCTGGAAATTTTCCTAACATAGTTAAAGGCACTATATAACAGAGATACACATACACCCATGTTCACAGCAGCATACTTAACAATAGCTAACATGTGGAAGACACCCAAATACCCATCAACCGGCCAACATACATAAATTGTAATATTTAGACACAATGGAATACTACTCATCTGTAAGGACAGATAGGTTTGAAGGCTTTGTAGATTACCTGAGACCATCGTGCTGAGTGCAGAGAGTCAGATGCAGAAGTTTAAATACTGAAGACTTACCTAATATGAGAAACTCAGATCACAGTCATTTTGTAGAACTATTTGGGGGGAATAATGGGAACTAGTGAAGAGGGGAAGGGATCAGGGAGTCAAAAAGCGAGATGGGAAGGACTTGTAATTTTGCTGCAATATGTATATGCACAAACTACTCAAGATCAATGTAAACATTATATATTGCATACATACATATCAATAAAATGAAAGAAAAGAAAAGGTATTGGAACAGAAGCTGCTATGGTTTGAATATGTCCTCCCAAAATCATGTACTGGAAGCTAAATCCCCATTGCAACAGTGCTAAGATGCGGGAACCTTCAAAAAGTGGTTAGATCATGAAGAGCTCTGCCAACATAAATGGATTAATGTGAGCTCAGTCCCCTCTTTCTCTCTCACATGCCCTCATGTATGCAGTCCTTTCTTCTGCATGATGACATACACAAAGGTCTTCACCAAGTGTAGCCTGGGGCTCCAGACATCTCAGACGCGAGGACCATGCACACATAAATTTCTATCACTTACAAGTTTCTGAGTCTATGCTAATCTGTCACAACTTTATAAAGTGAGGACAGAAACCAAAGGCTTCCATTTTGATTCTACTCATTGTCCACAGAACTACTCAGCACACTCTAGAAAAGAAAGCTTCCAGAGTTAAAAGAAAACAGAAATAATCCACTTTGCTTCCCACATCAAGATAGGTGAGAGAATCTGTTCTGTCCTTAAAGTTCTCCAGAAGTGTCTAATTTTTCTGAAGTGAACATTTTATGCACATATGTGTGCATGGATGCTTGTGTGTGTGTGTGTGTGTGTGTGTGTGTGTGTGTGTGTGTAATGTTTCAAAGTTCTCTAGAGAAGAAGAAATAATTTACCCCAGTAATCTTTTCAATAGGAAATAGAATTGCTTTTGTTACACTGACCAATCTCTATATGGCTGTCATAGGATACTATTTAAGTAGAAAGCAAGAAAAAGAGGTCAGAAACTCATTTCTTTCTCAGAACAGCAATAGAAAAAGTGAAGAAAATACCAGGACAGTTCTCACAGGTCTCTTGTTCCTGAACCAGGAGAAAAATCTAAGTTAAAAACATTTAATGTAGCAATGCAATATAGTTTTAACTCTGTTTTATTGTAGCAATTCACTTATTAGGTCACTGATGAAAGTTTATCCTAAGAAAACTGATTGATGTAAAGATAACACTGTGAATGTACAAATATGCACCTTCCAATATTCAGCTAAGGCAACTGAAATTTAACTTTTTTTATTTCTTTCCCAAATTTACTAGTCTTTTGAACTACATGCTTGTAGTTATTTTCTAATGTGAACTGGCGGCTAAGGCCAGGTTTATGAATAGCAACAAAGATATAGCAAAATATAGAAAAAAAACTTTTGGTAAATATCCCAATAAAGGGATTGGTTGGGTTCAGAGAAGAGGCATCAAGACTTAACTACTGCGACCCATTCGAGGAATAGGAAGCTGAGCCAGAGTGGTGACTTAAGTGAAATGATTTCGGTGTGGAAGATTAGTATGTTAAGTACTGTATAGTTTCTCTAACTTGGAAAACCGAGAACACAGACATTCTATAGAACCACATGAAGTGATAGCCGGAGTTGGGGGAAGGGACAGGGAGGGTGTGGGAGGGTCAAAAATGGGAAGGGATTGTAAAGTTGATATGATACATATGTGCACAAAATACCCAAATGCATTGTAAGTCCTATGTATTACATATGTATATTGATAAGAATAGTGGGAAAAAAGAAACAAAGATGGTGCTAAAAACAATAAAAATAAAGAAAAATTGTTTCTCAAAACAAAAGGTCTGTTGGTCTGTTAGCGATTCTTACTCCCTACTAGATATCTAGTGCTGTACTAGACTCTGCAAGGCAAGCACACCCTCATCCTATTCTCTGAGATAATCGTCGGAAACCTCAAAAAGTGAGGTGTTCCATCCTGGGTTGCAGTAGAACTATATTTCTTAACCCCAAAAGACACATGAGTCGCTTGTGTTGCATTTGACCATGTGCAGATACATCATATGGTCGTGACTATGAGGATGCTACTAGAGGTCAGGGATGCGTTTACACATCTTACAGCTTCCAGAAACAAATGATCTGTCCAAAGTATTAATAGCACTGAAGTTGAGAAACCCTAATCAACAGAGAAAAAGCCATGCTATCTGAGCTTACTGTTATATGACATCACTTTTATCATCTTTATGAATTAATTAAAATGTGTATTTTAAAGAGAATAATGAATAAAGTAAATCAAATAAAACTAAAAATGTGTATGTTTAGAAGTAGAAGAGAGAAATCCACTGTGAGTCAATCTTGATGAAAAGACTTACTGCTAACTCGACAATATTAGTATACAATAATCTTTGGTAGCAGTACTGAAGATGGAACTTACGGCCTCCATACTGAGCTATATCCATAACCCATTTTCTCTTTCTTTATTTTGATACAGGGTCTCACTAAATCCCTATGCTGCCCAGGATGGCCTCAGACTCACAGTTCCTCCTGACTCCTATTGCTGGTTTTGGGATTACAGGCCTGGTCACCAGGGGACTGCCTGACATACTGTAAATAAGGGAGTAAAAGTGCCAAATACAAGTCTTTCAAAGGCATATACTTTACGTTCTTTACAATTTTATAAGCCTTGAGAGAGATGTCTCTGAAAGGGACTGTTCACCACAAAGCAAGGATCTTTTCCCAAGATAAAAATACCAATCATCCATCAGAATTGTGAGGTTTGATGACTAACTTCACTGTAGAGAATTAGAGGAAGGATAAGGTTTGCGTGAATCAGTATTAAGATGCTCTACTTAAACACAAAAAAGAAAAGTTACTCATTTAGCTTCATGAGAAAATTACTAAATTTCTCAGCTCTTAAATCAGGACATCAAAGTTACAAGTGGAAAATGCAAACCTATGTGTCAAAGGAAGAGACACAGTTCCTATGGTAAATGAAGTCATTTTCAACCTTTCTTCCAAGTAATGACAGAAGCAGAAATTCAAATACTTTAAATAAGAAGTAAATTTGGTTCATATGAATTGTAATTCTAGAGCATCAGAAAACATTCCCTGGAAGGGTGGAGCGCTACATAGTAGCACTTTCTTAGACAATGAAAATAAGAGTATTCTGATGTTTTCCCTATGTTATTAATAAATATATAGCATATGATACATAATGTTTATATTGAACTTGAGTATTTTGTGCACATATATATCACTTCAAACTTGCAATAACCTCCCAACTCAAATGATTATTTTTTTAAATTTCAAATGATATTCTTAAATAGGGACTGGTTCCAGTAACACTGTTCTTCTCAGTTTTTTTCTGTGCTTCAAACTTTCCAATTTTCTCTAGACTTTTCCATGTTGTGTGGAAGACGATGACAAGGAAACCAGCAGCTTTCTAATCAGATGAATTTCATCTTACATATTATAAAGTCTGAATTTCAATAAAAATACTTTAAATTTTTATTCCTCTAACAAATATTGTGAAAAATATTGTGGCTTCTTTCAAATTATTTATATCCCCTTCACATAGACTTTGTAAAGCTTGCTAATTATGACAAGTGTGGTTCTGCCCTGATGACAGTAAAAAAATGTGTCTTCTTTCACACCTGAACTTTAGCAAGTTCCTCGTCACCTGATGACCCAAGTAAGACTTGGAGGCACTTGGAGTCATACTCAGTTATAAAAATAGTGCTAACTGTGATACGTGAAGAAATTTGGATGTCATGGACCCCACACCCAGATGCCACCCCTTCACTTTCTTTCCCCTTACTCTATCTATAGTCCTTATGGAGGTCATTGTCTTATTTTTAAATTCTAACTCTATAATTGTGTTTCCATAGCAAGGACCATAAGAAGTTCTAAATTATTTACATTTTTTTTAAGTTGGCAACCTGAAAACAAAGTGATCTCTCCTAACTTCCGTGATCAATCTCACAAAAGAATCTAAGGGTCTAGAATTATCCCTGGCA
Source organism: Ctenodactylus gundi (assembly GCA_004027205.1). Classification (NCBI taxonomy): domain Eukaryota; kingdom Metazoa; phylum Chordata; class Mammalia; order Rodentia; family Ctenodactylidae; genus Ctenodactylus; species Ctenodactylus gundi. Next base: position 445,328 of record PVKB01000344.1, read on the forward strand.
AGGGATGGGAGTGAGCTTGATTATGTCCCAAACACGATGACAGGAAGCCAATACCTTACAAATGGAACCCTTCCACAGCCATAGCACTAAACTGACAGAATCAAGATGTGTTTAATGATCTTCAGATTATTTCTAGACAGGCAGAAAGTTGTGCATAGCACTTTCCTATGGACAATAAAAACAATAAGACTATTTTCATTTACAAGACTTCTTACTATGGGGGAATTTAAACATTATAGGACAGACCCACATTTTTAGCATATTATAGCTAAAAAGAGATCTTACAAGCTCATCTAATCCAAATCTTCTCATTACATGAGAAAAACTATGAGCCACAGAAGTGAAGTATCACAACTAAGAGTGACGCTAGTGGGCTTCCGGTCAAGATGGCAGCTGAGTAACAGCGCTGCACGATGTCTCCTCACTGACTCACTTAAAAAGTCAAGAAGATAAATAGAAAAAGCGTGTTTGGTGTAGCTAGGAAAGAGAGGAGCATCCCCCAAAACTGAAAGGCAACCAGTGGGAGGCCAGAAACTCCAAAGGATCATCGAAAGCAGAGGGAAAAAAAAAAAATCCCCACCAAAGAAGAAGCCGCCGCAGCTGGCTGCGAACGGCTGGACCCACAGGCAGCTGAGGACAGAGGAAAGCTCTCGGGACCTGAACATCTGACAGAACAGAGCTGGGAGAGGACGGAGCACACAACAACAACTGAGAGGAGGCTGCAGGCGGGTCAGAAATCCTGAAGTCACATCAGAAGAGGAGGAAAGAAGCAGACAACTAGGCGTGGCCCCCTAGCTACAGGCACCCACAAACCACAGACAAGGTCCAGAGGCCAGAACCTCAGCCTGAGGTAAGCACGGATCCGGAGAAGTGGGAATTATCAGTGGCGGGTGGCCCCACCCTCTGAAACACCAACCCGCGGCTGTGTGTACTACAAACACAATGTATGCTCCCCTTAGAAATGGCCCTGGGATCCCAGATCAGAAACGGGGTTCAGCAGCCATCTCAGTCAGTGACATTAGCAGGAGACATTTTCTTTCCTGTGTACCAGAGACAGTTAGAGGTAGCAGAACCATGGGGAAACGTGGTAACAATCTCATACAAAAAGACCCAACACCCCAGAAGATGGCACCAGGGACAGTGAAATTGTAGAACCCAAAGAAGAAAAGGGTAAAAATGATGGTAACTTCTGGGCCCAGATAGTCAGTGAATTAAAACAGGAATTAAAGCAGGAATTAAAGCAGGAAGCAAAGCAGGAAATAAAACAGACAGTGCAAGAGCTACAACACAACACATAGGTAAGCAAAAAGCAAGCCTTGAAAAGAAATTAGAGGAGACCAAAGAAGAAATGGGGAAGCACAGTTACAAATCTCCTGCAAAAAGACCTGACACTTCAAAAGATGATACCAGGATAACTAAAGATGAATATGGCAAAAGTGATGGTAACTTCTGGGCCCAGAAATTCAGTGAATTAAGGCAGGAATTAAAGCAGGAAATAAAACAGACAGCAGAAGAGCTACACCAACACACAGCTAAGCAAAAAGCAAGCTTTCAAAAGCAACTAGAGGAGACCAGAGAAGAAATATACCAGAAGATAATGAAGACAAAAGAAGAAATTAGAGAAGTACACAACAGAGATATAGAAAAACTGAATGCAGATATTCAGGAAATGAAAAACATGCAGGTGATAATAAGCAACCACTTTAAACAACTTCAGAATAGAATGTCAGACCTAGAAAATAAAGTGACTGAGCTGTAACATACAGGCCATGTAAAACACAAAGTAAATAAAGAAAGAGAATCATTACAATGGCTGATACATGATTCAAGGAGAAACCACCTCAGAATTATGGGAATCGAGGAGAAGACTGAGAACAAAACAATAGGCTTAAAGGACATGTTTAATGAAATAATGGAAGAAAATTTCCCAAATCTAAGAAAAGAAATGAACATGGAACTATTTCAGGCATATAGAAAACCAAACAACTTTGATCAGAAGAGATCCTCATCACGACACATCATAATTAAAATTCTAGAAACCCAACACAAAGAGAAAATACTAAAAGCAGTAAGAGAAAAACAGAAAGTGACCTACAAAGATAAGTCCATCAGGGTAACTGCAGACTTCTCAATCCAAACTCTAAAAGCCAGGAGATTATGGAGCAATGTCATCCAAGCACTAAGAGAACATAAATGCCAACTAAGACTGCTATATCCAGCAAAATTATCTTTTAATTTAAAGGGAGAACTTAAAACTTTCCATGACAGAGACAGCTTAAAGGAATTTGCAGCCATTGAGCCAGTATTGCAGAAAATACTTAAAGGAAACTTGGACAGTGAAAGGAAGACCAGTGACATCAATGACCCCAGAGAAAAAGTGACAATAGCTAGAGGAGAATGAGCTGAGAAAAAAGTAGGTTAGTAATCAGTGAAATATGAGTAAATAAGATAACAAAAGTTAGGAAATTCTGAAATAACTAAATTTGCCTTCATATCTGTCATTTTAAGTATATTTATGTGGTATAGATTCAAGTTCATTTAATGTAGCAATGTGATATAGTTTTGACTTTGTTTTGTTGTAGCAATTCACTTATTAGGTCACTAAATGAAAGTTTATCCTAAGGAAACTGATTGATGTTAAGATAACCCTGTGAACGTACAAATATGCACCCTCCAGTATTAAGCTAAGGCAACTGAAATTTATTTTCTTCTTTCCCAAATTTACTAGTCTTTTGAACTACATGCTTATAGTTATTTTCTAGTGTGAACTGGTGGGTAAGGCCAGGTTTAACAATAACAACAAAGACATAGGAAAATATGGAAAAAATAACTTTTGGTGAATATCCCAATAAAGGGATTGGTTGGATTCAGAGAAGAGATATCAAGATCTAACTACTGTGAACCCATTAGAGGAATAGGAAGCTGGGGTACAGTGGTGACTTAAGTGAAATGACTTAGGTGCAGAAGATTAATATGTTAAACATTGTATGGTTTCTCGGACTTGGAAAACCCAGAACACAGACATTCTTTGGAACCATATGAAGTGATAGCCAGAGCCGGGGGAAGGGGCAGGGAGGGGGTGGGAGGGTAGAAAATGGGAAGGGATTGCAAAGTCGATGTGATACACAGATGTACAAAACACCCAAATTCATTGTAAATACTATGTATTACATTTGTACATTAATAAAATAGTGGGGGAAAAAGAAAGAGTGATGCTAGAAGCAGGCCAGTGCCCCTCGGTTCCCTGACTGCTGATCTCTGTTTCTTAAATGACAGTAACAAACTGTCATTTCCACCATGACAGGGGAGCATGAAATGTGTAGTATTTCAAATGGCTTAATTTCTCCTTCCATACATTTTTATGTTAAATACCAATTTATTGGTAACTCTGAGGTGTTAACTACTACAGTTATAAATAATACCAGATGAAATTATACTGAATTTTTACATTTATAAAAATTCATATGGCGAATGCATCTTAACTTCTTCATAGAAATCAAAAACAACACAATCTGCATGCACCAAGTTTTTTTTAAATATCTTAATACTAAAATCTTAATTACAAGGGCTGAAGGAGTGGCTCCATAGCTAAAGCACTTGCCTAGCAAGCACTAAGACAAGCACTAAGTACCCGAGTTCAATTCCTCAGCACCATATAAGCTAGGCATGGTAGCACATGCCAGTAATCCCAGCACTCAGAAGGCTAACACAGGAGGATTGCCCTGAGTCAAAGACCATCCTAGGCTCCATAGTGAGCTCAGGATCAGACTAAGGGGGGGGGGGGGGGGGGGGGACTCAATTATAACAAAGAGTTGTTGGTTTATACTAAAAGCACAAGCAAAATTGTTTTGAAACTACCACTCTATCATGTATAAGCCATAGGTTAAATATAGTAAGCATGATGTAAGACAAAAATGTCACAAAAGCTAGAAAGTAGTCAGCTCAGCTCAGTTCACCTGCTACAGCACATTACTTAGGGGATTGTATCTAATTTATTCTAGTTTGTTTCTTAATGCAGCGCTACTTCTGCCCCTCTCAGCTTGCTATTTGACCAAGAAATCAGAACTGAATAGAGGCGGGCTGGTGCTCATCGCTCCTCTGGTTCAGCAGTACAGGATGTTCATGGTATCTGCTGTCACTGTGATTTCAGAACAGAACCCACATTGTTGGTCAGGGCTATGACAATTGTGAAGGCTAATTTTATGTGTCTACTTGACTGAGCTAGGAATTCTCAGGTGGGTGGTAGTTAGAGTCTCTGTAGCCTCTCAGCTCCATTCTGTCACTTGTGACATCCAAGGCCCTAGCCACAGTGCCAGCCTGCAGTCTCTCCTGTGTCCATGTTAGCTGTGCTGGCCTGTTTTGCTCTTGTATGCGAGTTACACTGAGAAGACTGCTTTTAAAAGTATTTCTGGCAATATTGTAATTGGATTGATAACACACAAAACAGCAAATACGGAAGTAAACAATATGATTACGGTTCCTGGGTGTGTTTGCGGACACATTTTTGGAAGAGACTAGTGTTAGAATCAGTAAACTAAAAAAGCATTCACCCTCACCAATGTGGGCAAGTATTCAATCCATTGAGAACATATCTGAAATAAGACAGCAGAAGAAGGACAAACTTTCTCTTTTTGTTCTGTGACATGTCTCTTTTCTTCAAACCCTGGTCCTCAGGCCTTCAGACTCCAGGCCTTACAACTGTGCTCTCAGACCTTCATACTCACACTGAATTATCCAACTGGCTTTCCTGGTGTCCCAGCTTGCACATGGAATGTGAGTAGACCTATCATCCTTAACACATGCACCAAGACCCATAGTAACTCCTTATAGGTACACATTTCTCCTATTGAATCTGTTTCTCTGAAGAACTCTGGTTCTGGTATATTATATTAATATTAACTAGTATTCCAGTTGATAAATACTGTATGAAGGCTTGAGTTAAAATACTAAGACAGTCAATAGCAAATAACGGCATCAAAGACCCCCCAGACTTCCACCAAAATTGAGACCTTGTTTCCTGTTTTTCATTGCCAGTGTGCCTCTTCTGTGTTTCTTCTCTACATAATATCAAACTTTTTTCAGCTCTCAACACCCCCAAACATGGTCACAGATAAAAATCTAAAGCTTAACTGCAAAAATAAAAACAAATAACAGATAATGGATCACTTATGTGTTATCAAAAGACAAAGTCTATCCAAAGGAAAAGATAGATGTGAAGATAGTTCCTTTTGGAAGTAGTAGGCCTTTCCCAGGACTTTACATACTGTCTATATAAGAGGAACCTACTTGATCTATATAAAAATTTAATTTCAACTAAAATCTTTTCTTACAAACTCTGTGACATAGAGTATGCTACTTTGAAGGCATTGGGAGGAATATGGTTAATTTCTAGCTCAAGTTCTCTAGCTGAGAAGCTGTCTTTAGAAAACAGAGGGCTTCACCCCTCTGGATTTCTATCTCAAGAATAATTCTTCAATAACACAGCTGGAATAATTTTAGAATTATTTCATATATGTTCTCAACCCTATAGTATATTGCTTGAACATCATTCATCAGAAATGCTTCTCAAAGCAGACCTCTCAGCGTAATTAACACAGAAGAGCAAAACTAGGCCAGTGCAGCTAATGCGGCGTCAGGATGGGACACAGGGGAGTGGATGCTAATTGGAGAGACTACAGGCTGGGAACGTGGCTTGCAGATTGGCTGGCACAAGATGACACAATGAGATACAGAGGCTACAGAAACTCTAGCTTTCCTGTCCTCAAAGAGAGATGGCTCTCCAGAGGAAGTCAAGAGCAATGAGCAATTTTATAGATGTTCCATTACCTTGTAAGCTCCTCATTCCAATATTCAAGACAACCACCATCAAAAAATGTAACCCCCTCCCCGCCACCATTCCTTGTCTCCCTAGTCCTGTCTTGCCTAATACTCCTTTAGCACCTTTCATCTTTTGCTTGTTCACTGTCTTCCTCATGAGAACACTAACTCCATAAGACAGTAGACCTTTTTAGCTGCTCTCTACCCAGTGTTTGAATGATAATGGATAAATGATAAACATGGTTTGAGTTGAAATGAATAGAAAATGCATCAGCAATGGCAGTGAGACAATGTACTTTCTCCTTGAGAATTATCTCTTTTACTACCAAACATAAAGCAACTAGTGTCTTAAAAAACCATATATACACTCACCACAGATTCCAGTAATCACACTCCTTGGTATTTATCCAAAGGAACTGAGAACATAAAAACTCGCACATGGATGTTTATAGCAGCTGTATAATTGCCCAAACTGGAAAGCAACCAAGATGTCCTTTGGTAGGTGAACAGATAAACTCTGTTATATCTAAGTCAATGTAATCGTATTCATTGCTATAAAGAATGAGCTATCGAGCTATAAAAAGACATGGACGAATATTAAATACATATTACTAAGTGAAAGAAGCCCATTTAAAAAGCCTGCATCCTGTATTGTTCCAACTACATGGCATTCTGGAAAAAGAAAATAATGGAGGCAGCAAAAGATGAAGAAAGGGATGAATAGGCAGAGTCCTGGGGGTTTTCAGGACAATGAAAAAAAAAACTGTATAATTTAATAATAAGTACATATCACTCAACATTTATCCAAGCCCATTGTCTTACTTTTACTTTTTTGTTGCTGTGAACATGCACAAACTAGGGGAGGAAAAGTCTGTTTTTGCTCCCAGATTCAGAAGATCACAGTCCATTCATGGGCAATCAGCAACAGTGGAAGCAAATGGCAGAGGCAGAGGTGGAGGTGGCTCCTCACAGCATTACAAAGAGGAAGCTAAGTCCCAGAAAGGAAGGAATGAAGGAAGAAGCATGTATCGTTGCAGGCCCTGTCCCAGTGGTCTGCTCCTTCCAGGTTTAAGCTCCTAATTCACCACACACTTGTGATCTATAATCTACCAAACCCATGTTCCACTGCACACCTATAATCTGCCATAAACCCATAATCCACTCCTCTAAATCAAGCTCCAATCTCTTACTAGCATATGGCTTCACAGGCAATCCATAACATCCACATACATAAGACTTTTAGGGGACATTCCACATCCAAACCATAATAATCCACCCCTGACCCCCAAAAGACTCAAGTCCATCTGCTCATGTAAAATGCTTTTAGTGCTTCTCTAAGAGTTGTCAAAGTCCTAACAGTTCCAGCCCTGCTTTAAAAAAAAAAGTACAAGTCCAAAGTCTCCTCTGAGATGCCAGGCAAATTCTCAGCTATGAGCTCCTGTGAAAATCAAAGGAAGTTTAAATACTTTCAACATATAATGGCACAGGGTGATCATTCCCATTCCAAAAGGGAGGAGTAGGAGGACAAAAAGCAATAGGATCCAGACCAATCTTAAGCCCAGGAGGGCAAGGGTTGCATCCTGTAGCTCCATGTCCAAGTTGTGGCAGCAGTGAGATGTGAACTCCAAAAGGTTTGAGTGATCCTGCCTCTGCAGCATTGTCGTGGCTGCAATCTCCATCTTCTCTCCTTTGGGCTGAATCCACTCATGGTCTGCAGCTTTCTCAGATAACAATCCATGATCCTGGCTTCTCTAAATTTTTGAAGGCTGCATTGCACCTTAGGCTTCTCCTGCACTGCACTCTCAGGGGCACACTGCCTGGCCTCCAAGGCCTTCCTCTGAAGTCCGGTTTGAACCCTCCATGAGCCCACAGCTCTTATACTTTTCAAGCCTGGTAAGTCAGGACCAGGTGGATGTGTCTAAGATCTAACACTGACTTGAGCAGTAGCCTGATTCCCTTGTGCCATGGCTGTAGCACCTTCTAGGTGCCTGGATTGCTGAACTCTGTGGAGCTGGACTCCGGCAAACAATTCTCTCTTTGGCCCTATGGTGAGCCCTGAGGTACTTTTCTCAGAACAAGATCTTTTGCCTTTGTACCCTTTAAATGATGAAGGGTGAGGGTCTTTCTGATTCCTGAGACACCCCTAATGCCTCTTTTTTTATAACTCAGATTCTAAGTACCTGGATTCCTCGGATTTAACACTCACACTCATTTTAGCACTCATTTCGGTGCTAACCTCTTTAAAGTTTATATGCTTTGGGGCCCATATTTACTCATTAGGTTATACTCCCAACATCACCTTTGCCTCAAAATTAAAATTTCTTTTCTTTAGTATCTGTCATGCTTTCTAGAAGCCCCTACCTCTTTTCAAGAGTCAAGAGGAAAAGAACAGATAAAGGAGAGGGGCTGTGAAACAGAGAATGCTGCTTAACTCTGCACATCACTCTCACCTGCAGCCCCATGTCATCATCCATGGCACCACAATGAGTGGCCAATCACACCACCCTCAATTACCATACTGAGAATAAGTCAACTACACATCTGGGGTGTGGGCAAGTTGTCAAAAACACCCATATATCCCATTTCTGGAACATTTCAAAACTTTTTCTTTATCTCCTCTAAGTACAGGTGTTGTTCTACCAAAAGGCCTTTGAGGGCGAGGTGTCTCTAACATATTAAGACTGTGTGTCTGGCAATGACACCAGGAGCTCAAAACCAGCCTCGACTAAACAAGGGGAGGCCTGGACAATGTTTCTCGATGTCATAATGAGAACCATTTGAAAATAATCTTCAGATTTTCATTTTAAATTTACATTCTCTCCGAAGTCAGATGTCATCCTAGAACTAATTTGTGAACTTGATAAAGTTCGAGTGGCAAGATCTTAAAAAATATTATTTCAAGGGAATATTTTATGTTAACTTTGAAAATGTCAACAGCAGGGGCCAAGTTGAGAAGCTTAGGAGGTCTACACATTTGCCATTTCAAAGGCTTAGCTGTCAGGATAGGGGTGGGGGGCAGCCTGCTGTGCTCCATGTTCTGTATAAACATTTCCAGAAATATTTAGCAGATAATAGGGCTCCCACTGGGGCCGTGTGTTCAAAAGCGCCATGTTGAGCCACCTACCATGAAAAAGGTTGATGCCAAAGCTGTGAGCATTCTGGTTTTCAGATTGGGTTCTTGCTTCTTCTGTAGGATTTCCATGCAAAGCAGGGGAAACCACAAAAACCCATCTTAAAGGAAAAGTGCATTATTGCTGCCAGAAGAAAATGACAAAGCGCTGCATGTCTGAGTAATATTCAACAGCCTTCCATCACACAGCAAGTCTGCGAAGCAGTCTGACAACTTGAGAATTGAGGGCCAGAATTCACTGCTTACCAGACTAACACCCATCAATTTGAAATGCTCCAAAATCCTTCCTGACTTTATGCAAAAAAAAAGAGAGAAAGAACCGGCTATGATTAAAGTGACAGTAATCTTTTCTCTCTTGCATTTTATATCTGGAGACATTCATTTTCACTCATTATTAGTTTTGAAATTAAAAATTGACAACACGAGGCATAATCATTGCAGTTGATTTCCTAAGAGGAAAGACGCAGCATCGCAGTGTGTATCCATTTTGAATCTCTAACTGCTAGTGGACTTCATAAATAATAATAATGAAAATATTTTATGGATTGATTCAACTATGTGTTCCACAAACTTTTTTGACTGCTTGCAGTGCTCAAGCTGAGCACTATCTAAATGTTAAGAATTTGGAATGCCTGAGGTCAGATTTCTTTCATGAAAAAGCTTTCAAACTAGTAAAAGACAAAAGTGTTGCATTTAAAAAAAAAAAAACATAAGCAGTGTGGTAAATGCCATTGATGAATAAAGTAAAATACACGGCTAACGCCAGAGGAAGGGGTTTCCTTCTCACATTACAGGAGGACACTCAAAAGGCATTATCACACCAGTCAAAACCCACACCCAAAGGCCAGTGAAAGCAAAATACCCCTTTTCACTTCTCGGTAACAAGAGCGACTGAAAGGTCTAGTATGCAGCGAGCTCAACCTTTTTTTTTTTCACAGTTTCATTTTGCTAGAGGTGAAGTTCTTTATTCTGGCCCCCTCTCCCTGGAAACTTTGACCACCACTGTTCTGGTCCTATACGAAAGAAAACCTTTCTGAAGGCGAGTGTTAAATCCGAGGAATCGCCTGGGTGTAGGGGCGGGTCTCCGCGGGGACGCTGGCTCTTTCGCTTGCCTTTGCCTGACCTCTAGTGGCCACCTGGTGCCATGGCATGGAGAGCCGCCACAGTGGCCGCCCTCCGACTGCGTTATGTGATCGCCACCTCCTTTTCTCCCTTCTTCTACCGGGCCACTTGAGTCTTCCAATCTCTTCCTATGGAAAGGCAGCGCAACTTTGACTCCAGCTCATAATGTGAAAAATACACCTTCACACAGAGAAATGCGAAGAAAAGGCTTCCTTCAAAAAATGGTTTTTAAAAAATCAGAATTACCTCAGACAAAACGGTGGACCGCAGTGGCAATCATTAGAGCAGAGGCACCCCGAGAGATTCCACCAAGCAATTGTAATTAAAAATACTGTCTTTTTACACATCTTCCTTTCCAAACAACTGATTTTCCTACTCATCCTGGTGGCAACCACGGAAAATTACATTCAGCCCAAGTTTCAGCTCTAGAATTTATTGCTAAACAAAACAAAAACGCTCCCTGTGATTTGTGAGGCAGTTGGGGGGGGGGGGGGGGGCGAAACTCCCTCCTCTAGGGACCAGCCTCTTTGTTCTCCAGTACCATTTCTCCTGAACTGCTTTCCATAAAGAAGAAATAAACTTGATCTACAAAGCCATTAATAGGTTTCATTACATTTGTGTGGCAAACGGCCGGGCCACGGTGTCAGCAAGGGTATTCTAAATGTTAATGCGGGCTGCTGCGCTGCTGGGCTGCTTGCAGGCAGAGACAAGCCCTTGGTGAACACCTCAGGGCCACAAGTTTCAACTGTTAACACCTGGGACCCCAAAACATACAGTGCTCTTAACATAACGATAGGTAGTACAATTGTTTAAATTAATCACAGGGTAAAGTTAAGAAATGTATGTAAAATGTATGGGACCCGGATGGCCAAAGAAGAGAAAAATAATTCTACAATAACGAGACTGAAATCACTTCCTGTAGGACCATTGGGTAGCAGGTAACAGCGAGCTCCCGGCTTATGTGGTCCGTGTGGAAAGGCGGAAGGAAGTACCTCGATCTCTCTTCCCTCCTCTTCTCATTTTGCAGCATTATGTACATATGTGCTTAGTCTAGCAACTCTGTAACCCAGAAGTGGTCCCTATGTAGAACGTGGTTTCCTTTATGTAGACTAGTTACGTCTTCAACACTGGGAAAAGGTGTTAGGCTATAGGCACATCAAAAATTTTATCAAAATTTGGGAAGAGTTTTGCCCCAGCAACTTTGCTATGCAACAAAAAAAGCTCGTAACACTCTTTCCTTAAAATCAGGCATGGACCTCCTCTCAGCTACAGCCGCAATACTACAGAATGTGTAGACATAAAAACAAGTGCTCCCAAATACATGTCTTGCAAGTGAGAGTTTAAAGAGTGTAGAAGTTACCAACTTTAGGTCATAATTACTTTTTAAATTTGTTTTTAAAAACCAGTGTAGTTACACCAGTTTTAATCTCCAAAAGCAATAACTGCATTTTGACTAAAGGCATTAGCAAATCAAAGCACAGAAAATCTTTATAAACAAGATCTTAGGCCCCCAAGATAGGCATGCTCTGAAAGACCTTTGAGCAATTGTGACTCATCATTGCCAAAAGGAAGGCCATTTGATGAAAGGCTTAGGAGGTGAGGGACCCTCCAGGGTTTGTTTTTTTGTTTTTGTTTTGTTTTGTTTTTATTTGAATTCAAGAAATGAAGAGAATAGAAAGTTATTTGTTTCTTGTTTGGCTTAGAGTGTGGAAGAAAGAGAAAGAAAGAAAAAGAAAGAAAGAAAGAAAGAAAGAAAGAAAGAAAGAAAGAAAGAAAGGAAGAAAATGTAGCACCCTCTCCCACCCCAACAGTCCTTCCTAAGACTCAGTTCTGCACTTAAATCGCTCAAAAGCTAGGCTAAGGATACACTTTGTTATAGTTTAAACTAATATGCTTCCCCAAGTCTGTGCTTAATCCCCTGATGATCCCACATGCTGTTTGGAAGTGGGGCTTATTGGGAGGGTGGGCTGGTCACTGGTAGTGTAACTTGCAAGGGCATATCTCTGACCCCAGCACTTCCCCTCTCTTTCTGCTTCCTGGTCTCCCTATGGTGAATACCTTTCCCCATTGTGTGTTTTCTGCATTGGAACAAGCCAACCAGGAGAGACCTCAGAAACTAGAAGCTAAAATAAATCTTGCCTCAGTTGTGTGCACGAGTTTTCTGCCTCAGCCATGACAGTGATTAAGTCACACTTAAAATTCATTATGGTCTGAGTGTTCATATCCCTACAAAAATTTACATGCTGAAATTTCAACCTCCAAAGCTATGCTATTAGTAGGTACAGACTTTAGGAGGTTATTTGGTCAGAAACCCCAGGAACCAGATTATCATCCTCATTGAAAAGGCTCCACAGAGATTCCTCACCTCTCACATGTGAGGCCACAGCAAGAAGTTGCTATGTGAGCCAGACAGCAGGTCAAATACCAGATCTACCTTGATCTTAGGTTTACCAGCCAAAATTGTGAGAAATGAAATTATATTGTTGACAGGCTACCCAATTTATGGTATTTTTTACAGTACTTCAAGTGGACTAAGACGAAGCAAAAGAGGACCACCAAAGGAAGAAGTATGTGGGAGGAAGTCTATGGGGAGGGGAAGAGATCTGATATGTGATATTTCAAAATAATAACTAATAGCACTATCATGGGGAAAACAATAAACCTGAACATCCTTATACTTGCTTTATTGCTATTATTTTATTAGTCTTAGCACTGTAGCATACTAGTAGTTAAGAACATAGATTCTGGAGCCATTTGACTTAGGGTTGCACTCCAATGCCATCATGAGCCAGCTGTGATTTCTCAACTTTAAAATAGTCATAAAATAGTTTTTATACCATATGCTTGATATGAAAATCAGTAAAGTAAATATGCAGCACCCTCAGTGGAGCCTAGCATGTAATAACTACAGGGCAAGTTTCCTATTACTATTACCCTCTAGTTTGTTGGGAGGGTTTCACTGTTTGTGTTTAGCTATATGAGTAGATAAATGGGTACAAAACATGGAAACTTTGTATGACTGATAACACCAAACTCATACACCTGCCTTGACCTGGACAATGACAAAGTCCTGCCTGCACCTATAGTCAATAATTTCTTAAAATACACTGAAATTAAAGGAGAAATTATTAAGATCCCAAGGATTTTCTGACTTTTAAAAGGTCTATCTTGACCCAAAGGGAACATCGCATGCCTGAACAGGATAATTGATATTTATAAACTTCACATTGAACTTTATTTCAGGCTTCCTGCTGGAATCTCTAAGTAATTTCAAAAATTAAAATGCTTTCACCCTGCCTCAAATTGATTAATTTGGTAAATTAAACAAAGAAGTGGCAGGAAAAATATCAGTTCCATATGAGGGCAACTTGAAGATATGAGTTGGGTCAGCAATAAGGCTCACCAGCCTGGGGATCGCAATGAGTGGTAGAAGAAGCTGCCTCCCATGGAGGACAGAGACTTCCTGACTTCCTCCAAGAAGAAGAACAAGGAATGAGCAATGCATGCTCATTGGTTTTTCCAAATGGACCACTTTCCCAGGGGCAAAATTAATGGGCCAGGAATACTTTTGTAGAAAATCCTTCTTGAAATCATCTCATATTTTCCAGCTTCCTCTCATTCACTGGATTTAATTATTCATCTTCTTGAGGCTGTTGTATATCAAAACAGTTCTATTCCCACCTCTCCAAAGACACACCTCAATGCAAGCTATTACTTCTCCTGGGAAGACCTGCTAAACAACATGGTTTTGTCCCTTCACCAAGGCATTGATCTGCAGCATTAACTATCATGATTTGGTTCCAGAATGTTCCCCAAAGCTTCGTATATTTGGATGTTGGGGAATACCTATGGAATCATGCAGTTACGCTGTGGGGACTGGTTGGAAGGGGCAGATCACCAGAACATGACCCGGAAGGACCTGAGTTAGCTCCACTCTTCCATGCTCACTTGGCTTCCTGTCTGTCATGCTTAAACAGCTTTTCCTCCAGCTATGCTTCCACCCTGTGCTTCCACCATTTCCAGACACCATGAATGGATTGTGACCTTCTGAAACTGTGAGCTAAAATAAATCTTCCCTCCTCACATTGTGAGTTTCAGGTATTGTCCCAGCAATGAAACAATAGCTAAGGCAATAATTGCACTTTGACCAAGCAAACTCCAAGGCCAGTCTGTGGATACAACTGAAAAATCAACTCTTCTTTATTTACCATTCAATGATATTTTAAATGCTTGTGTAGCACAGCATTTCATGTGGTCTGCAATGAGAGCAAATAATGATATCACTATAAAACACTTTCTAATAATATTAACAATAGAAGTTCCCAAGGTTTTAATACAAAGCCCTTCCTATTACCAATATCCTAGTGAGAAGTTAAAGTTCAAAATGTTGTCTATTTGCAAGTTGAATGAATTCAAATCAGTATCAAAATATTTTCCATGTGAATTGAAGTTCAGAGTTTAAAATTCAAAGACTAAAAACTATCCTTTCTTACTCATTACTTTGTTCATCTTTCTTGACTTTGCCTAAAGGGTCTTAGGATGTGGTCCCCGCCCCATCCAGGGGAGTTGGGAGGAAACTGTTCTTGACATCAGAGATTGGTACATATACAAGGTCTTCATTTTTTTATTTTGACACTAGGTCTCACAAAATTGCTCAAGCTGGGCTCAAATTTGCTATCATCCTGACTCAGCCTCCCAGAGTGCTGGATTTCAGGAGTGTGGTATCATAACCAGCCTTTGTTTTGTTTTATTTTATTTTGTTTTGTAGGCAGCAGAGACTGGATGGCCTCTCCCCAGGGCAATATTATTTCTTCAGGGGCTGAGTTAGTTAAGGTCATGTCATCTACTCTAATAACTAAAATAGATCGCCCCCTTAATTTGTGGATATCAGGCACTGAGTCACAGCAATGAAAAATTACTAAGACGTGGGAAAATTAAGAAGATTAAGAAGGTACATCTCTGTCTCCCCTCCACACCCATACATTGCACACGGGAGAAAGGGCCAGCCTCTTTATGGGCAGCCAGCTAGCTCAGCCCCAAGTTCTCTGAAGCCCAGCTAGGGCTCGGAAATGCTCTTGACATGTTGCACTTTTTCAGAGTCCATAACTTACGGCTTGCCATCTAGTACTAGAAGACATAGACTGTAAGGCAGTGCCCGACTCTAAAGCACTTACTCATGTTTTGTGATAAAGGCAAGCACAAATGTTTTCCAATGATGACCCCAAATGCCCTTAAAGATCCTTTATTTTCTGTGTGCCACAGAAACCCCTCCTTGAACTTCAATCTGTCCTTCTAAGAGTATGATTCTATTTTTTTCTTACAGGGTCATTCAAAACCAATCTATCCTTTCTTTTCTCTTCAAATGAAATGGTCAACCTTCAGAGAGAAAGCTAGTCCTTTTGCCACTTCTGATATAGGATATGAGGAAATCCTTTAGTTTTTGGTTCACTCTCTTTGAAATAAGTTCTAATTTGTGCTTTTCCAAAACTATAATCATAAGATCTGAATGTGATTTATAGATTAATGTGATTCTGTAGGTAAAGATGAAAGAAGAGACATTAGTTTCACACAGATTTCTAAAAGTCATGAATTACTTATATTAACTTTGCCCATTTATATATAAGATTTACTGTCAATTAATAATTCAAAGTTTAGGGGCTGGAGATGTAACTCAGTAGTTAAAACACTTGCCTAGAATGCATAAGGACTGGTGTTGATTGCCCAGAAGGATATAAAAATTAGCTGGGCATAGTGGTGCATACCTGTAATTCCTGAGGGTAAGGCAGGAGCATCGCCATGAGTTCAAGGCCAGCCTGGGATACCTAATGAGTTTAGTACCAGCTTGAACTACAGAGTGAGACTGAAATTCTGATACACGTGTCCTTGATGCTAGTGCTTTTAGTGACTAGGAGGAATTTTTTTAGCCAACTTCTGAAAACTACTCACTGGTTTTTTGGAGCTCATTTTATTTTATTTTGTTGTGACGGTGATAACTAAACCCAGAGTCTTTGCGCTGAGTTACATCCTCCAGTCCTTAAAAAAATTTTATTTTGAGAAAGGATCTCTCTCAAATCACTAAGTTGCCCTAGGCTGATCTTGAACTTGTATTCTTCCAACCTCAGTCTCCCAGAGCAATGGGATTATAGACATGAGCTGTCACATTTAGCTACTCACTAGTTTTATAAAGCTAAATTACCTATGTAACTCTCTGAACTTACTTCTTCTTAAAGTGGGATCACAGTTCCTCCTTTTCAAATTGTGTAAGGTTGCTAGGGTTGCCACGGTAAGGTGTCACAGATCTCGTGGCTTAACAGAGACTTAGTTTCTCACAGTAGTGAGGCACAGAAGTCTGAGAATGAAATATCAGCTGGGCTGGTTCTGCTGAAGCTTCTCTCTTTGGCTGGTATGTTTCTGTCTTCTCCCCACCTCTTCATATGGTCTTCCATCTGTCTGTGTCTGTGTGGTACTCTCACCATAAGGGCAGTCCTTTAGGGACCATCCGAACAACCTCACTAACCTTAGATTACTTTTTTAATGACCTTGTCCCCAAATACAGACACATTCTGAGGTATTAGGTATTAGAGGTTAGGATTTCAACATATAAAGTTGGAAGATACATAATTAATCACATGTGAAGATTGTTTATGTAACAAAAATAAAGTGATGATAAAGCATTACTAGAACTTTTTTGCACTATATTCCCAGAATGTAGAGGAAATCCTGATATAGAGTGTAGACACTTAATTAAGATCTGCTAAATTAAGAAAATAGACTGTTCAGTGAACACGTGCCCCTTTCTCTCTTCTCTCTTAAATTTTATCTTGTTGATTAATATCAAATTACATTCTAGATAAATGAGTGAGGCAGTCAGGTGTAAGAAAAGCTCAGCACGGTTAGAGAAAGTGCCTGGCTCCTCTCACTCCCCTAGCACGCTCACACCGCCATCCCACACCTGGGATGGATGAGTAATGCTTGTCAACTGCCTACCTCAGATCATGGACCTCCTCCAATCGTCTCTTCCCTGTGACTGCTTTTGCTACTTCAGGACAGGCTTTAAATACAAATTATTCTTGCAATCCCACAAAACCCTCCTTACACCTATGTAGGCAATTAAGACGTTGTTGATTTTAAAGTAAATTTAACTGAGTGAACTGAATGTTCTCTTTGCCAAAGGAAATAAGATCTCCATTCTCTACTACTCCTGAATTCTTTTTCAGTCTATATTTCCACTCATTCCTTTTCTAGCCCCGGCTGCTCCTCCTTCTCGTGTCCTACAACAGAACGAGCTCATCAAATATCTCCCCATCTTTGAATGTCTTTTTCTTGCTTTTTTTCTTTCCACACACACTTGCCAGGATGTTGACTTTTTATCAGGAATAAAGAAACTCTTAATTGCCTGCTGCAATACCATGGGCATAATACTGACATTACCACATCACAATGAGCAGGAGGTCCATTAATAAACATGCAGCACTGTGAAGAATCTCACGGATCCCTCTATAGGTCATTAAATCTATACATGTTTGATGGTCAATAAAGGAGAAACACACAATGACAATGGCAGCACAGGAGGCCGCTGCTCTCCTTGTCTGCTTTAATCACAAGAAAGGATGGGAAATGACCCATGTATTCACTAAAATATGTATAGATTCTACTCATCATTATCAATTGTGCATGCAAATTTCAGACAACTAGTTCATAAATAAAACTGAGGCTAAGCTTTCAACATTAAATAGCTCAAGTTCAAGCAGTTTGATTAAACAAGGAAATATGAGGTTATGCTTCATCTAGAAAAGTTGGTGGGGTACAAGATGGAGTGACTTGGAGGGCAGGTACTGACCAAATCACATTTCTGCATCTTGCCTCTTCTGATCATAAAAGGGTATTGCTCTATGTTGATAAAATATTAGGTAAAGTCAGATTCCAATTCTAGAAATAAACCACCAAGCCAAGAAAGAATATAGCCTTATAAATTTATTCTTTAAACCTAAATTCAAGTGATAATTCATATTATAATCCGTATCATAAGGCAGGCCAAAATTACTTTAGACAATGTATTCTTATTTTGTACCTCACAGATAAAATCAAGCATAAAAAATATATTACAAATAGAATGATTAAAATACCTAATGTTTAAAATCAGGCAGTGTGCCATAGGCTTACAGTGCTGCCCAGCATGAACCCAACACAGACAAAGGTAGTGCAGGAAACTTGTGGCATTTGAGTATTAATGGGTTTTGCTTTGTAGAGATTTCTTTTTCTCATCTATTACTGACTTTATGCCTGACTGTCTTATAACAAAAGACAAATTAATAAGATAAAAACATACCAATTTATTTCATATGTCTTAGATGGCATAGCAAAAGTTATGGTTTGGATCTAGAGTGTCCCCAAAGCCTCACCTATTCCAATATGGTGGGATACCTATGGAACCATGTACTAATCGGAGGTGGGGCCTGGCCTGGGGCTTGACCTGGAGAGGTGTGTGCTGGTTCCACGCTTCCTCCCTGACTTGGCTTCTCCCTGCGCCATGCTCTGAGGAGCTCTGTCTCCAGCTCCAGCCCCAACCCCTCTATGTGATTCTACCATCTCCAGCTGCCCACCCATGAGTGGATTGTGAACTTCTGAGATTGTGAACTAAAATAAATGTTCTCCCCTTCTAAAGTTGTAGGTGGCAGGTGCTCTGTCCCTGCACTGAAAACATAACTAAGACAGTGGACTTTATGAATAAATGAAGTTCCAGTGGCTCAGGGACACCTGTGTATTTTTATGCTTAGGTTTGGTGACCTGTGTATTTTTATGCTTAGGTTTGGTGACCTCTGAGGTATCGTTTTCTTTCCAAGCCCCATTAGGAGAGCTCTCCCATCTGTCCAGCTTCCCTCCCCTGAGGATGGGACTCTCCACCTTTTGAGGAGCTCCCATTACCACCTGAGCCATCCTGGGGGGTGGGGGGTGTGCCCTCTCTCTCTTCTCTGCAACTGTCTCATGTGCCATTTTCTTCATAGGCACTGTTTAAGAGAGACTCCCAAAACCCTGATGCACTCAGTCTTTAGTTCTCTCTCTCTCTCTCTCTCTCTCTCTCTCTCTCTCTCTCTCTCTCTGTGTGTGTGTGTGTGTGTGTGTGTGTGTGTGTGTGTGTGTGTGTGTGTGTTTTTAAATGTTTCCTGCTTACATTGCTGCCTATTATGACTGCTGAGTTCTCCTACTGATCTGGCTTCTAGGAGGGTTCTTCTGGGGGGAGCTTGCATTGCATTTGCAGTTTAGCTTGTTTTTGGAGGCTGGGACTACCAGATGCTGTCAATTCCCACATCTCCTGAATACAGGCTTACCTCTGTCAGAGGTTCCGGACTCCAGGCTTTCCTCCATCTGCAGCTGCTGACATCTCAGGGCCATTCTCAGTCAGCCTGGATGTGCTTCCTGGGCTCCTGTTTTCCTCTGCTTCTGATGTGTCTTTGGGATTTCTGATCTTCCTATGGCCTCATTTTGCTTGGTGGGGCACTCCTTCTTCTTCTAGCTAAATTGAACAGGCAGTTTTTAATTAAAATCTCTGTTTTTAAAGTGAGTACCTGAGGAGACACTGGGTAACTCTGCTACTTGGCCACCATCTTGCCTGGACGTCACACACAGGGGTGATACACAAAGGAGTACAACCCAGTGACCAAAACTGTGAGGAACTTAGCAAAGCCTGTTTCACATGCTTTTCTGGCTCTGTGTTTTTGTAGATAATGCCTTTCTTCCTTCAGGTAGAGGCACCACCTCCCTAGGTCTTTTTGACCTGTCTTAGAGGCAAGGGAACAAGAGGGAGGAGGGTCATTTCTCCAACGCCAACACGCCATTTTTTGATGTGACGTGTCCAGAATCTTATCAATTTCCTATGTACTTCAGCAATCCTAAAATTCCATGATTTACAGTAATTTTTAATTTTGCTGAAACTGAATTTGAGTTGCGTATACTCCCCATTCTGTGATCTGATAGAATCACGTGAACTGATAAGCCAGTAAGCCAGACCACTCAGAGCCTCTTCATCTGTAAGGCCTCGGTGGTCCTGTCTTCTCTTTTTATTGCAGCAACTCTCACAAAATTATTTATAAAAGTCAAAAAAACCCCTAAAGTTAAAAAAAAAAAAACTTTGGAGAACTAGAAAAGGGGGTTGTGGCTTCTGTGAAACATAACCCTGAGGAGAAAAGCAACTATCATGACAGTTTCAGTGACAGCTTAACCCAGAACAAAGGTGATTTGCCACAGTTAGAGAGCATAGCAGGAAGTCTCACACACATCCTCTGGAGCCAATTGCCCTGATTTGTTCTTAGCACCATGACTTTTTACTGAAGGGCTTACTATATTGCTTTGAGCAAGTGAAATGTCTTGTTTGAAAAGAGGATTCTCTTCAAAAGTAACTGACTATGGTTTGTTGACCTCCAATTTCAAGAATACTGTGGAGTCAGACCTGGTGGCAAAGGCCTGTAATTCCAGCACTCTGGCAGACTGGGGCAGGAAGTTGAAAAGTCAAGTCCAGTCTGTGCAACTTAGCAAGACCCTGTATCCAAACCAAAATAAAAATGGACTGGGAATGTGGCTTAGAATGAATACATGAATGCCCTAGGCTTGCTTGCCCCAGGACCACAAGAAGAAGAAAGAAGAGGAAAAGAGGAAGAAGAAAAAAATAAATAAAAGACAACACAATGATAAGAAGGAAAAGGAAGAAAAAGGGAAGAGGGAGAAAAGGAAGTAGATGAGGAGGAGGGGCAAGGAGAGCAATTCTGACTAGTGCATTCTATAATTTTGGGGGAAAAGTTTCCCAGAGGGCACACATAATGAAGGCTTTTCCATAACTTGTGGCACTGATGGAATCTTTAAGAAGCAAGGCCTACAGAGGTGGGCAGACCCTGGGAGATTGCCCTTGAAAGGGGTAATGGGATCCTTGGGCCTTCTCCTTCTGCCTTCTTCCTCCTTGGCTCACCACGGGGTGAGCATTTTTGTTCCATAATGGCCTCCCACTGTGTTGTGCTGACTAGCCACAGACACAAGGCAACAGGGTCAAGTGATCACGGATGGAAACCTCTAACACTAACAGCCAAAATAACATTTTCTCTTTACAAGCTGATTATCTCAGGAATTTGTTTTAGTGACAGAAATCTGACCAACACAGTACTCCCCCACATTTCCTCAGCTCACCCTGGGAGGCACCTGCAGCTTTGAAGGACAGTGCCTACATATAAATGACTATGTCTTCCTACCTCAAGTTCTTGTGTCTTTGTCTGACCTCTGGCCAACCGAGTATTCTCAGACAACATATACAGGAAAGGAAACATGCCAGATCAGATACAATTCTCAACTAATAAAAGACAGACTATCATTGATAAATACACTAGCTTATTTTCTCCAAGTAAATTTGAGTTATAAAATTGAAACAGTTTTTTAGAGAGTTCCCTAAAAAATTGAGACCTGGTTGCCCAAATAGTAGCCAGCTTGTTAAGGCACTGCTGGCTTACTCTCTTCATCATCTCTCTTCCTATCTCCCTCGTAAAGAAAATATACTTGAGCCCCGATCCATGTAGAAATTCAGTTTTCCTAGCACCCTTTGTTGAAGATGTGTTTTCTCCAGCGGATTGTTTTTGACCCTTTGTCAAAAATCACATGGTTGAGGGTACTTAATGAAACAGGTCTGTTTCATTAGTCCTCCTATGTATTCTTATACCAGTACCATGCAGATTTAATCATTGTTGCTTTGCAATATTTTCTGAAGTCTGGGATTGTGATTCCTCCAGCTTTTCTCTTGTGATTTCAAACTGCTTTAGAAATTTTATTTTCATATACATTTTAAAGTTGTTTTTTTTCTAGTTCTGTGAAGAATGTAGTTAGTATTTTGATTGGTACTGCATTAATCTCCATAGCAGACTTGGAAGTATGGCCATTTTGACAATACTAGTTCTTCCTATCCAGGAACATAAGAGGTCTTTCCATTTTCTAAAGTCCTCTTCAACCTCTTTCTCCAGGGCTGTGTAGTTTTCTTTGTACAGGTCTTTCACTTCTTTAGTGAGGTTCATTGCTAATATTTAATTTTTCTGTTGTTGCTATTGTGAAGGAAGTTATTTTCTTGATTTCTTTCTCTTTAAATTTGTCAATAAAAAATTGACAACAATAGGAATGCTACTGATTTGTGGGTATTGATTTTGTAACCTGCTACTTTGTTGAATTTATTTATTAATTCTAAGAGTATTTTGGTGGAATATTTTGGATCCTTTATGTAGAGTATCAATCATGTCATCTGAAAATGGGAATATCTTTAATCCTTCCTTTCTGATTCATATTTCTTTTATTCCTTTCTCTTGCCTAATGGCTCTTGTCAAATTTTCAAGTGCTTTATTGAATAGTATCAGTGACAGTGGGCATTCTTGTCTTGTTTCTGAATTTAGCGTGAATACTTTCAATCTTTCTCCATTTAGGATTATATTGGCTGAGGAGTTGTTGTAAATGCTTGAATCATAGTGAGCTAACGTCCGTCTTTTCCTGTTTTCTTCAGACTCTATCATAAATGGGTGTTGAATTTTGTCAAATGCTTTTTCTGCATCTATTGAGAAAGTCATATGATTTTTATCATTGCATCTGCTAATGCGGCGCATTAAATTTATTGATTTGTGTATGCTGAACCATTCCTGCATCTCTGACATGAAGTCTACTTGGTCAGGGTATATGATCTTCTTTATCATTTGCTGCATTCTGTTGCCAAGAATTTTTTTGAGTATTTTTACATTTATATTTATTAGGAATACTGGCCTGTAATTTTCTTTTTTATTGAGTCTTTATCTGTGTTTGGAATTAACTTATCTTGGAATTAAGCTTGCTTTGAGAAATGATTTGGCAATTTTCTTTCCTTTTCAATTTCTTAAAAAACTTTGGTGAGCATTGGTATTAAATTTTCCCTGAATTTTTTACAGAATTCTGCTGGGAATCCATCAGTTCCTGGGTTCTTCTTAGTTGAAAGTGTTTTTATTGCTTCCTTAATTTCATAGGTGGATAGAGGCCAATTCTGATATTTCACTTCTTCTTTCAATTCTGGAGGTTGATATGTGTTTAGGACCTCATTTCTTTCTTTTAGATTTTTAACTTATTGGAGTGTAGATTTTCAAAGTAACTTATAAATTTTTGAATTTCCATGTTATTTATTGTAATTTCACCTTTTTCATTCCTAATTATGTTGATATAGGGTTTTCGCTCCTTTTTGTGAGTTTAACAAAAATTTATCAATCTTATTTATCTTCCCCCCTCAAAAAAACCCAACTTTTGTTTCATTTAATTTCTATTTCATTAATTCTTGATCTAATTTTTAAATTTTTTTATTAGCTTTGGAACTGGCTTATTCTTGTTTTTCTAGGACCCTGAGGTACATAGATTGTTTATTTGGCCTTGTTCAGTTCTTTTTATGTGTGCATTTATAGAAATGAATTTTCCTCTTAAAATTGACTTTGTTGTGCCCCAGGAGTTATGTTGTGATGTGCTAACATTGTCATTTTTCTCTATGAACTTTTTAACTTCTTCCTTGATTTTTTTCTGTAACGCAATGTTTATTTAGAAAAGAACTGGTCACTCTCTTTTTTTTTGAGTAGTATCTTTTGTTTTTGTTGTAGTTGATTTCTAGTTTTATTCCACTATAACCTGAAAAGGACAACGGATTATATCAGTTTTTTTTTTTTTGTACCTGTTTAAATTTGTTTTGTGGCCTAGAATGTGGTCTATTTTGAAGAATGTTTCATGGGCAGCTGAGAAGAACGTGTATTCTGTTGTTAATGGATTAAAAAAAAACTCTGTGTATATCTGTCAGTTGCTATAATATTACTTTTAACAGATTTCTTGAGTATGCTGCTAGAGAGTTTGCACAGATCGATTAACAGTATAGATCATATTTATAATGGTGAGTGAAATGGCTATAGGAATTGATTCCTTAATATATCAATAGCTTCTATGTCCTAAATTTCACTCATCTTTATCCTACTAAGCTGCTAATCTTTATCCTCCCATTAAGGATAACCTAGTGATTGGAGCAGATAACTTTCAGTGGTTTGGTTCAGCATAGGTAAGCACTACAGATAGCTATTTTATCACTGAAAATGATATAGGGTCAATTTTAGTGGAGTTTTTGGTAACTCAATATTAGTTTTATATAGGTAGATACATTGATAATGTAAATTTGTGTCTTTGCTAAGATTAAAATAGATGTAACATTAAACTGATTACTAGAGCTTGTCAATAATTTGTTAGTCTTAGATCATGTTACCGCAGATTTCATTCAAACTGTCAATGCTGGCATAGACACTGATGTTGTTTTCCAATATATAATGAAAGATAATTTGTTTTTGACCTACCTATAATACTATAATCCATATTCCCCTCAGTGGAAAACATAGAGGTAACCAGTAGAAATGCAGTCATTTAAACAAACTCCAAAATTAGTAGCTTAGTAAGCCAGAAAATGACTCAAACTCAAGGAAACTCAAGTAAACTCAAGGAAACATCCAGGGAAGACATAATCGACACAGTAGAGACAGAGCATATTGATACTATGTAATCTACAATCGTCAGCAAAGGAGCAATGGAAAAACAACAATAAGTCACCTGCAAAAAATGATTAACCTCCAGAACCTGATAGCATGTGCCTTGAAATAGAGGAGCAGATAGGAAAGTCATAAAAACAAGAGGGCCAAATGGCTCAACAGCTCAAACAAGACATGCAAGAGACAATAAGTGACTTCAAAGAAAATCTAACCAAACAAACAATGGTTCTAATTGATTTTAAAACACTTAATTGTTGTACAGAAGACACAAATGAAAAGACTAATAAGAAATTGCAATTTCATTCTCCTACATGTGGAGATACAGTTTTCCCAGCACCAGTTGTTGAAGATGCTGTTTTCTCCAATAAATTGTTTTGGCCCCTTTGTCAAAATCAGCTGACTAAGAGTGTTTGGGTTTGTTTCAATATCCTCGATTCTGTTCCACTAGTCCACTAGTCTGTTCTTATACTAATACCATGTAGATTTAATTACTGTTGCTATGTAATATGTTTTGAAGTCGGGTACTGTGATCCTCCAGTTTCTCCCTGCCCCCACAGCATCACAGCAGGTTGCAATTTCCATCTTCTCTGTCCACTCACAACCAGCAGATTCCCTCATCCAAAGATCCATGCCAATGATCCAATGGCTCATTCCTACTAAATATTTTATTTTTTGATGTTGTTGCTATTGTGAAGGGAGTTGTTTTCTACATTTCTTTCTCTGTGAATTCATTATTGGTGGATAGGAGTACTTTTGATATGTAGGTATTGATTTTATAATCAGCTACCTTGGTGAATATTTTTATTAGTTCTAAGAATATTGGTGTGAAATTTTGGGGGTCTTGTATGTAGAGTACCATGTCATCTGAAAACAGAGATGTCTTTACTTCTTCCCTCATGATTCATCTTCCATGTATTCCTTTCTCTTGCCTGAAGGTTCTTGCCATAATTTCAAGAGATATGTTGAATAGTAAGGGTGACAGTGGCATTCTTGTCTTCTTCCTGAATGTAGTGTGAATGCTTCCAGTCTTTCTCCATTTAAAATTATATTTGGTGAGGAGTTGTAAATAGCTTGAATCACGTTGAGATAGGTTCCCTCTATTCTTATTTTCCAAAAAATCACATGAATATCCATGCTTATAGCAGCACAATTCATAAGAGCAAAATTCTGGAAACATTTTACCTGCCCATCTATATAGGAATGGTTAAAGATGTGGTATCTGTACACAATGGAATACTATGCAGCCATAAAGACAGACAGACATGAAGCACTTGAACAAATATGGGGCCATCTAGAGTCAATAATTCTCAGTGAAATGAACCACGCACAAAAGGCTGACTATAGATGGGTGTCCCTCTTACAAAATGCACAAAATAATGATATAAAAAGGCCCCAATATGAATGATAGGGTAGAAAGAGAGGCAATGGTCAGATTGGAGAGGAGTGAACCTCTAAAAATGGGGTGGACATAGGCATTCACCTGATTCTCCAAACTCCATGGTTCTATTGTGTTACAGAATTTGGAATTCATATGCTTATTAAAAATGTAGAATTTTATGTTATATGAATTTTTATTAGGAACTAGTTTGAAAACTTATAAACCAACAAATTGAAGAACCTGGAAGTTCTTAGACAGCATATAAGATACTAAAATTAAACCAAGAATATACAAAAAGCCTGGGTAAATCAATAACGATTAATGAAATTGAGGCAACAGTGAAGTCTCTACCTGCAAAGTCCAGGATCTGGTGGATTCACTGCAGAATTTAATCAGAACTTTAGACAAGAGCTAATGTCAAAACTTCTCAAAATTTTTCAGGAAACTGATAGAGAAGGAAGACTGCCAAAATGCTTTTGGGAAGCCAACATGACCCTGATACCAAAACCTAACAAAGACTTAACAGAGAAGAGAGAGGAAAATAAAAGTATATACAGGGCAATCTTCTTAATGAACCAGATGCAAAAATCCTCCATCAGATATGTGCCCACAGAATGCAACAACTCATTAAAAACAAACATATAAAAAAAAATCAACATCTTTAGCCATTAGAAAAACGCAAAGCAAAACAACAGAGGTTCTATCTTACCTCAGTAAGAATGGCTGCAATGAAAAACTCGATAAAATAGATGTTAGCAAGGGCGTAGAAAAAAAAAAAAAAAAACAGGAGCCCTTCTACATTGCTCATAGGACTATGGACAAGTGCAACTGTTATGGAAATTGATATAGAGATTCTTAAAAATTGAAACTAGATATTCCATTTGACCCAGATCTACCTCTTTCTTTCCCAAGCATTAAAAGCTTCTTGCCTTCCTTCTGGTTCATGACTTGACTCGACTAGGCTGTTCGCAGTGCTGGGAGGAGCTGCCTGCACCTTTGTCTGCATGCGGTTCCACTGTTGCTGGCCACCCCTGAGTGGACTGTGACCTGAAACTGTGAGCTAAAATGAAGCCTTTCCTCCCCTGATTTATGCATGCCAGGTGTTAAGTCACAGAAAAAAAAAAAAAAAACCCTAAGATAATTATAAATTATCCAGTCTCATATATTCTGTTATATTGATAGCAGCACAACACAAACTATAACAATATTTAAACCAAGAATTATGATGTATATGCTATTAGCACTATTGAAACACTGGGAAATCTAAGAGGTCTTATGACATATAGCTGATGAATACATAGTACTTTATAACTCCATGTTTGTTGACTAATATTTTAAACCAAAAAAAAAAACACTTTAAAAGACAGAATTGTGTGGAATTTTAGCCTGTAGTTACACATAAATTTTAATAAATGCATTATATTATAACCCATTTGTGTGAAAATGTCTGTCATATAAGCAGAAGCTCATGTTTTTTAAAAAAAAATCTAGCACTCACAAGATTCTTTTTTCCTTAGTAAATTTTGAAAAATTTTTAAGGCATTATCGTTTTACATCTGATATATTTGATATCTGGTACATAATATGAAATATCCATCGCTTGAAAACAAAGTAAATGCACCATCTGCTAGACTTTCAGAAAACTCAAGGACCTATGCTTACTTTGAAAATCTTCAAGAAAAATGACACTTCAAATAATCACAGCCACATATTTCCTAAAATAAACAATTTCCAAATGGCTTCTAGTCCAAACATGTAATCATCATGGTGTAGTTTTGAACTTAAAAAGTTAGAACAAGTGGCTTTGCCAGGAATCTAACCTGAGAATGCAACAATGCAGCAGCACTGCCCTCTGCAAGCAGAAGCCGGCTTCCTTCTTCATTTAGCAACACAATGGCTTCTGCAGGGCTGTAGCCTACTATGTGGTGGCAGACAGGTCAATATGACATCTCTTCCCTAACCCTGTGATGGACTTTGTAAACACATTCATAGCAGGGGAATGCCAGCCACAGGAGGCCCAAGACAAGTTTCCTTCCACAAAGACAGGGTTAATGGATCTAAAACGGACCAGAAATGAAAAATGAAGCTTGGAAATGAGTATTTCATCTTTGTGTTCCTCCTTTCCTCCTGTTTCTTGGTCTAGAAGATCTTCGAATACCTGTGCATGGGGAGATGCTTATTTGTGGTAACAGACTCTTCTATCTCCTTTTAGCTCACTTTGAATAAATAATTTTATCCTATTTACCATTAAAAATGGTCCTCTCTGACCGGGTCCACAGTAAATAAGATAATTTAGCATGCTATAAAGAAATAAACTGGTAATGAAGAGGCAAGATGGCGATCATGTAAGACTCCCCTTCACTAAGTAAAGCGAAAAAGCTGAGATAGAGTAGAGAAGTACTTAAAAGGGTTAGCTCTAAGTAAGAGTAGAACTTTGGAGAATAGGACCAGACCAACACCAGAGATCCTAGTAGGGTGCTGTGGTGGGACATGGCAAAAATGAACAACTACCACTAGGACCTTCCTGCTGGCTGCCCATGCCACAACTGGCACCTATGAAACTGAAATCCACAGCTGGGAGTTTCCATGGTCCATGCCAGCTCCCCGGGTAGCAATATGTAAACTGAAAACTGTGGCTGGGACCTTCCCAAGGACCATGTTGGCCACCCAGCCATCAGTGCACACACTGGAAGATCACAGTAGGGAACCAACTGAGGCCAAGGAAAACTGCAAAGGATAGAACACATAAGGGGTACTGGCAGTTGAACGGGTAAGAGGCTCAGTCCGTCTTATAATGGGGTTGAAAAACACGAAATGTAGAACCATGGTACAGGCAACCACGTTTCAGCTTCTTCCCTAACTTGCCAAGCCCCTGCCCAGCCCAGCTCCTTCCCACACTGGAGAGGCTGGGAAGTGCACAGTTACAATTCGAAAAGACCAGGTTCTTTGCCCCACCTAAGCAGACGTGATTCAGCTGGAAAGAAGCTAGTAGGGAATTGCAGTTAGAGAACGTGGAGGCCACACAGGGACACCAGTCATGATTAGGGTAAAACAGGCACAATGGAAGTGTCCAGAAGATATAATGGTCATAATCAGGTGAGCACAGGAACTTTGCACCGAAACAGCCTAGCTCCTGTGCATAGCTGAAAGACCAATGTGCAGCACTAGCTAACCCAAACAAACAGCACCACCAGCAGGACAGAGAGGCAGGCTTACATGTAATCTCTTGGTGCTCAGAGACTTAGCCAATGCTCCCTAAAGGCCAACTGAAGAGTTTCACTCCAGATAACTTATGTCTCCCAAATAAAGCAACAGTGAAATGAGAAACCATGGCAACCAGAGGCTCCTCCAGAGCCACCACAGGAGGCTTCAGGGGAGATGGAGAGGAGGCAGACCTCCAAAGCTGAAGCAGGAAAAGCAAACCACCGGATGATTGCAAATTAGATAAAAATAACAACCTCCACAAACTATTGAAAGAGCCAAAAAATAAACTGTTGAAATTATTGGAGAAATATAAGATGAGAAAACAAACTCAAAACTAGCTGAACTACAGAAGTCAATGCAAAGAAGTCAATAACAGATTCATTAATGAGTTCAGAAAATATGAGATGTTAACAAAGCATCATGAGATGGAAATCTCATCAGATATTTTGGGAAATAGAACCACCCAAAATGAGGATAGAACTTCCCAGCTAGAAGACAGGATGAAAAATATGAAACCCTTGAGGATGTTCAAATAACACTAAGGCAATACAGAAGTGGTTGGTTACCAACAAATGCTAGATGACTCAAGGAAGCTTGACTTCAGAATTACAAGGAATAAGAAATTCACTAAATGAAATCATATGAGAAAACTTCTCATATGTATAGGAAAAGAAATAAACGTCCAAGTGACACAAGTATATTGCGCCCCAACTAGATATAACCAAAACAAAAGCTTCTCCAGTATTGTGATGTCACAATAACAGCTATAGACAAAAAGAAAAGAGAAACAGAATACCCTAAAACAGTTGAAGAAAAACAGTAAATAATATTCCAATGTGTCAGAAGAGCTGCAGACTTCTCGATACAAATTCTGAAAGACAGAAGAGCTTGGAGTCAAGTCTTCAAACCCCTAAAAGAAAATAATTGCTAACCTGACTCCTATATCCTGCAAAATTGATGATGAAATAAAGACTTTCCATGACAAAGAAAACTTGAAGATATCTGTGAAAACTAAACCAGAACTACAGAAAATCCTTAAAGGTCTGCTGGATGCAGATAGGGAGGATGAGCGTAGCAGAGAAAGCCTGGGCAGGCACGCACTCAGCAGGAACATGGAAACATTTAAAGGGGAAGTCAGATAACAATCAGCATCTGAAGTTTAGGACACTGTCAGGACTCAGCACTTACAGGATAATTATAACGTTTAATATGAATAGTCTCAACATGTCATGAGATGACACAGATTTGTATATTGGATTACAAAATATGATTCAACAATATCCCCAGAGAACAGTCTCACACGTAAAGGTTAATATAGGCTGAAAGAAGGGATGAAACACTACATCCAACAGAGGATGAAAGCAAGCAGGAGAAGCTACCTTCTTTGCTGATTAAGTCGACTTTAGGGTAAACTAACCAAAAGAGACAAAGAAGGTCACTTTATTCTCATAAAGGGAAAAATTCAACAGGAGAAGCTAACAATAGTAAATGTTCATGTACCAACAAATGGGACACTCAGCTTTATAAAACAAAAACTACTGGACATAAAAGAACATACAAACTCCAACACAATTATAGTGGGAGACTTTAACACTCCACTCTCCCAGATAGACAGGTCAACTAAACAAAAAATCAAAAAAGACATACCAAATCTGAGCCACACCATGGAAAAAATAGATTAACAGATATCTAAGAGTGGTTCAAGTCACAACAACAAAATACACATTCTTTTTGGCAGCTCATAGAACTTTCTTCAAAATAGACCATAATCTAGACCATAAAACACGGTTAAATACAAAAATAAATTTAAAATATTCCCATGAGTACCTCCAGATCATAGTGGAATGAAACTAGAATCAACAACAATAGAAACAACAGACACTACACAAACAAATGGAGATTCAATAATATGCTACTGAGTAAACACTGAGTTGTAGAAGAAATTAGCAAAGAAATTAAAAAGTTCCTAGAGACGGATGATAATGAAAACACATGATACCATGATCTTTGGGACACAATGAAGGCAGAATTAAGAGGAAAACCATTGCCATAAATGCACACATTAAAAAGAATTGCACAATCCCAGGCAAATAAATAAAGTAATAAAAAAACACTTCCAAACAAAAAGCCCAGAATTTAAGAAATTCAGGAAAGAATTAATGCCAATATTAATGAAACTCTTTCAAAAGCCAAAAAGAAAAGACAACTGTCAGATTCATTCTTCAAACCAGTATAACTTTAATGCCAACACTGGACAAAGACTCAACAAAAAAAGAAAACTAAAGTCCAATTTCCCGAATGAATATAGATGCAAAAATACTCAGCAAGATACTCACAGAAAGAATACAACAAATTATAAAGATGATATGATGATATATTATGACCAAATGTGCTGCTCTCCAGGGATGAAGAGATGGTTCAACATAGACAAATCAATAAATGTAATATAGCATATTAACAGGAGCAAAGACAGAAATCATATGATTATCTCAACAAATACAGAAAAGGTCTTTGATAAAATTCAACTTGCATTTATGATTAAAAAATACTCTAATGAAAATAGGACTAGAAAGACCTTATTTCAATTTGATGAAAACCATCTATGATAATCCCCCTGCCAATATCATCCTAAACAAGAAAAAACTGAAAACAGTTACTCTAAAATTGAGAACAAGACAAGAATGTCCACTGTCACCCCTCCTGTTTAATTTAGAGAGTAAAAATTTGACTAAAGCAATCATTCAACAGAAGTTAAGATATTCACATTTGTAGATAATATGATCCTCTACATCAAAGACACACACACACACACACACACACACACACACACACACACAATGAAAATCCATCAGAAGTTTCAGAACTAATTGGAAAATTCAGCAAAGTATCAGGTTATAAAATCAACACTCACAAATAAATTTCAGTTCTATACAACAATAACAAATCCAACAAGAAGAAAATCGATAAATCTACTTCATTCACAACAGCAACAAAATAATTATAGATACTTTAGAAATAAATATTACCAAAGAAGTGAAGGATCTCTACAGAGAAAACTAAAGAATTCTGAAGAAAGAGATTGAAGAAGACTTTAGAAAATAAAAAGACATGCCATATTCCTGAATAAGAATTAATAATGTCAAAATGGCCCTATTTCCAAAAATTTTATATAAATTCAATGCAGTACCAATCAAAATACCAACAGCACTCATCACATAACTAGAAAATGTAGCTCTAAAATTTATATGGAACCAGAAATGATCCAAATTTCTACACTAATCATAAGTAGCAAGGGTAAACTGGAGGAATCACAACTCCAGACTTCAAATTATAATATAAAGCAATGATGATTAAATCTGCATAGTACTAGCACAAAAACCGGCAGAAAGATCAGTGGAATAGAATTAAGAATACAGAGACAAACCCCAGCACCTTCATCTATCTTATTTTAAACAAAAAAGACAAAACCTTTCACTGCAAAAAAGACAGCCTTTCAACAAACGGCACTGGGCAAACTGGATATCCAGTGTAGAAGAATGAAGTTAGACCTATGCTAAAATCAAATCAAAATGGATCAAAGGATGTTGATATCAAAACAGAGACACTGATTCTGCTAGAAGACAAAATAGGTGAAATGCTAGATCTAAGACAGAGACAGGAAAGGATTTCATGAGCAGAATGCTGTCTGCACAAGCAGTAACATCAAGAATCAACAAATGGGACTACATCAAACCAAAAAGCTTTTGCACAGCAAAGAAAACAATCAATAGCGTAAAGAAACAGCCCACCAAATGGGAGAGAATTTTTCCAGCTCCTCCTCAGACAGAGGATGAATGACTAGAATATATACAGGATGCAAATCAATACCCCTAAGTAAATTACCACTTTAATGTGGAAGCTCAAATGAAAAGAAACTTCTCAAAAGAGGAAGTACCAAAGATCAATAGCATATGATGGTGTTCAGCACCTCTGGCCATCAGGAGAGAAATGCAAATCAAAACCACATTGAGATTGCATCTCATTCCATTGAGAATGGTTTTCATAAAGAATTCAAATACAATAAATGTTCGTGAAATTTTCAGGGAAAATGAATGATTCTACACTGTTGGTGGAATTGCAAACTGATACAACTGCTAGGGAAAACAATTTGGAATGATTTAGAAACCTGAGAACAGGAATCTCATTTGACCCAGCTCTAGGTCTAGGTCTCCTGGGCATTTCCCCAAAAGAACTAAAGTCATCATATCACAGAAACACTTGTTTATAACAGCACAATTCATACTAGCTAAATCCTGGAAACAATCTACATGTCCATCAATAGAGGAATCGATAAAGATGTGCTATATATCATTATACAAATATACAGAAATATATACAATGGAATATTATGTGCCATAAAAACAAACTAATATGAAGCTTGTGAGAAAGCAGAGTCACCGTGAGTCGTTAGGCTCAGTGACGTGACCTGACACAAAAGAGTGAGCATCATATGATGTCACTCATATAAGACTGCCACAAATGCATGTGAAAGACGATCTCACTGTAAGAGAACTCACTATTTAATTCTTGCTCCGGGTCCCAAAAGTGTTAGGACTGTCACATGAGTAGTGGTGAAATGGCTGAAATGGCCCTGCTACTGTCGTGTGGATATTCCTACTCAACTATGACTTTTCCACAACCTAACCAAAGGGCTTGCCTCATTAGACTACTAGCCCCAAAAGGCAAATGTCACATTTCTTTGGTTCAGTACCACAGACAAGGTTGGCATAACATAGCCAGAGGCTGAGTACATGCCTCTGACTTTTTTTTAACGTGGCCCATGTGATAGAAAAGGTTTTTCATTTTAAATTAGTGAAAAAAAATCAAAAGAATCTTCCAAAGCAACTGACAATTTTAGTGACAATGTCCATAAAGAGAGCCCCTCGATCACACTTCTGCTGTTGCCTGAGACTCCTATTACACTCTGAGAACACAGTTGAGAAATTATGACCAGAGACCTTGTGGTCCACAAACCTAAATTATTTGTTGTTTGAACTTCCACAGAGAAACTTGCAGACTCCTGTCATACACTCAGTGTCTTCTGTATATTTACCGTATAATAGCTATTTACTAAACACTAAATAAAAGAATGAAGGACTGTCATCTATCCATAATTAATCAGATCAATAATAAGTGACCTGAAAGCAGAATTGTAGCCTTCTCAGAGAGCAGGGCCCTGATATCACATAGACTGCAATTAAATGTCATAGACACATATTGTAAGAAATATATTGTCTTTGTTACTTTGTCGTTGCTGTGACTCAATACCAGACACCCACAAATTTAGAAAGGAAAGGTTTATTTTCGCTCACAGTTTCAGATGATCACAGTCCAATCAAGGGTGGCTGGCAGCAATCAAAGTACATGGCAAAGGCAGAGAGGTAGAGGCAACTCCTCACGACATCACAAACAGGAAGGCAAGTTGAGACTAGTTGAGACTAGTCCAAGTCCTAATCCTAGTCCTAGTCCTCCAAGGAAGG
The DNA here is from genome assembly GCA_004027205.1 of Ctenodactylus gundi. NCBI lineage: Eukaryota > Metazoa > Chordata > Mammalia > Rodentia > Ctenodactylidae > Ctenodactylus > Ctenodactylus gundi. The sequence goes on from PVKB01000344.1 coordinate 480,050, forward strand.
CAGTTTATACATCCTTCTAGGTCTCCACCCAGTGATTAGTCCCTCCTGCATCCAGGTGTGGAAGGTGTGGCCACTACGCACCATTAATCCCAACTTGCACGTCTTTAGTCTTAACTGTAATCCACCCCTCCAGACTAGACCCCAGTCCACCAACAGCACATGGTTCCACAGACATTAAAATACATGAGACTTTTGGAGGACACTCCAGATCCTAACCACAACACATACATACCGTAAGAGAAATTTGGTCTAAAGTTATTGGGAAAAACCTGTAAATACAAGAAGATTCTCCAAGATTCCTCATATGGTGGCAAATTTTGATGAATTTGAGTATGAGCCTCAGACACTTCATATAGATTGCTGCATCTCTATTTGCCTAGTCCTAAAAGGTGACAGAGGGACCCATCTCTTAAGAATGTGACTCAGAAAACTGATGTAGGAAGTCATGATGTTAATTGGTGAGTTCACATTAAGACACAATTATTATTCTACCACTGAATGCTGAATTAGTCAGGAATCTCCAGAGAAACAGACCCATGAGGAAACGTGTGTGTATGTGTGTGTACAGAAAACACAAGCTTGCAAATTTTTAATTTTTTCTGGATATACATCTAGAATATTTTTGTTGTACTTGGCCTTAAGTCTGTCAGCCAGTTAATAGTGAATTTATATAAAGTTACAACTACCAAAAAACTGCAGCTGCCATAAACAGTTTAATAATTGTAAAAAGCCATAAACATCTTCACAAGTAGCAAATTGCACTTCAAATGCTAAATGATAGCGAAATCCTGGTAGGCAAGCCAGCGCATCTAAGGCAAGTATTTCACTGCAGTGAGAAGCTGCACATTTACAAGCAAGCTACATGGAGAATTGTAATAACTTCAGTTACAGCTTTCCAATGTTCCCTACATTCCATGCATTTTATTTCATATTCTCTTTCATGTCATTCTCAAAGTTCTATTAAGTAAATGTCATTATTTTCTTTATTATTAATAGTAAGAAAATTCAAGTGCTATTGTGAGATACATTTGAATGTTTGGCTTATATTCAGTTTAAGTTAGGCTTTCATGTCTTATAAGCTGTATTATCTTATGTGTTTATCTTTCTGTGCACCAAATTTCTCACTAATGAAATGATACTTGTAATTTTTAAGAGTATTGTCATTGATGATAAAATTAGGTAAAATGGCTAGACAACTAGAAGAATGGCTGGAACACAGCAACTCCAGGATGAGACACCTGATTTGTGGGACAGGGAGTTAGCACTTAGGCTAACAAAACCAGCTAGCTTCAGCAACCGGACCAGGACCTGGATCCATTTAATTTAAATACCTAGACTTTTGATCTCTGCACACCAAGGCACTCACTGACCACCTAAGAAATACAGGCTGATTCCTTGGACACCTGAGGGTCAATTATTCAAAGATCTCAAGGTCCTTCTTTCCCACCAAAAATAAAGGACCTTTTAATGTGTTTATTGACTATTTCCATATCCTTTAAAAACAATCTAATCTTTTACCTAGTTTTAATAGTATAGTCTTTTTACTATTTTAAGAGTACTTTATATATTTTGGATATCAGTCTCTTATCAGATATATGATTTACAAATATTTTTTTCTCCCTCTTGGGTTGTACTCTCATTTTCTTGAGGATATCATTGGCAGCATAAATTCTGAAGTAGTCCCAGCCTTATCTGTTTTTTATTTTATCATTTGTGCCTTTAGTGTTATGTCTAAGATCCACTGTGTAACAATAGGTCATGATTTACTCATAATATTTTTATCCTTTTAACCGTTCTTTTAGGCCCTAGATTCATTCTGAGTTAATCACTTATATGGTATAAAGCCTAGATGCATATCATTGTTTTGTATGTAGATATATTCTTATCTCAATGTCCTTTTTTGAAAAGATAATTCTTATCCCACTCAGTGGCACGTTTGTTAAAAATCAATTGATACTAAATGTAAGAGCTTATTTCTGGATTCTCAATTTCATTCCATTGATCTATATATTCATTATTATGGCAATACCCCACTGCGTTGATGACTACTTCTTTGTAGGACATTCTGAAATTAGGAGCAGGGCCTGGTGGTACTGGCCTATAATTTTAGCACTGTGGGAGACAAAGGCAAGAAGACCACAAATTGAAGCCCAACGTAAATGATTTAGTGAGACAAAGTGTCAGAATCAAAAATGAAGAGCTGGGGGCTCTGGCTAGAGCCCTACAGAGCTCTTCCACCACTGCCATTCACCATGAATGGACTGGGTCCTTCTGAAACTATGAGCTAAAATAAACCTTTCCTCCTGAAGTTGTGTATGTTAGATATTGAGTCCCAGCAACAAATAATTAAGGCACTGTGTGATTTTTAAGATCAACTGGTTTATTTAGAAAAAAAAAGACACTAACTATATAGCATTTTGATAAAAATTGCACTGAACCTGCAGCTCAACTTTGGGAGTATTACCACTTTATCAGTCTTGTCTTCAGTTCTAAGAACATATGTTGAGATCTCTGTTAACATTTTTAAAAACATTTTATACTTTTTATTTTTGCTATGTAATACATAAGTATTACATAATTTTTAAATGCTATTATAAATGGAACTTTTCCTTAATTTTATTTTTTGGACTGCTCATTGTTAATAAATAAAAAACACAGAAAAATGTTGTATCAGTGATCCTATATCCTGCAACCTTTCTAAACTTGGTAATTAGTCCTACTAATCTGTAAATACATTAAAATTTTCTCTAGACAAGATATCCAGCAGATCTCCACCCATCATCAGCAAATAGAGATAGTTTTAATTCTTCCTTTTCACTATGAATCTTCTTATTCTATTTCTTTGCTGAATGGGTCTGACTGATCCTCCAATACGCTGCTGAATTAAGATGGCAAGAGCCAGTATACTTCCCTTGTCCTTCATGTGGGGGGGAAAGGTTTTGCTGTCCAGTCCCCTCTTACACGATTTAAACTGTGTAAACCATGCGCATCTACTTCTGTTGCTAGGCCTACATAGGAACGTACTGTACTTGACAAGGAGAGTACACAGAAGAGAGTGGAGAAAGCAAGCTGCATATCTGAGAGTGACACCAGGTGGTCATCCACACCCACAAGAGGAATTCCACGCAGAAAGGGTAAACAGGATGGTAATTATAGCAAATTCTTTAAATATGTGCTGACTCTCACTTCCGTTTTTAGTTTCTTTACATAATCATAAAAAGTACCGACTATAATAACGTGCTATCAGGTTAGTCACGTAGAGATACAGTGCATATGATACAACAGTACCAAGGGCAAGCGAAGTGGGGACAAAACCACACAGCACTAACACGTTCACATTTCCTTGAGATGCGTCCGTATAAATTTTAAGTAGATGCTAACAATTATAATAATACTGTCACCAATAAGTTACTAAGAAAGTCACTAGAATTAAATTATTAAAGGATCAAAACGTTATCGATAGAAGACATTGCTTTCTGCAAAGGAAGACTAGAGGAATGAAAGACAAGGGAGAGCAGAAAACAGAACAAACAAAAGCGGCTCGGCATGCTGCTGGACCACACGTCCAGACTGCGCCAGAGAGTAAGGCGGGTTGCTGGGCCCCAGCCTCGGCAGCACAGTGAGACCCCACCTCAAAAAAGAACATGCGACTCTAACCAGGCTGATTCTATCAAAAGTAATGCGAAGTGTGAATTGATTAAATAAATTAGTCGAAAGACAATGGTAAACAAGCTGGACAGAAAAACAGGACACTATACGGACTTTTTATAAAAGACACATTTAAGTAAAGGATATATCTGAAAGTAAAAGGTATATTATGCAAATTGTACCCTTAAGAGTGGAAAGGACTAGGTTAGTATGAGACAAAGTAGACTTTAAAACCAAAACAATTTATCAGTGCTGAAGAGGGATATTTTATAATTATAAAAGTCAATCTTTGCAAAAAACATATTAGTTCAGGGCTGGAAAAATAGCTCAACAGTTAAAGTGTTTGCCTAGAAAGCTCAAGGCCCAGGGTTTGATTCCCCAGCACCATATAACCTAGGTATGCTGGCACACATCTGTAATCCTAGCACCTAGGAGGCTGAGGCAGGAAGATTGTCATGAGTGCAGGGCCAGCCTGGGATATATAGTGAATCCAGGACCAGACTGGATGACAAAATGAGATCCTGTCTCAACCATCCTTTCAAAAAAACTCAACAAAACAAAACAAAACAAAAAATGAAATAAAACAAAATAGCCAAACAACAACAACAAAAAAATTCTAGCTCAGATGGTTTATTGGTGAATTCTATAAAATATTTAAAGAAAATAAGTAGCAGTCACTCACAAATTCTTTTAAAAATTAGGAAGAACTCTCCATTTTACATAAAAACATACAAAACAGTACCCAATTCAATTTACATAGCCAATATTATTCTATAATAAGCTTAAAGACATCACTGGAAAACTGTATGCCAACACTTGTAATGAATACAGAATCTACAATAAAATTGCAAAAAAAAAAAAATCTAATCTATTCAAATGGAAAAAAGCCTGTGTACCATGACCAAGTATGACTTATATAGCAATAAAGGTTGTTCTAACACTTCAAGGTTAGGCAGCGAAGCTGAAAGTTCTAACCTTGCAATAGCAAGGTTGGTTCTCTCAGCAATCCAACCACATCCTCAGTCTAGGCAGGAAGCCCCAGCCATCAGTATTAGTATACAAAGATACTTTCTACACTGGACATTTCAAGGATTTAGGAGCTATGTACTGAAAAAGTGATCACAAACTATGTACACTTCTTATTTAAAATCACAATGTTAAAAATAAGAGCTGTATGATGATCTTAATGGACTACAGAAAAGCATATTACTAGTTATAACATTCATTATGAAAATGTTGGAAAAATAGCAATAGAAGGAAATATACAAATGGCTAAAAGATATTTTTGCAAAATTCATGGGTAACAGTTCGACTGATGAAAGACTTAAAACTTGTCCTTCCGGGCTGGAGGAACGGCACAGAAGTTAAAGCACTTGCCTTGTAAGCACAAGGCCCTAAATTCAATTCACCAGCATCACATAAGCTGAGTGTGGTGGTGCACACTTGTAATCCCAGCACTTTGGAGGCTGAGGGAGGCAGATTGTGTGGAGTTCAAGGCCAGCCCTGGCTACATCAGTGAGTTCAGGCAAACAAAAATAAATCATGTGAGAGAATAAAACAAAGAAGAAACTTGTGACTATGCCTTTGGTAATTACCTAAACTCTCCATTCTTTGGCACAGTCATGCTGCTCCTGACCTTGGGTCACCTTCCATACCACTTGCTTTGCCAGAACCCGCACCATCTGACATTCCTAAGTTCCTTCCAGTTTTTATGCTTAAAAGGTAGTTCCTTGGGGATACCCTTCCTAATTCAACTTTCCCATCTACCCCAAACTAGGTGAAATTACCATGTTATAAGCACTCAACATTTTAAGCTCTCTTTCATTGTACATACTGTAATTGTAGTTTTAACAGACTACTCAAGAAAATTTTTAGTTTCTAACTTTTGCAAACACTATGGTTTGAATATGGTTTGGCCCCTCAGAAACTCCTGTGAAATTAAATCCCATTTTGATATATTAAGAGGGGAGAGGAAAGCTAATGAATTAGAACCTTGTGGATCAATTAATCATTGCTGGTAACCAAAGAGCTGGTGGGTTATCTCAAGAGTGTGCTATGAAAGGCAGCCTGTCACGGTCTCTCATGCCATGCACCTCCTGGGCTATCTGAGAACTCTGCCAGCAATCAGGCCATGAACAGATAGAGCCCCTTGACCTTTGACCAGAATCATAGGCTGAAATAAATCTCTTCATAATTTATCCAGTCTAGGGCTTTGTTTATTAGCAAGCGAAAGCTAAGACAAGAACTAAAGTGCCCATGCTAGGAAGAGTAGGTACAAGTGCATCCACATTCTTCACGAGATCTCTAAATGCAGCCCATAGCATCTACTAGTAGCAGGAAACGGCCCTGAAATTGAAGCCCGTGTAACTGAACATTAGGGATTTAGAAGAGGAATCGTTGAAATTTATAAGGAGTTTGGGGAGACATATCTACTCTTCCCCAAGGCCAAGTTCATAGGTTAAGAGATCATTTTTGGAGGTTGGAGTGATTTAGAAAGAGAAATATTGATACCTTCAATGAGGTTCAGGCAGCAGACCTCATGGGTATCCCTAAACTGTCAATACAGAGAAATAGAAAACTGGAGACACTGGGACAAGGCTGTGAACAGGACTCTGCAATTGCACCAGCCTTGTGGGAAGGAAAAGCAGAGGTGTCCCATGGTCAGAGAAGACATGGCAACAGGTAACCAGGACTGAGGCACTGGCTATATCCCAAGCAAGAGAGTGGCCTTCAAGGTGAGGGGCCCTGGCAGCAGGTGTACCATATGTCCCATGGGGGTAAGGCCTGAAGGGGGCTACCAAACCGAGTGCTTATTGATTAAAATTATTCTTCATCCTCTTCTGTAATACACCCTCTTCTCTACCAACCCCCACCCCAGACACTGTTGGTGCAGCATCTTGGTGCATGTCTCTCTCTTCAAGACGCAGGCTGGACTGGGAAAGGGAACGAAGGCAATCAGAAGAAATCAGAAAACAAAGTGAACTTCTGCATAGGCATGGACTGCAGTTCACCGAACCTTACAGTGGCTGGACAGCTGAGGATCCTAAGAGTCCTTAAGAGTGGGAAAGAGAATCAGCAAACATGAATGTTTCCTAATTTATGATGGGGTTATACCTGATAAACTCAACATAATGGAAATATTCTAAGCAGAATCCAGGCATTGGGTGCACACCTGTAATCCTAGCAAGAGCAGGCTAAGTCAGGAGGATTGCAAGTTTGAGCCCAGCCTGGGCAATTTAGCAATGTAGTGAGATTCTATCTGAAATAAACAATAAAACAATGCTGGTAATTAGCTCAATAAAAAGGCTTTGGATTCAATCCCCAGCACTGGAGAAAAAACTGTAAATATAAAATACATGTAATATATGAAACCACCTGGGCAACGCATCATATGGACAGGTGCACTACAGCTTACTCTTCACTTCCTGCGTGATTGCGGGGCCGAAAGGAGCTGCTGCCATGGCCACTGTCCTGCACCGAGAGAGGGAACTGGACCAAATATCACTAGGCCAGCAGAACATTAAAATTCAAAAGAGTGTGTTTTCTACTGAACTTGTATTTTCACACTATCTTAAAGTCCAAAAATTATGAGCCAATCCATCAAAAGTCAGGGCCAATGATATACAGAAAGGCATAAAGTATTAAAAATAAAAAACTACTTTATGCTTACATCTCACCAAAAGCAGGCAGTTTTAGTAACTGATGAGAAATTATATACAATGCTTTGATAAAATTATCAATCTGCTTATTTGCTTAATGTCCATTTCTCCCATAGGAACTATAACCTCCATGGAAGCAGTTGTCATGTGCCCAATACCAAGCTAAATCTGTTCTAATTCCCATAGTGAAGCCCTAATCAATATTTAAATAAAAGAATATATGCAGAAAATCATACTTGAACTTTCACCTAAAAACCCTTAAATGAGTCCACTAAAAAAAAAAAATGAGACTCTGGGGTGAAAAGAAATCTGAGAAAGCAAAAACAAAAGGGGATGGGGTCTCTGTAAGAGCCTCCCTTCCTCTGGTGGGGGTGGGGGGTACTTTAAATACAAAGGGGGTATTCTTTAAAAGAAGTACATTGTGGAGAGGCAGCAGAGGAGCTGGCTGATGCAAATCAGCCTCTGCCACAAAGTGGCTATTTCTGTCTAGGGGGAAAAAAGGCAGATGGATGACAGGAGAGGAGTTACCTTTCCCCGGTTCTTTACTTTTCTCCTTACAATATCTCGCAAGGTAATATTTTATCCCGAGTGATCGAAGTCCCTGAAATTTCAAGAACAGGCAGACTTTTTTACAAGCAACAGTAAAAATTTTGAGCAGCTAAGCATGTTACCAGGGAATTAATAATAAATCTGTACAGATTGATATTCCCCTGAGATAAAGGGAAAGAAAAAATATTAAAAAACTGATGCTTTTGGCAAATGAAAAACTAATGGAGTATACATATCTTTAGGGAAGGGAAGGCCTTTCATGCCCCAGACTAAAGCCTGTCGGTGACCAGCAGGAAAGTCCCTTACCTTGTGTACTGTGGCAGCAGTAAACCTGACCAAAAGGCAAACAAACAAACAAAACAACAACAACACAACAGCATAGCGCCCACAACCCAGTAGGCTCAGGAGGGAATGCTAGCCCAATGACTTGTGTCCTGAGATACAACTTGGTGTCACTACTTGGTGTTCTGAGCCTCAGTTTTGGCTGCAGAAAATGGAAACATTTTTTTTTCATAATGTATGGAGAATTTACCAGAAGCATGGCATACTAACTCACACACTACTTTAACAATAAACCAGGTCTGTAGCCTCAAGAAACGTTGGCTATCCAGTTCGACAGGCATCATTTTCTCAGAACATGAATCCCACTTGTTTGGATTTTACTTCCTTTCCCCAACATGTCCATCCCCATGCTCATTAGTCAGCAGTAGATTATAAAAGCAGAGATGCCAGGGGACATACTTTTTCACAATTGTATTCCAGCATCCAATACAGAATCTAGTACTTTGTAACTAGTCAACAGACACTACACACATGGAAGAACACAAGACATGGTGAAGACAAGCCAACTGTTGTATCAAATACCCTCAACTTCCTAGTGTCTACATGCCCCCCCCCCCACATACACACAGAAAAATACTCACCTCTCATACATATACAGCTGGGTATGGTTTAGCAGTGCCTGTGCTGTGCACATGCAACCACCAAGACCTTTCCACTCACTATTTTTACTTTCTCCGAAGACTCCAAATCTCCACTAAAATTTGCTGCATCAAATAGCAATTAACAGACAAGCAAAGCCAGGCCTGAGGCACAGGCCTGTAACCTTGGCACTCTGGGAGGCTGAAGGAAGAGGAACACAGCTTCAAGCTCAATCTGGGCAACTTAATAAGGTCTTGCCTTAAAATAAAAATTACAAAGGGACTGGGGCTGTCGCTCAGTGCAAAGACCATGTTCCATCACCAGTAATCCCTGTGTCCTCCTCAAGAGAAAGAAGAATAAGCCAATGAAGAGGATAACCAGAGAAGTTTTTAATTTTTTAAATTTATTATGGTGCAATTTGCATGACATAAAATTAAAGCTTTTAAAATCAATAATTCAGTCGCATTAGTTACATTTATGATGCAGTGCAATCATCTCTTTTATCTAGTTCCAAGACATTTTCATCATTCAAAAATAAAACCCATGAAGCAGTCATTTTCCATTCTGTGGTCCCTCCAGCCCCTGGCAACTACCAGTTACCAGACAGGTTTTAAGGGCAAAGCCTGAAAGTGATATCTATCATTTTCCTCATGTTTGCTGCCAGCATTCAGGCATAAGGACCCATCAGCTTATAAGGAGAGCTAGGAAACATAACTGTGGCCACAAAAAAACAAGAGGAAATTCAGTAGGTAGGACTTTCTCTAGGTTCTCTCACTTAGGTTAGCCCACATCTCTTGTGTGATGGAGTGATCAGCATTGGGAATTAGACCAGTAATTTTCATCCAGCCCACGTTTGGGAACAAGATACTAGGAGCTACAGAGGCAGGAAAGAAAGAGAAAGAACAGACTAGCAAAAACCAAGATCTGAAATAAGAGTAGGACTAAGTGCCAAGGCAACAGCTGTGTCACTACAAAGACCGTGGCCAGTATCAGAGCACAATACCATCAAACAGCAACAACAAAACAATGGCAGCAAAAGTTCTGCCTGCTTCCAGTCCAACTTATTCTAGAACCTAAAGCAGGGTACACTTCATGTGAGTTTAATATGCTTTGGTACGCAGAAGCAGGAACTATCAATAATATAAAAAAAAGCCATCAAGTAGCATATCAATAGATATGACTGGAAAGACAGGGCTACTCCAGGACCTTGGACCTCTTGTTGCCTACTGCACAAATTCAGACCAACAAGAAAATTCTAGAGGGTCATACTTTCTGGAAAGAACAGGCCTCAATATGAGGACAGGCCTGGGACATTTGCACTGTAGTAGAGGCAGGGGTTTGAGTCTGCAGCCGTCACCTTGGTGCTGGCACTGTTGTCAGAAGAGGAACAAGGTACAGCACTTACCTGTATAATCACCCTGTAGACGGCTCTTCACAAGCCAATGGTCTGACCTTTCTCTCTCATTTGCAGGATTCCTTTTTCAGCATATTTTCCCCCTGCCAGTCATCATATTTACTGCTTCTTCTTGGGCTTAACTGTAATTTTTTTATTAATTAGCCTCTGAGCCAATTTGGCAGTCGTTGAGACAGACACTGGAGAGGGCTCTGGATTTACTTAGTATCCAGAACCTTGCACCCTCTGAGATTCCTTTCTCAGTCAGTAGCAAAACTTCAAGCTCAAAACTGTCCCTGTTAGACAATGTTTTATGTGTCTAATTAGCTATTTGTCACTTTGAGGTAAGCACAATGATAAAACCTCCCCATCCTCTGTAAGGTGATGGATATGTATCTTTTTATAGTGCCATGGACCAGGGAACTCAAGGATCAATTTCTAGACTTGAGAACAATGACAAAATTGTCTAATATATTAATTTATGTTGTGACACATTACTCAAGATGCAACCTTCCAAATAGTTTCTCAAAATCTTAAAGGCTTCTCTGCACCACAAAGGTTTGTTTTTTTGTTTTGTTTTTTTTTTTGTTTTGTTTTGTTTTTGTTTTTGTTTTTTTAGGTCTCTACCTCTAGAATTCAAAGAGAAAAACTAAAAATGGTGATATTAACATTCATTCCAGCAAGGCAGAGCCAAGAATCTCAGCATGATTTGTGGGAAGAGAGTCCAACAGAGAGACTGAAGACACAGATTCAGATGGTATCCCTGCCACTAGGTAAGTGACTAGTACTCTCAGATATCCAGCTAAAGAAGATGTAGGTAAAATAAGGGATGTATTAGTTCATATAACTGAAAAGTCCAGGGTCTGATATTCAGACACAGCTAAATCAAAGTGATCAGGCCATGTTGAAATCTATCTTACCTGTACTTGGCTTTCCTTTCACTTTCTATTTTGGTTTTATTCTTAGACAGCTTGCTCAAAATGGCTAGGACTGATAGCCAATAGCTCCAGGTAAACATAGGCCTTAAAACTCTTAAATAAAAGAGAATGCCTCTCTTTGTGCATCCATAAGCAAAACTTTACATTAGCCTCTGATTATATATGTGATTGGGCCATAGGTCTACCCTTGAACCAGTCACTATGGCAAAGAGATATACAATGTCATGGAGGCTGTGCCTTATGCCATGCCTTATAACCCCCTCCTATAGCAAGAAAGAGGAATGGGAAGAGATCACAGCGTAGTGATATACTAATCATAATGTCATGCAATGGGAAATGTGATTCACGAAAAGAAAAAACAGATATTATTACTGGAAACAAAGATAAAACAAGATATACTAACACCACCACTGGAAATGTGTTACTCATTTGTTTAAGCCAATTACTTATCTTATACCCCCTCAAAAAAAATATATATATATATATATCTCACACATATACCCATACACACATATATGAATATATGAGCATAAAATATCTCTATTCATTGTACATGGAAGTACAAGATAAAGGAAAACCCAGAGCCCAGTGGTGTAGGCCTGTAATCTAGCACTCTTGGAGACAGAAGCAAGAGGATCACCAGTTTGGGCCCAGCTGAGGCAATTCATCAAGATCTCATCTCAAAATCGAAAATAAAATGTGGACTGGTGATGTGGTGGTGTAGATCAGTGTGATGACTCTGACCCTGGGCTCAATCCTCAGTGACAACTAAATAAATAAATAAATAAATAAATAAATAAATAAATAAATTAAATAAACCAGTATAAGGGAATTTAGTCTTTGTACTACGGGACATCACTGACTGCCATCACAGTAGAAACCAGCAGGATTTTTTGCTCATCCCAGTCTCACAGGAGCTGTGAGAGACAATTTGTAGATTGCGCCACAGCAAGAGAGGGAACCTCCCTCTCGGTCAGCAAGGTCGAAGGTCTTGGATATAGAGACTTCTCATTCAAATAACAGAAAAAAAAAAAAAAAAAGCTTCAAACACTGGTCTCAATTCACTGGCTCTTTGTAGATATTTTGAACTTGTATTTTTTTTTTCCTGGCATTGTTTTGTGAAGTTTTTTTTTTTTTGTCTTTCTTTTATTGTTATTTGTAGGTTTTTGCACTTCTTTCTCTCCCTAGTAGTTTTTGTATGTTTTCTGAAAATCCCTCCAGAGGTGTCCTCTCCTCTGCCACTGGTAGGCCTGCTTGTTGCTCCGTATTTTTGTCTCTACTACGGAAGTACATCCACATCCTTTGGGTCATGGGAGGGGGTTCTGTTTGCTTTCTTCTATCCTATACTTTCTTCTGTTTTTTATCACACCTCCAAAGCTAACCCTCAGTCTTAGTCATCTTTTGCCCACCCCCATCACTCTTACCAACAGTATTAATAAGTACTGATAACTCACAGCCATATGGCTTAGCCTGTTAGGAATCAATAATTTTATGCTATTTAGTTAGAAAAGGCCTTAAAGGCAAGATTTTTTATATTATCAGCATAATATGGTGCTACTTTAACAATCTCTTCTTATAAGTTACTAGAAACTAGAGATTTTATATAATTCCTCTATTAGTAGTACAGATCACATTTCTAACATTAAGAGTAGAATGGTGGTATGAGTTAATAAGTTGTTATAATATATTAATAGCTGATAGGCCAGTCGGGGTTTGGATCCAGAGTGTCACCAAAAGCCTTATATACTTACAAATACTGAGTACTGTTGAGAGGTGCAGCCTGGCTGGAAAGGGCTAATGCTTGGGCCATGACCTGGAGGGGTGTGTGCTGGTTCTGTTCCTCTGACCAGACTTGGTTCTGTTTAATCATGCCATGTGCAGCTCTGACTCTGGCTCCAGCTCTAGCTCTGGCCCTGTCCCATGATTTTCAGCTACCCAATTGTGTATAGACTCTTATCTTCTGAAACTGTTTGATAAAATAAATCCTTCCTCTCTTAAGTTATGAATATCAAGTATTCTGTGCCAGTAACAAAAAAAGTAACTAAGATAATGTCTTAAGTTTTACCACTGATACTGCTATCTATACAAATGTTAAAGAGGATATAGTGGTTGGAGCCCACTGAGGGATGATAACTTCTGGTTTGGTTTAGCCTAGGTAAGCAATGCATATTTTATGCATATGAATGCATATTTTATTATTGACAATAATATAGTATTAACATTAGTGGAACCTTTTGATAAATCAATATTATGTTTATTTAGATAGATACATTGATGGTTCAGACTGTGCCTTTAATATTAAGGGTAGGGTAGTTGTAGTATTAACCTAGTCTTTATGTCTTCAAAATAGTTTGTTAGTCTTAGATTACAAAATTATTGTGGATTTTTATTCATGTTGTTAATTATGGTGTAGATTTTGATCTTGATTTCCAATATTTGCCAAAAGTTAGTAAATAGCAAATTGGACTTCATATGACACTGGAATCCATTTCTCCCTTCCTGAAAAATGGAGAACAGGTAACCAGAGAAGGCTGGTCATGTAGAAGACCCTCCACATACCTGAGCAAGCTAAAACGGATATAAATATTAAAATCTAAGCTAATTCCATGACATTTCAAGGAAAGACATAATCTAATGGAAGAAATCTGCATATCAGAGACAGAGTTCATTGGAACTACCTGATCTACAACCCACAGCAATAGAACTGAGGGAAACAACACAATAAGTCACCTGCAAGAATGCCTAACTTCCCTGAAGCTTGTATCATGGGCTCTGAAGTAAAAAAACCTATAGAAAAGGAAGTCAGAAAAACAAGTGAAACTAGAGACCAATTAGCTCATAAAAGACATGGTTAAAAATGCAAGAAATGCTCAGTGAGTTCAAAGAGAATTTCATCAAACAAACAGTAGACTTAACTGATAAAAAGCTTAACAATTATATAGAAAACACAAGTAAAAGGATAAATAAAGCAAAGCAAGAAGTAAAGCAACATTTCATTAGAGACGTAGAAAGATTGAAAAGAGTCCAAGCTGGATTCTGTGATTTGAAAAATTCATTAGAAAACATTAGGAATCAATCTGAGATTTATGAGAAGAGAGTATCAGGTCTAAGAGATAAGTTTGGTAAACTGAACAGTATCTCCAGTGGTGCTGGGGGCCCTCAGGCCCCAGAGCCTTTGCATTGCTGACCTTGGCCTAGTTCGTTCCCACTGAAAAGTGTTACTGCTTGTAATTTAAGCCAAGTGCTACTGCTTGTAATTGGAGCCAGGTGTTGTACTGCTTAAACACCGGAATTGCTCCTTAGTGCATCCTCCTTCCTCTACTCACTTCCTCCCCCTAGGCGGACCAACACTCCCAACCCCTTGAGGCCTTGCTGATTGGTCCAAGATAGCTTCCTCAGTCTCTTTAAGCCCCTGTACTTCCTAAATAAGCTGGGAGGGCATTCACTGAAATGAGTCCCGGAGTGTGTTACTCTGTCATCCTACGCCTCCCTCCGACCCCCTCCTTGGCTGTTGGAGGGGTGGGCGGGACAGAGACCCCTACACAGTAGTAACTTAAAAACAGAAACAAAAAAAAAGAACACAGGAAAGGGGCTGGATGCAAACAGCTGACAGATGACTCAGAGAGAAACAACCTCAGAATTATGAGATTACAAGAAAAAATAATGGAAAACAGCATGAAATATATAAAAATATGTTCCATAAAATGATAGCAAAAATTTTCTAAAATCCAAGAAAAATTAAAATTGAGTTACTGCAGGTGTATGGAATACCAAATTATCTTGACCCAAAAAGTCTCTCCATGACATATCCTAAACATTCAACACAATGAGACAATATTAAAAATACTAGATGCTGCAGGAGAAAAATAGAAAGTGACCAACAAAGACAAATACATAAGAATAACTACAGATTTCTCAACACAAACCTTAAAAAATCTTGGAGTGAAATCATTCAAGTGCTAAAATAAAATAAGTGATAACCCATACTGCTATGCCCAGCAAAATTATCTTTAAAAATAGAAAAATTTAAAATTTTCACCAAAAATAAAACCTCAAACAATTTATGATCACAAGACCAGCACTGTAGGAAATACTTAAAGGGATCATAGACAGAGATAGGGAGATGAATGGCACAGAAAAAGAAAGAGAAAAGGAAAGGAAAAAAGGAAAATAACCAAACAATAGTGAAAAACAATCAACAAGAAACAGCATAATGATGACAGAATATAGCAAATATATTACTACAATACCCTCAATGTTAATAGTCTCAACTCTTCTATCAAAAGGTACAGATTGGCAGATTGGATCAAAAAGCAAAAACTAAAGTTTGCCACTTGAAAGATGCAAAATGGAAACTAATACCTCATGCATCTGGACCAAGAAAACAAGCAAGGGTAGCTATACTAGTCTTAGATAAAGCATCATTTCAAGCTAAAACAGATTAGAAGACAAAAGTGAACATTATATACTGATTAAGAAACAATCCAACACGAGAAGTTACAATTGTTAATATATGTGCACCCAAAATCATAGGATCCCGTTTTGTAAAACTAAAACTACCAGACATAGCAAATAGCCTCTAATACAATTATAGTAGAGAATTTCAATGCCCCTTTATAACAGAGAGGTCAACTGAACAAAATATTAACGAAGAAATTTATTAGAGTTAAGCCTTTGACAAAATCCAACATCCATTCAGAAGAAAAAAAATCTCTGACTAAAATAGGTATACAAGGACCTTATCTTAAATTCATAGAAGCCATTTATGCCAAAACTACAGCCAACATTATACTAAATGTAGAAATTTGAAAACATTTCCCTTTATATCAGGAACATGACAAGGCTGTCCACTTTCACCACTCTTATTCAATATACTTGTAACCCTATCCAGAGCAACCAGGCAAGAGAATAAAATAAAGGAACACACGTTGTAAAAGAAGTTAAGCTATCCTTATTAACAGATGATGTGATTATCTATAGAGGAGACCCCAAAAACTCCACCAAGAAACTCTTAGCACTAATGAATTCAGCCAATATACAGGATATAGAGTTAACACACACACACACACACACACACACACAAAAAAAACCTATAACATTCCTCTACACTAACAATGAACTCAGAAAGAACTGAGGAAAAATAATATCATTCTCAATAGCTCTTTAAAAAGTTAAACACCTAAACATAAACCTAACTAAGGAAGTAAAGAACCTCCTCAAAGAACACTGCATTATGCTGAAAAAAAAAAAAATGTGAAGAGAACATTAGAAAATGGAAAGGCATCCCCTGTTCCTGGATAGGCCGAATTAATATTGTCAAAATGATTACACTGTCAAAACTGATTATAAAACTGATAAAACTGATGCAATTTCTACCAAAACAGCAATAATATTTTCTGCAGAACTTGAAAATTCACATGACATCAAAAGAGATTCAAAATAGACATTACAATCCTAGATGACAAGACAAAAACAGGTGGCATCGTTATTCCACTCATTAGGTTATATTACAAAGCAAGAGTGATTAAAAAAAAAACGTGGTACTGGCACAAAAACAGACAGGTTGAACAATGTAACAGAACTGAGAATGGAGAAAAAACTTCAAGTACCCTCAGCTATCTGATCTTTGGCAAAGGAACCAAAACACACTGGAAAAAAATGATAGCCTCTTCAATAAATGGTTCTGGAAGAATTAGTTATTAACGTGCAGAATGAATATTGACACATACCTACTGCCATGTCCCAAAATAAGATCAAAGTGGATCAAAGACCTAGCTATTAAAATAGAAACACTGAACCTATTGAACCTCCTGGAGGACAAAATAGGCAAAACTCTTGTAGATATAGGCATGAGCAATTACTTTTTCATTATGACATCTGATGCAAAAGAAATAACCCCATAACCAACAAATAGAGCTATATTAAATTTAAAAGCTTCTGCACAATAAAGTTAATGACTAAAAGAATGAAGACAGAATCAAAAGAACAGGCAAAAGTGTTTACCTCCTACACCTCAGGCAGGAGTTTAATTATTAGAATATACAAAGAACTGAAGGGAAATAATTAACAGAGTGAAGACAGAACCAAGAGAATGGGGAAAAAATGTTTATCACCTATACCTTAGACAGGAATATACAAAGAACTGAAGAAAAATAGACCCTTAAATTGAAAGACCTAATTAAAAATGGGCAAATGAAATGAATAGACAGTACTCAGATAATGAAGTACAAATGGCCGCAAATACATGAAAAATATTCAACCTCCTTGGCCATTAGAGAAATGCAAATCAAAACAACATCAACATGTTATTTTGCTCCAATAAGAATGACATATACCAAGAACTCATATAACAATAGACACTAGCGGACTGTAAGGCAAAAAGAACATTTCTACATTGCTGGTAGGACTATAAACTAGTACAAATACTACAGAAAGCAATATGAAGATTTCTTAAAAGGCTGAAAAATATTCCATTTGACTCAGTGATACCTCTTCTAGGTATCTTTCCAAGAGTTAAAAACAATGTGTGACAGGGATATATGTACACCCATGTTCACAGCGACACAACTAATAGTAACTAAATTGTGGAAGATGCTGAAATACCCATCAACAGGCCAATAAATATAAAATTATGTTATATGTACTCAGGAAAGTACTACTCTGTAATAAAGACTGATAGATTTGAGTCATTTGTAGGAAAATGGACATAACTTGAGACCCTCATGCTTACAGAAGTGAATCAGAAGGTGGAATATTGCATGCTTCCTCCAGTATGAGAAATCCAGAATACAAATAAATAATAGAGTTCAGTGAGTGAGATGTTGGGAGTCATAGAGGATAAAGGAGAGGGTGGGAGGGTGAAAAAGAGATGGCAGAAGGGAAAATGAACTTTATGCAATGATACACAAAATTCTCAAGCTCAGGTTAATCATTCTATATTATATAAATAATATATTAATAAATATGGAGGTAAAAAGAAATATTAGAGTTAAACTACACTACAGAACAATTGCAGTTAACTGATATTTCTAGTGTTCCCTCCAGCATCAACTCAGCTCACTTTTTTTTTCAACAGGACACCAAACTTTTTCCAAAATACCCTATCCTTAGACACAAGAAATGTTTATATAAATTTCAAGGAATTGAAATAATTCCTTGTATACTTTCAGATCATAACAGAATAAAACTAGAAATCAATGACAAATGAATCTACACAAACTATACAAATGCATGAAGACTAAAAAATTTATTATTAAAAAAAATGATTCATAGAAGAAATCAAGGAAAATTTTTAAAACTTCCTAGAATCAAACACATCATGCCAGAACAGCCATGGAATGCAAGGAAAGCAACAGTAAGAAGGAAAATTGTAACTATGAATGCACACATTACCAAAAAGAAAAAGTGATCCCAAATAAGCAATTTTATGATGTACCTCAAGGCTTTAGAGAAACAATAACAAGTTAAACCCAAAAATAGTAGAAGAAAAGAAATCATACAAGTCATAGCAGAAACTAACAAAATTAAAACTAAGAAATACAAAAGATCAGCAAATCAAAGATCAAAGAGTTGGTTCTACAAAAGAGTAAGATTGGATTGATGAACCTCTAGCCAAAATAACCAAGGGAAAGAAAAACAAACACATCAATGCAATTAGAAATTAAAAAGGTGAAATTACAATATACACTTCTGGAATTCAGATGATTGCATGACATTATTTTGAACTTATACTTCAATAAATTAGAGAACTTGGAAGAAATGGATAAATTCCAAGATACATACAAATTACTGAAATTGAACCAAGAAGATATAAAAACCTGAATAGATCAATACTAAGCATTGAACATTAGGCAGTATTAAAATCTCCACTTAGACAGAAAAGTAAAGAAACTGAAAGATTCAACGCAGAATTTTACTAGTAATTCAGAGAAGAATTAATGCCAACACTTCTCAAACTATCCCATGAAAATGAAAGAGAAGGAACATTGCCAAACTTACTTCTGGAAGTTAGCATTACCCTGATGCCAAAACCAAAGACTTAACAAGGCAAGAAAACTATGCACCAATTTTCTTGATGAAAACAGAAGCAAAAATTCTCAATTAGATACTGGAGAACAGAATTCAACAAATTATGAAAAAGATTATGTACCATGATTTGGTTGGCTTTAGCAATGCAGAGGGGGTTCAACATATGTAAATCAATTAATATAATACACTACATAAAAGCAAAGACAAAATTTACACAATTGTTTCAAAAGAAGTATAAAAAGTCTTTTACAAAATTCAACATTTATTCATGATTAAAAAGAAACCTTGATGAAAATAGGTATAGATGGCCTTATCGCAAGCTGATTGAAGTCATTTATGCCAAACTTACTGCCAAAATTACACTAAATGGGAGAGAAGTTGAAAGCATTTCCTTTTAAGTCAGGAACAAGACAAGGCTGTGCAATCTCATCACTCCTATTCAATATAGTACTCAAAACCCTAGACAGAGCAATCAGGCAAGAAAATAAAAGAAAGAGAATAAGTACCGGACAGGAAGAAGTTAAGCTATCCTTATTCACAGATGACATGATTCTCTACAGAGGCCTCAAAACCTCCACCAGAAGACTCTCAGAACTAATTCACAACTTCAGCCAAGTTGCAATATATAAAATAATATGAAAAAAGCAACAGTATTCCTCTACATTAACAATGAACTCACTGAGAAAGAGATGAGAGGAACAATCCTGTTCTTAATAGCCCCTCAAAAAATTAAGTACCTAGAAATAAACCTAACCAAAGAATTGAAAGACCTGTACAATGAAAACTAAATTACACTGAAAAAAGAAATTGAAGAGGATTTTAGAAAATGAAAACACAGCCTTTGTTCCTGGATAGGCAGAATCAATATTGTTAAAATAACCATACTACCAAAACTGGTTATAGATTTGATGTAGTAACAATGTTTTTCACACAACTAATCCAAAACTCATATGGAACCAAAAGAGACCCAGAATACCCACAGCAGTCCTGAGCAAGAAAACAAAAGCTGGTGGCATCACGATTCCAGGTATCATATTGGATTACAGAACAACAGTGATAGATAGATGATAGATAAATGATTGACAGATAGATATCGAGAGAAAGACATACGTAGTATTAGCACAAAAACAGGTCAACCAATGGGACAGACAACCTCAAGTACTCTCAGCTATCTAATCTTCAACAAAGGGGCTAAATGCATACCCTGGAAAAATGATAGCCTCTTCAATAAATGGTTCAGGGAGAACTCGTTATCTACATGAAGAAGAATGAATCTACACCCACATCTCTCATCACGTGCTAAAATCAAATCAAAGTGAATCAAAGACCTAGATATTAAAATGGAATTACAGACCTTTCTGAAGGATTAAAAATAGGTAAAATCGTTAAGATTTATGCTTGAGCAAAGACTTCCTCCGTAGGACACCTGATTTGAAAGAAATAATCCCCAGAATCTTATAGAAAATTAAAGTTTCTGCACTGCAAAAATAAAATAAAAGATCAAAGAAAAATGGAGAGAATGAGGAAAAATGTTTACCACCTACACCTTGCACAAAGAACTAAAAACTAATATATACAAAGAACTGAAAAAAAATAGACTCCTCAAAATTAAAGACTCAATGAAAAATGAGAAATGGAAACGAACAGACAGGTCTCATAAGTACAAATGTCAACAAATACGTGAAAAAAATGTTCAACATTCTTAGCTGTTAGAGAAATGCAAAACAACAATACTGAGATACCATCTTACCCCAGTAAAAATGGCTTTTATCAAGAACTCAAAAAGCAATTAATGCTGGTAAGGGTGCAGGGAAAAGGAATCCTGTTACATTTCTTGTGGGACTGTAAACTGGTACAACCACTGTGGAAAGTAGTATGGAGATTCCTGACAAAAACAAAACTGGATATGCCATTTGACCAGCCATACTTCTTCTGGGTATCTTTCTAACGGAGTCATAGCACCATATACTAGAGATATGTACAAACTCATGTTTATAGCAGCACAACTAAAATTAGATAAAACATGGAAGGTGCTGAAATATTCATCAATAGATGAATAAAAAAAGAAAATATGGTACATATACACAATGGAGTACTACTCTCTCATAAAGACCGATTTTGAGTCATTTGCAGAAAAATGGATACAACTTGAGACCATTATGCTAAGTGATGTCAGTCAGACTCAGAAGATTAAATATAGCATGATCTCTTCAATATGAGAAACTCAGAGTATAAATAAGTAATAGAGTCAAACGTGAGATGTTGGGAGCAAGAGGATGAACCAGGGGATGGGAGGGAGTGGGGAGGAGAAGGGAGGGTGAAGCTGATACAATACGGATGTGCTCAAAACTCCTCCAAGTTAATACAACAACCACTGTGTGTTGCACATGCACAGCAATAACAAAGGGGAGATAAAAGAAAAAATAAAAGTAAACAATGAAAACCTTCCTTAATAATGTAATTAACCTCATAAAAAGAAAAACGTTGTGAATTCAGTTTCTCAGCTTGTTTACTCTGTCCTCTGCATGCAGCATTCTGTTAAACTACCAACTTGTATTTTCCAGGTGTATGTATAAAAGTCCAGGAAGGGGATTCGGTGTGAAGATGGAGATGACACTTGAAACATGAGATTGGAAAGAACAGACTCTTATCAAAGAAACAAATTCCTGTATTTTTCAATTTCCAATTTTTCTACTCCTTTTAGAAAGGGAAGAATTAACAAAACTGGGAAGTCAATAAAGTTTATCTCTGGTAAATACATCCACTGGGCCCCCTCTTCCTTACTGACTTGATCAACCCCTTTTCTTAAAACCTCATATTCTTACATCCTCTCACCCACCAAATATACTTTTTAAAACATTTCTGGTCTCTTTCCCGAGAACAGATTCCTCTTTTCTCTACTCCTTAAGCTCTTTCTCACAGCAGTCTCAACAACATACATGGCCTCAAGAGCCACTAGAAGCCAATAAATATCCTAATCTAAACACCTTTGTCCTAAGCAACAGGATGACAACGCTAACCATTCACCTGTCACTTTCACTTGAGTGTCCCACAAACACCTTTGATTCAAAATGAATGTTACTCACTTCCTAATGTCCACCCTGCTCAAATTTCTTTCTCTCCTGTTTTGGTTCTTGAAATGCCACCACTACTTAACCAGTTTCCAGACCAACAAATCTGCAGTTAATCCTATCCAATATTCTGTCTCAGATGCTTGGGAGAATCTTGTTATATTTCTCATAAGGCACCAGCAGCAACTGCGGAAGTAAAAATTTTTCCAAAAATGGCTAGAGAAGATGTAAGAAGTATTCTCAAAGACCATAAATTCCTGCCAGGATTCCGCCTAAATAACTGGTGACTGTCCCAGAACTATGACTAAGAAAATTATAAACTATGCTACTTTACCCATAAATGTGTTAACCCTAGAAATATTCAAATTACATAAGTCATATGTGTACTTTTTATACTGTTAGATAATTCAGAAAATAATTAGCTATTGTTAATTAATCTTCAATTTTCCATACATATGCTGATATCCAACATATAGCAAAGACTTAATACTACTTAATATTTAGGTGAATAAATTCATATATAATGTAACTTTTGCAGAGCCACTTACATTTTTATGATTGAGGAAGTGTGTGGCACAGTGAGCCTTCCCCTAAATCTCTCTTCATGCTGGCTCCTTCAGCCATACCTCAGGCCACTCCCAACAAGAGAAGCATTCAAGGACCAAGTTCCTGGCTGCTTGTCACCAAGTCATCTTGTCTTTTAACTACTGCATTCTTACATGCTAAGCAAACAGCAGAAGAAGAAAGAGAAGAGGTAAGAGTTCAGGAACAAATAGCTTATGTTTTAGAAACACATGCCTCAAAAGAATTTGTACCACTACTTGTAATAATTTCGTCTTTTTTTTGAAGCATCAAGTAATATCATAAAAAGAAAAACAATACTTTCATAGAGTACAAATGAGATGAAATAAAGATGTTATTTCTACCAGCATAAGTATTCACTAATCTGGTTAAACTTTGTAGAACTCATGGTACATGTAAGCCAATTATGCCCAAGGGAGTGCTGCATATTTGTTATAAGATACCCAACAGAAACCGATTATTTTCTTCCTTCTGTAATTTTAGTGTTATTTCTTAAGACTGTTCATGTGTTTACAAGGTGGGAGTCCATGTTTTTGTCTGCCAATTTCCCTTACATTGTAAACCCGTGTCAGATGTTCATGGTGACAACACCTGTTGAGCCACCCAGTGGAATACAATGAGGTCGGCTGCCAATAAATAATGCTGATCTGAAAAGAATCGTGAAATTACAATTTATACCCACAAGTAACTCCAGACTATTAACTGCTCTACCAAATACCGTGGAAAGAACACTGTGCCCATGGCAACCCAGCAGCTGAACTCTGACTTTTTTTTAAATCTTGAGAGAAAGGAAGATGTGAATTCACATGCCTACCATAGTTAATAACAACTTCTAAATCTGGCATTTCCTGATAATACAACAAGCTTATAAAACTCCTTTTATCGAAGGACCTTAAAAAGGCTGAAAATCAAGCAAGTATTATCAGCATTTGAAAGATAAAGAAGCCCCAAAAGATTATGCTATTTGCCCAAGGTCAGAAAGAAAATCGTGCTAAAGCAGAAATACAATTCAAGGTAACCAAGTCCCAGTCTGTTGTTCTAATTATTAGACAATCCTCTGCCGCGTCAGGCTTGAAGCCTTGTCTTAAGTTTTCAAAGCCTTCAACAGATCACTGAAGTTCAGGGAGTGCTCCCGAAGGGCAGCTGTGGTTAATTGAACATCTTGCAGCTTGCAGGATTCTGTTATTATTCTCATTAATTAGTCTAAAACATTGTTCATAAAACAATTCTCAAAACACATGAAAATTAAGGATTTACCCTTTGCTTTGTAATCTCACAAATGAAGATGTTAGAAACAAATTATAATTGGAATGAATATATCACATTTCACTTAATTATACGGGGTTTTGACTACCACAAAAGGCTGAAGATGTAAAAG
The DNA here is from genome assembly GCA_004027205.1 of Ctenodactylus gundi. Classification (NCBI taxonomy): domain Eukaryota; kingdom Metazoa; phylum Chordata; class Mammalia; order Rodentia; family Ctenodactylidae; genus Ctenodactylus; species Ctenodactylus gundi. The sequence continues at coordinate 504,217 of PVKB01000344.1, forward strand.
ATGTCCACAGTACTCCTTCCACTTGAACAGTGTTCTAAATTAAGTAGCAAACGACAATAGGAGTTAATTGCATAAAATAGGCTATAGTCAAAAATAATAAGCAATCATAACTAGGATGCTTTTGTTTTCATCTTTTAGCCTACAAAAACGCTGTTCTCATGGCCCAAGCTTCTGGTCTCTCATCTCTCCCTCCCTCAGGTAACTCTCCAAAGAACCCAACTCGGGGATCTCCTTTGCCTGCTTCCTTGTGTGCTCTCCCTGCATTCTGCCCACACCAGGGCTGTCTGCAACGTCACTCTCCTCTTTGTTCATCTTGGCCAAACACTTATTCTCCCGGGCTTGAAAAGTCTCGCTTGTGCCTCAGCCTAACCTCCAAGAAAGGAAGAAAGAGTCTGTTTTGTAGAAGGGTAGGGAGGTTATTTCTAATTTCCAGCGATAGAGCTTGGTATAGAGGCAAGTTTATCAGCATTTGAAAGATAAAGAAGCCCCAAAAGATTATGCAATTTGCTCAACACTGGAAAATCACTCAGAACTAGAAAAAATGGATTGTCTTATTTTGGGTCCAACGCAGACAGCACTAAGATGTATTCACTCTTCTCCTTAGAAAGAGAAGAACACTTTAAAAAAAAGAAAACTTTTCTTGGATATAAAGGAGAAGTGCAGCTGTGAGGAAACTACTCTCCCAGACCATGAGAAATAGATGTACCTAGAGACGCATGGGAGGAACTTTCTTACCTAAAGCAGAGGCCTCAGAGTATTAAACTGACAGGAATAGTTCAATGGTAATTTAGATGAATCCTGAGAGGCTCTTTGTGGAGTGATATGAGAGCTGCAGGTTTAGGCAACCTCTCAATTTCATGGCTTTCTTCTCTACATAACCTGCCAGGTTTTCATAAGACTCCTCACCACCCCCGCCCCCGCCCCCAAAAAAAGAGATTCTGGTGGATCTGACAGTGACCAGGCGAAAACACTCATTGTAAAATGCCTATTCTTTTACAGATTTGCTTTCTCAGAAAGAAAAAGACTTTGCCCATTTTATCCCTCCTAGGATGGGAATTTCCATGAGCCTAGCCCATTCTAGCTTTCCTACTTCATGTAAGGTACAAAAATAAAACTAACAAAAGCTTGTAAAGACAATACCCCAGGCTTGAAAAAGAAATCTGAAATCTGTCATGACATCGTGGAGTCCTTCCCCTGCCTGCACCACACAACTACTGTATAACACCATCAGATTAGAGTTGAAAAAGCAGCAAGAAATGGACTGTATCCAAGGAGGAATGCAAAAAGATCAAGAGTAAAAGGAGAGAAGACAACAAAGATAACAAGCAATCTGAAGTCTATGATACTTACAACTAAAAGAAGATCAATTCCCAGCTGAAGGCCTCTTTTATTCAGCTTCTATTACTTAATGCACCATGTTTTGCTTCGTCATAATGTTTGTCTTGGTCACTTTCTCATTACTGGGACATAATACAGGATATCCACAGCTTAAGGGAACACAGGATTCAGGTAGAAAAAGGTATAGGCAGGGTAAGATGGGGAAGGACGAAGAGACATCTAAGCAAGATTAAAAAGGGACCACCAAGGGAAAGGTCACCACCATACTACACCATTAAGAGAAGCAGGCAAGGGTAAGTCAGAGCTGTCATTATCATACAGCATGTCTCAGATGAGCAAGAAGCTCAATCCACAGAAGTTAAAAAGAAAAAAAAAAGGTAACAGAGAGGATGAAGGAGTAACACAAATGAGACCCTTACTCAATAAAAAGCCAAAACCTGAAAGAAATCCACAGCCATCTGTCCAGAGCCCCACAGCTACCTGGGAAGAGTATACTTGCTTCTGTATTTTAATAATAAACTTTACTTTTACTTCACTTTTTGTCAGATGCCATCTGCTTTGTTCTTGACTAGTGTGAGAGTCCTGGACTCAGGATCTTGGGTGGGTGGTCATCACTCACCCAAATGTAGATTACAACAGGAGGGAAGGTTTACTTTAACTCACAATTCATATATGCCCGTCAGTCCACGCATGGCGGCCTGGCTATGGTGGCACAGCTGACAGACAAGATAGCTGCTCATCCTATCATGGCCAGGATGCAGAGCCTGAGCAAGAGTAAATCCTTCTCACACAGGCTACCCACATTTCTGGGCCACCTTCTGACTCGCAGAAGCTTTACCCTCCTTCTTTCCCCTTCTGTAATTTTCACAATAAAATATTTTCTTCACAACCTGAAAAAAAAAAAAAAGAGTATGTCCTATATCACCCTCAGTATCTGCCCATCCTGGCCAGGCCCTACCTCTTGACAGCACATGAAATCAATACATTAATCTAACGATCAATTAACCCCCACAATCCAATCACCTTCCAAATACACAAAACCTTTGGAAAATGCTATGGAGTTAAGGCATAGTAGTTTCAACTTTCAACAACAACAAAAAAAAATTACTAGGCATATCAAAGGGTCTGAAAAGTATTGTATGAAAAAAGAAAATGCTAGAATTAAATTTATATAAGACACATAACTTTGAAATGTCAGGCAGGGAACTTAAGAGTAGTCATGATGTATTCAAATACAAAAAAAGAGACAATATGTAAGAATAGATGGATAAAGCAAAAAGAAATATAGAAACTCTAGGAAAGCATCACAAGAAAAACACTTAGACCTGAGAATGCCTTTGACATGCTCCCTAGTAAGCTGGACTTGTCTAAAGATTCAATGACCTGGAACATAATAAAAACACCCCAAAATTAAATGAAAAGTCAAAAAAATATTGAAAAGATGTCCAAGAGTTATGGGTTAATTGCAAAAGCTATAAATACATGTAACTGGAATGTCACAAAGAGAAGAAAAAGAGAATATAATGTTTGAAATAACTATGGTTGAGAACTGCTCAAAAGTGACCCCAAACTACACATTCAAGAATCTCAGAAAACACCACTCAGAATAAATTAAAAGGCAAAACTTTATACTTAGCAATTTAAAGTTCAAAAAAAATTTGAGCAGAACAAAAGAAAAAAACAACTTGCTTATAAAGAATCAAGGATAAAAATTTAAAGACTTCCCAGCAGAACCCATGCAAGCAAAGGAGAATCGATTGAAGTATTTAGTGTGCAAACAAGAAAAACTGTAAACCTATGCTAGAAAATAGAGGTTTTTACAAACTTTACACAACTTTTAATACCACTCTTTTTAACAGCTCTTTGATGTCTGTATAGTATGCAGCATGTCTACAGTATATAGTTTAACAAGTTTTGACCTAGGTATACATCTGTGACATCACTATCATGTTCAAAGTTTCAAGTATATGGACACCTTTTCAAAATTTTGTTGTTGTTCTTTGTTGTTCCTCCCGCTTCACAAATTGACCTCTACCCCCCTCCAATTCTGCTTTCTATTCTTACATATTGCTTTGTGTTTTCTGGAATTTTGTGTAAACAAAATCATGTGTTATTTTGCCTAGCTTCTTTCACTCCATATAGTTGCCCTGAGAGATATTCATGCTGTGGTGTGTGCTAGTTATCAGTCAACTGTTCCCCTGTCACTGAGCATAGATTTCACTGTATGGATAGATACTCCTCCGTTTAGCTCTTTAGGCTACTCTCAGTTTGAGGCCATTACATATAAAACAGTGACGAACACTGAAATAAGTGTCTGTTTGTACATGTATATTTTCCTTTCTCTTGCTGAAAATTAGCAATATAATAGTCAGGTTGTACAATGTGTGTGTGTGTGTGTGTATTTAAATATTTAAGAAAATGCCAAAATGTTCTTTATTTGTTTGTTTTGAGACGAGTCTCACTCTGTCATCCAGGCTGGTTCTGAACTCACTGTGTAGCTCAGGCTGGCCTCAAAGTCACAGCAATCCTGTCTCAGCATTCTGAGTGCTTGAATTACAGGTGTAAGCCACCATGCCTGACTTATGTGGTACTGGGGAATAGAACTCAGGGCCTTCTGCTTGCTAGGCAAGCAGACCAACCACTGTGTTATTGCTCCAGGCCAAAACTGTTTTCAAAAAAGATTATAGATTATATTATCATTATAAGAGAGTATAAAGATTATATCATTTTTATTTCCATAAGAAATGCATGTTTTATCCTCAATTAAGCGATATTGCATTCCTTCACATACTATCAATACTTGGTATAGACAGTGTTTATAATTTTACCCAGTTCACTAAGTATGTGGTGGTACCTCTGGGTTTCAATTTACATTTCAATAATGACTAACCATCAAATATCTTCAAGTGCTTATTTGACATTCATATATTTTCTTTGGTATATAGTCATTCAAATACTCTGCATTTTTTCTTTTTTTCTCTCTCTTTTCTTTTCTTTATGCTTTCATAGCTCACTGACCAAAGCCAGATGCATCACAGACCTTTGTTCTAAAAATCTGAGCTTAAAATTAAATAAATAGGCTCTTCACTGGCAGTGGTATCTATATCTAATATGTCAATTTTGATATCCCCTTCTATCATACTTCCCAATATCTTTCAAATAATCACTGTTAAGCTGGGCATGGTGATGCATGCCTATAAGCCCAGCCCTTGGGAGGTGGGGGCAGAAGTATTATTGTGTGTTCAGGGCCAGACTGCGGTATATAGTGAGTTCAGTACAAGCTGGGACTACAGAGCAGGACCTTATTTCAAAATAAAATAAAACAAAATCAAATAATCATTGTTTTAAATTTTTTATAATGTACATGTATACATTATTGGGTCTACATTGGTGGGAGTCTCCTGGACAATATCTATTAGTTGAGAATCTTTGGGTTATAAACAACATTGAATGTAGTTTAAGAGGAAAAAAATAGAAATTTTAAGTCTATCGAGGTACCTTGAAACCCAAGAACACAGAAATAAGTAGTGTTAGAAAAAGTTAAAAGGCAGGTAGGGAGATGGGCCCAGTAGAAAATCCGAATAGGAATTAACGCTAGTTAAAGATTAAAACAGCAATTGACCAGCAGCTTCTTTGTTCTCCTGACTTCCTGCTTCAATTTTTGATGGGCAAAATTCACAGGTTTGTCACATAAAGGGACAAAGGCAGAGAGAGAAACTGAATTAACCACCCCAGTCTCTTTATCACCACTTAACCAACCAGTACCCTGCAGGCTGCACAAATCACTGACCTAGGAAGACAACACCAATTCCGGAGCCCACGTGGAGATAAGAGAAACCAGAAAACTGGTAAAAGAAGACAGGCTACCCACTATGTAGGGCCTTGGAACGGTCCACCAGGAATCCCAACCTAACGGGAGGCTTTTGTTCTGTCTCCTCTTTCTAATGAACTTTCACTTTTCACCTTCTCCAACTCTGATCTGCTCTTCTATATTGGTGGAGAAAAAGAACCCAGCAAGCAGCAGGTACATGTGAGCCAGAGAAGTAGCAACCGTGACACTCTCAGGACAAGAGCCCAATTGTTGACTGAAATTATTGCTTGGCAATTATCAAAATTCAGTTATTCAATTACCACAATGCTTTTCTTACTTTCTAGATATTTTCAGTGATTACTGATCTTTTTTCTTTTCAGGTTCATTTAGAGTTGTTTCAAAAATTGTTTTACTTTTTTAATTGAAGTGTTTGTTTTATTATTGAATATGGAATTTTTTAGATACTCTTAAAATTTTATCAGATATATGATTTTCAAATATTTTCTACTACACGGCTTGCCCTTTTATTCTCTTCAAGTGCATCTTTCAAAGAGAAATCTTTAAGTTGGACGAAGTCAAACTTACCACATTTGTCTGTTGTGGACCATGATTGCCAGTGCCATGCCTAAGAAATTCCTACAAAATACAAGATCACAAAAACTTTCTTTCTTTTTTGTTCTTAGAATTTTTGTTTAGTTTTTTAATCTATTTATAGTTTAGTTTGCTTGGTTTAGTTTTAGGTTTCTTTAGTTTTATATCTATTTCAATTATTTTTTATATATGATACAAGATGTGGTTTAAAGTTTATTTTTGTGCACATTTATATGTACTGGTTCCAAGTACTTGGTACAGAAAAGGTTAAGCGTTCTCCTTTGAATAATCTGTACACCCTTTTCAAAACTTAATTGTCTAATAATGTGTGCCTTTTATGTGTAGGCTTATTTCTGTAATTTTTAATTATGCTGCACTAAATAATCTATGTGCATCTGTACCAATATCACATCTTCTTGATGACTGTAGCCCTACAATAAATTCTACAGTCGGATGCGGTAATGCTCCAAATTTTAAAGTTATCTTGTCTCTTCTGGTCTTCTGCACTTCTATATGAGTTTTAAAAACAGATAATCAACTTCTCTCGAAAAATGGACTGGGATTTCATTGTAATTTCATTAAATCTGTAGATCAGTTTCAGCAGAATTTATATCTTAACAATATTGTATCCTCTAACCCAGAACATGATACATGTTCATTTAGGTTTTCTTACATTAATTTGTAAGTCTTAGCCGACAGATTCTATACATCTTTTGCTATATTAAGTATCTTATATTTCTTATGATACTTTGAACAAAATTGCTTACTTACCTCCATTTTTCAATTTTCTCTTGTTGGTACTTAGTAACAAAACTGATTTTTTATATTGTCTTTTATTTTGCATCTTTGGTAAATTTAATAGTTTTAGTGGCTTTAAAAAAGTTTTATTAAAATTTTCATAAATAATCATTTTGTGTCAAAATAAAGTGTGACTTTCTGGCCCACGGATTTGTCCCTTTACATTTTCATCTCCAGCCTACTCTCACTCTGCTGCATTGACGAGGACCTCCATTGCGTTAAACAAAGTCATGAGTAGTGTTCCTTGTTTTATTTCTGTGTTAAGGGGCAAGCATTCACCCTTACATCAATGTACAGTTGATGTTAACTGCAGGGTTTCTGCAGCTGCCATTTACCAGATTAAGGAAATTCCGTTTGGTCCAAATTTTCTGAGTGTTTTAATTAAGAGTACATGTCAAAATGTAAACCCATATTCAGTGTAATTACTAGGCATTAATATTAAAAGGAAAAGAGAAATGTCCCTACCTATCAGCACACACACACTGCTGTATGGGCATAGGCCACAGGCTCTTCATATTCCCTAAACAAGTCATAGATTTTGTATTCTCCCTTACTAAAATCCAATTATCATTACACATCTGCACATCTACATATATAATAAATATGTATAGTGCATATGGATGATGAGGAAAGCAGCTAAGTCTCTATACTAAAAAAGGCAAATGCCGTCAAAAAGCCTAGCTACTCAGCCCATCATTGTGTAACTGAGGGCCCGTACATCCTCAAAGTTTTTTTTTTTTTAAACAGCAAAAAAATTTTTAAACAGTTCACAAAACTGGCCATAAAAGTGGTAGATAAATCTCTGCTTTTACCACAGAGGACACTTTGTTTTGATGGCGATGGTTCCTTTCTCCTTCTTCAGATGCAGGAGGAACTCTCCCTGAGCTGCTGTATCCTTTATTGTGGAAGGCAAGCTTTGTAATGGAGTCATTATCCTGCTGAGGACTGAGTAAAAGAAAGTGTTCCTTATTCCCAGTACTAAAGTGCCTGCTCCTTGACTCGGTTATTAAAATGAGGGCTCAAATAGCTCCTTGTTCTAATTTTCCTTATCAGCCTCCACAGGGCCCATTTCAGGCTGTCTGTGAAGTGCTAGAATGCAATTGTGTTCGTGAATAAAAAGGAGAAACTAAATTAGAGCCTCTTAAGACCATTATATTGTCTTATTTAGTGACACTGTTTGCCTCACGATTACTAAGCAATGAGCTAAGTGTTCTTCCTGAGTAATAATAATAATACCCACATTTAACCAGCACTCTACACTTTGCAAAGCACTTTGCATATGTTATCTCTTTTGAATGGGCAAGATGCTGAAGCAGATTCAAAGGGTGTTAGGATCACCGACTTTCATGGTGGAGTTATAAATTTAAGACTTCAAAGCCAGGCCATGCAAGCCAGTGAGCCTGGTAACCAGCAGAATTGTCTCACCTTTGGGGCAGAGCACCAGCCACAGTCTCCCTTCCAGTCACCAAAGATGCAACCACTTTTCCTGCTCCTCTGCCTGGAGACGCTGTCCCTCACTGCCTGTCGCTATCTCCTATCACAAGAGGTTTCCTCTGTATACCTACAGGAAAGAAGCATCTTTTATCTACAAAAATGAAGGAACACAGAATGAAATTTAAATGCACAGGTGTAAGTGATGCTAAATACCACCCCTCCCTGCCCCCCCCCTCCCCAGTTCACTACCCTTGGCTCAGACCCTCTGTCTTATTATTCAGTGAACCAAAGCAAATTTTTTAGGTAAAATATCTTAGATCACCAATCTTAAAAAAAAAAAAAGAGCAATACACCGGACCTATTTCTTTCGCTTGTAAAATGAGTCATTATCTCTTTACTTGTAGGTGGGCCATTGTTTCCTCTTGTAAACCAAGAAAGAATCTTCCATAGATTCATAAAATCCACAAGTTTCCACTCCTCAAAACATAGATATCCCTCCCCTCAAACTACCTCATTACTCTACCTCATGACTGTTTGCATTCTGTTTCTTTTGAGTGTAGACTTTTCTACATAAATCTTTCCTGTGCCTCTTCTTGATCAGTCTTGAAAATTATTTTTCAGTGACAGGAGTCAGTGAACTTACTTTGTGGGTAAACAGGTTTGAGTGGGCTGAAGTTCTCATTCCTCCTTTGGGAATCTTCTTGGGTCCTTTTCAGTGACAGTATTGTTAGAAAGATTTAAAATATTTTTCTTTTTCTTTTTTGTTGTTGTCATTCTAAATGGGATACAAGCACAAAATGGTTTTACCATTTTTCTCTGATTGTTTTGTTTTTGTTTTGTTTGTAGTTTTGGAAATAAAACCCAGGGCCTCCTGCATACTACTATCAAAGTGTTCCATGACTGAGAGGAATCCCAGCCCTTCTCTGTTCTTTAATTTCTTTGCCCTCTCTTTTCTGTCTAGCCGCTAGGCTATTTGCACTGGAAAAGAAATTGGAGAACAATGGCACCTTTTTATTTGTGCATGCTGTGGGGACTCAAAGACACAGCTTCCTTGGGCAGCAGGTATCCGTAACCTGCCTTTCTTGAACCACGCGTGTGGTCATCCTGGCAGAGGACATTACTGCAGGGCTCCTATCTGCAGAGCTCTTCACTGTGGGAGAGTGGCACCAGTTCCATTTCTTCAGACACTCCGACTCCTACTTCTGGTGGTACATATCCTTCAGGCTCTTGCTTCTTGGCTCCTATCACCTGGCAGATGGGAGAAAAAGCAATATCGCCCAAGCCAAGCTATTTACCAAAGTGTCATTTATCAAGGAGCAATTTCACTTATAGAAGGAGTCAGCGATTTCTCTCCACCCAAAGGAAGAAAAGAAAAACATAACATATAAAACTAGATAAAGTTATCAAGTAGTTCATTTTTATACTTAAATCATTGGCAGATTTTTCGATGACTAAAGCTAATCAAATCACCCTATAGTGGTACTCGAGCACTATTAAGAACCAGTAAGGGAGACACTTCATGTGTAAAAGGGAATGACTCTCTCAGCACCTCTTCAGTCTGTCATTTATTTGAGTTGGTCATTTTTCTCCCTCCTAAAAATAATAAATTTTGTATTTGTACTTAAAGAGAATTAAATAACTTTATAAAATTTCTGTGATACATTTTGAGATAACTAGAGACCTCCTGTTACACCATAAGCCTAAGGACTGAAATTGATTGCCTGTGTTGATAATATGGTGGAAACCTTACAGACCCAAGATACTTCCAAAGAATACCAAAATCTTCAGACCAGATCTTTGGTTTTAATTCTTAATTTATTTTAATGAATTTCACTCGAGCTTCTTATGAAACTAAGTTAAAATTATTAGAAGTTCTATAAATTAGATGATATATATTTTTTCCCAAAAAAATTAACCTCAGCATGAGTTACTTGAATAGATTAAAAGGTTCAGAGCACCACCTACTGGTATAAAGTGTAACTTTATGTACTTTTCCTTGGTTAGCTGATACTCAAAATTTCTATCACCAAAAACAAAGTCAACTTTTAAGCAAAAGTGATTGATAGAAAACTGACTCGGAAGAGTATTTTCCTAATGCACATCAGGCCCTGGGTACAATCTCCAATGTTATAAAAAGAAAAGAAGGAGTTTGTGTGCGGGGGGGGGGGGGGGGGGGGGGGGGGGGGGGGGGGGGGGGGGGGGGGGGGGGAGGTAGAGAGAAGCTGCCTTGATCTGCCAACCTCTAGCCACAGGACTATAAGCAATTTTTTAACATCACTGAACCTCAAATTCCTAACATATAAAATTTGGATTTAAAAAATTTAAATTATTCTTGATAAAATATTCTAGGGTATCTGGTAAAGGATAAAAAAGTAATGAAGGTGATGGAATAACTGATATCCACAACTTAAAGAAGTAAGATTTATTTAGCTCACAGTTTTAGAAGGCCTCATACAGTCCCTTCATGGGCAGCTGGCAACCATAGAAGCACATGGCAGAGGCTGGACAGCTACTCATAGCATTGCAGACAGAAAGCCAAGTGACCAGAATTAAGTAGATGTATGGAAATTCATCTATGGAAAGCCAGAGCTTTCCCTGGAAGAAGCTGTAACAATGTTTCTACTTCCTTCCTTTTCTTAATCTAAGCTGCCAGTTGAGGCCCCCACACCCAGGACTGATGCCCCTCCCTCACATCCCAGCCTACAAGTAAATAATACACAACTGAAGCCTCTGCCCTGGGAAATCCCCAATCTCAACAATTTGACACAATCCCTCCAGGTCAAACCCCAAGCTTCTGCCCCTTCTACCCAGGCCCTACCTTTCAACAGCACATAGTTCTACAGTATTCTACTATTTCCAAATAGATGAGACTGATGATAGAAGCAGAATACCAGAGCTGCACAATGTCTCCTCAAGACACCCACTTAAAGAGTTGACAGTAAAGTCAAAAACCATCTATCAAAGTAGATAGGAAAAGGAGGAGCACCTCAACAATTGATAGGAGGCCACAGAAAGGTTAGAAACCCCGAAACACATAAGAACCAAAAGTAAATGACAATCCAGAAAGCCATCCCAGGCTGACTGTGAGCAGCTGGGAGCCACTGGCATCTGCACAAGGAAAAAAAGCCTGCCCAGAACCCAGAACCTCTGACCAAGATAGGAGAGGAAGGAGCATTGCAACAACTGAAAGGAGGCTATAGGAACATCAGAAATCCTGAAAACACATCAGAAGTGGAGAAACACAGCAGCCAAGGATCAGCTCCAGGCTGCCTGAGCACACCCCTGAGCTGCCCACATCCACAGATGGAGGAGGAAAGCCTGGTGACTGAAACCTCTGATCGAGATAAGCACAGATCTGGGAAAAGTGGGAATTGACAGCAAATGGTAGGCTCAGCCTCCAAAAACTGAGCTTGTGAGTAGTACATACCACAACTGCAGTGTTAGCTCTCCCTAGAAAAGGCTTCCTAGAGCCTAAACCAGAAGCAGTTCTTGGCAGTCATAACAGGCAATGAGGTAAGCAGAAGCCATTAAAAAAAAAAAAGAATCCAAGACCCAGCTGTTTAAAGTAAAAGAAAGCTTAGAAGAGCAGATAAAAAAAATTGGGGGGGGGGGGGGGCAGGACTCTTTTAAATAGTGCCTGGGCAGAAACTGGCACAAGAAACAGTTGTGGAGAGGACAGAAAGGCTGCTGACCCTCTGAATGACTTAGGTGTAGTGGAATCACCTCCAAGGGTGGAGAACCCAGCCATCGGGGGAGCGGAGGTGGGACAAGTGGGAGAGCTTTGCTGAGGAAGGTGTGGGTTACCCTGACACCTCAGAGGCCATCAGACTGTTGGGTCTTCCTTCACTGCCTACTCCCAGCACAGAACTCAGAGGAATTTTGGCTCCCCCACCCAAACACACAAACTCATACTCATTCAAAGAAGTCTCTCAGGTAGGCCTTTAAAGTGAAGCCCCTCAACAACAGAAGCATCGGAAAAGACAAGGCAACAGGACACCAACAGAAACACCAAAGACTCTAGAAGCTAACATCATGGGCCCTGAAATAGTGGAATTCATAAGGAAGGAAGTCAAAAAGCAAATAAATGAGTCAAACAACCAGTCCAAACAAGATATTCTCAAAGAAATGCAAGAAATGATCAGTGGCTTAAATAGAAACTTAATAAATAGTGGCCCTCATGGATACAAAATTCACTGAGCATATCGAAGCCACAAAGAGAAAATGGTCTGAGGTTAATAAGAAAATGCAAGATATGAAGGAATATTTTGATAGAGAAGTGGACACTTTGAAGAGAAACCTAGCTGAAATTCAAGATACAAAAAAAAAAAAAAAAAACACACACACACACACACATTTGAAAGCAGGGGAAATTGACTCAAACATTGTGAGGACAGAATTTCAGATCTTAAAGACAAGGCTGAGAAAACAAATGTTATAATTAGGCACAACTCCAAAATCAGAAATGAACAAAGTAGCTGGATGTAACAGATAATAGATGATTTGAAGAGAACCAATCTCAAAATTATGGGTGTGAGAGAAAGAGCAGAAGACAGAATTGAAGGTATAAAGAATTTATTCACTGAAATCACTGAAAATTTCCCAAATCTAGGACAGGAAATTAATTTTCAAGTAAAAGAAGCTTATAGAACACTGAATAGCCTCAACCAGCAAGGAGACTCACAACATATCATAATCAAAATCTCAGAAATACAACATAAAGAGAGAATATTAAAAGCAGCAATTCTACCAAGGAAAACACATTCAAAGTACTTCAGATTTCTCAGTACAAACTTTAAAGGCTAGGAGAGCCAGGAGCAAAATCTTTCAAGCTTTAAAAAAGCAGCAAGTGTCAACCCAGGCTGTTACATTCAGTAAAATTATCCCTGAAAATTGAAGGAGAAGTAAAAATTTTTCATAGCAAGAATCCCTAAAGAAATTCACAACCACTATCCCAGCACTGCAAAAATACTTAAAGGAATCTCTCAGAGAGAGAGAGAAGCAGCACCAAAAACACAGAGGAAAGAAAACATCTAAAGAGAAAGTAAGACAAAAAAATAGATTGGTATTTGAATCATTTGATTGATATAATTCTAAAACAGTACCACTTTTCTCATAAAATCTGAAAACTTACCCATAATTACTGTCTTATTAAAATATTAGTTGGCATATTATTTGGCAAAACAATAATTATATTCAACATGGAAAATTGGTATAAAATCTTTAAAAATATGTATGCATGCATTTATGAATGGATAGGTAGATAAAATGATAAACCAAATCTGGAAAAATGTTAGTAATTAGTGAAAATGTGAGTAAATAATTTATGAAAGTTAAAAAAACTGAAATAAATATGCCATTTTATCTATTGCTTTATGTATAATATACTTTTGTGACACAGACCTAAGTTCATTTAATGTAGCAATTTACTTAATTGGTCTTTGATGTAAGTTTATCCAAAAAATTTGATAGATGTAATGATAACCTGGAACTCTTTTAAATGTACAAATATTTCCCTTTCAATAGTCAGCTAAGAAATTTGCAATTTTAACTTCTCTCTTTTTCTTTCTCACATTTTCTAGGCTTATGAATTTCACTGTTATAGTTCTTACGTGGATTGGTGGGTGAGCCTATGTTAAAGAATCTTCACAAAGATATAATAAGATATAGAAAAAAAAAGATCTTTAAGCAAATTGTCCCAATAAAGGACAGTGCTGAACCCAGAGAAAAGGCATCAAGATATAGCCACTGAAGCCCATTCTAGGAGTGAGAAGCTGAGCTAAAGAGTGATGATTTGAGTGTGAAAGGAGTCAGATGCAGAACATTAAACATGTTGAATATTGTGTGGTTTCTCTGAGTTGGGAAATCCAGAATACAGGCATTCTACAGAACCAAATGGGTGTGATAGTGAAAGTTACAGGATGACGGGGAGGGTGTGGGAGGGCCAAAAATGGGGAGGGCAAAGGATTACAATGTTGATGTGATATGTATGTGCAGAGAATACTCAAGTTCATTGTAAACATTATGTAATTTTATATATATATATATATATATATATAATATATAATATATATAATATATAATATATATATAATATATAATATATATAATACAGAGAGAGAGAGAGAGAGAGAGAGAGAGGGGCTTTTGGGAGGACATTCCAGTTCCAAACCATAGTATACCTCAAAATACGGTATCTTGGCACTGGAGAAGAAAGAAAGGGAAAAAAGAAATAATGACTGAATGAATGTCACTCTCCTCTTCATCCCTTCTCCCATACACCAAGCCATAAAATCCTAACTGACCTTCCTCTAAAATAAATAATAAGATCCTCATGTTCCCTGTATCCACAGGAAATGAAACAAGAGCAGACACATCACAAAGCTACGTTTTCAATGAGTTGCCCATGAAATTGGATGATCAGTCGTAGAAGGTGGAGAAGGCCATCAGCTGAAGGCAAAGCCGCTAACAGCCATGACAGAAATTGATACATGACAATATGAAAGAAAAATGGATGATGACATAGGCAGATGGCTTCAGTCTCAAAACAACTTCTCAGCCTTCCCCTCTCTCTCTTCCTCCCTCCCTTTCTTTCTCCCTTTTGTATATGTGCATATCTATATGCTTCTGTATCTCACTTTTCTAAGTATATAGTATCCTCAAACGTCACAGTATACTTTTAAGCTTTAAAAAATCCAAAAGGATTTCAAGGCAAGATGACAGTTTAGTAGGAGTCCTGCTCAATGGCTCGTGGGGCTCTCTGGGGTCCCTGGCCAACTTTGGCCACCAGCGATCAGGAACCAGCAAAATCTGGGGGAACAGGGTCTCTAGCAGAGGGTCTCAAGCAGCGTGAGTATGACGGTATCACATCCAGGAGGCTGAATCAGTGTTAACAGCTCCTTTATTGGAGGTGAGGGCCAGGCTTACAAGTGGTTTAAGGGAGGTGGATCAGCCAGGGTAACAGGGAAAGGGTCATATACTGACTGGAGGGATTTTGGCATCTGAAAGTAGCCTAATTTACATGGCAGGTCTTTCAAAACCTGACCACATGATTTCTGGTAAGGATCTGGAAGCAGGGGAAAATTAGGAATTTGGGCATGATGAAACCTGAGCTTCAGGTTGTCCTAGGCCTGGGATAAGAGGAAGTGGCCCCACACCTGTCTGTCTCGAGAAATGAGACTATCGGGGTGTGAGCCACCTTCTACCTACAATCATCCCAGGCCTAGTCAGGGTCCCACAGCTCCTCACAGGCACATTCAAGAAGCCAAAACATAGTTAAAAACTACATGCTCAACTTAGCAAGGAGAGGGAGGAAAGCCCGAGGAATTGGACAGAGGCCACAGGAATTTGGAAACCCCATAGATGCATCAGAAGTTGAAGAACACACCAGTCCAGGAGGCTGCCTCACATCACCTGAGAAGGGCTATGAGCTGCCAACACTCACAAACTAAGATAAACCAGGAGCCAGGAGCCACAGGAATTAACAGCTTCTGGCAGCCACAGACTGAGGTAAGGCTGGAGCTGGGAGCCATGGGCACTGACATCAGCTGGTAGCTCCAGCTGCCATAAATGAGTATGCAGGTAGTGAAAACTGCAAACACAACCCATGTTTCCCCTTGAAATGGCCTCCCCGGGCTTAGCAGACCAGCTTAGATGAAGCCTTGCTCAGAAGCTACGTAAGGAAGTGACATAGGCAGAAGCCATTTTGAAAAGAGTTCAAGTCTAAGATGTTTAGGGTAAAAGAAGCCACAAATGGACCACATATCAGGAATTTGGGGACACTCTTCAGTGTCTAGGAGGGAACAAGCACAAGAGATAGTTGCACAGAGGGAAAAAGGCCACAGATCCCCTGAATGAATTGAGTGGTATTAAAACCATCTCAAATGACAGACAGTCCCACCCTTAGGGGAGGGAATCCAGGACAGATGAGACAGCTTTGCTCAGGCAACTGGGTATGGAAAAAAATGGCTTATAGCCCAACAGATTGTTAGAAGCTTCTCTCACTACCTACTCCTAGCACAGATCTCAGTGGAGTTTTGGCTCCTCTACACACCTTATACACATTCTAAGAAAACTATTAGCGAGGGCATTAAAGTGACGTCCCTCAGCAATAGAATCATGGAAAGACAAGGTAATAGGACACAGGAGGAAACACTTGATTCCTTGGAAGCTAATGTCATGGGCCCCAAAATAGTAGAACTCACAGGAAAGGAAGTCAAAACCCAAGCAGACCCGTTGGTTTATGAGAACAGTTGGACAAGACATGGAGATATGGCTAAAGACATTCTATGAAAAGTGAGATTCAAGAGAAATTTATACTAAACAGGTAATGGTCCTAAAGCATACAGTTAAGTGAGTATATGAAAGACACAATAAAAAGCTGACTGAGATAAATAAGACAATACAAAATATGATGGATCATTTTGGTAGAGAAGTAAGAAATCTTGCTGAAATTCAGAATATAAAAAAAAATCATTTGAAAGCAGAGGAAGTATACTTGAACAATGCAAGGACAGAATTTCACACCTCCAGGACAAGGTTGAGGAAAATAATGCCAGAATCAGGCATGGCACTGAAACAAGAAATGAGCAAAGTAGCTGGCTACACCAGCTGACGGGATGATTCAAAGAAAATCAACCTCAGAATTATAGGGGTGGAAGAAGGAGCAGAAGACAGCACAAAAGGTATAAGGAGCTTATTCACGAAAGCCATGGAAAAAATTTCCTGAATCTAGGAAAAGATATGAATATTCAGATACCAGAAGCTAATAGAACACCAAATAATATTGCTCAGAAAAAAACTTCACCACCTTCAAGACCTCAGAAATTCAAAATAAAGAATATAAAAAACCTTAAGAGAAAAACAGATATTATTCCACCAAAGCAAGCCCATTTGAATGTCTACAGATTTCTCATTGCAAGTCTTCTAAGCCAGCAGAGTCCAGGATAAAATTTTTTAAGCTTTAAAAGAAAGTAAGTGTTAACTGAGTTTGTTGAATTCACCAAAAGTATCCCTAAAACTTGAAAGAAGAGAAAAGGTGTTTTTCAAAAAAACAAACCCCAAAGAAATTTATAACCTCTAGACCAGCATTGCAGAAAATATTGTAAAGTATCTTGGAAAAAGACAGAGGGAAGGGCAGCATCAAAGAACCCAAAATAAGGGAAATACCTAAAAGGAAAGTATAACAAAAAAAAAAATAATAAAAGCAAAGAACAAACACTAGAAGAACAGGACAATGACAGAATTTAGTAAAAATCTTACAATAATAACTCTCAAGGCTAATGGACTTAACTCTCCAATCAAAAGACAACGACTGGCAGAGTGGATCAAAAAACAAAGCTCAACTATTTTTTGTCTGCAAGAAACACACTTTACCCACAAAGAAGCACATGGCTGAAGGTAATGGATATAAGCTAATACTACATGTACTAGAGCCTAGAAACAACCAGGAGTAACTATACTATTCTCAAATGCAGCAGACCAAACCAAAACAGATCAGAAGAGACAAAGATGGATACTATATACTGATAAAAGAAACAATCCAACAGGAAGAGTTCACAGTTACCAACAGATATGCACCTAATGTAGGTGCATCAAATTTCATAAAACAGAAACTTCTGGACATGAAGGGCCAAATAAACCCCAATACAATCACACTATGGGATGTCAATATCTTACTCTTACAAACAGACAAGCCAATCAAGATAAAGAGATCAACAAAGAAACATCAGAGCTAAATCAAATCATGAGGAACAAATGCACTTAAATGATATGTACAGACTGTTCTATCCAATCTCAACAGATACAGCTTTTTCTCAGCAGCACATGGGACATTCTCCAAAATAGACCATATCTTTAGAGATAAGCTATACCTAGATAAATACAAAAGAATTAAGGTAGTTCCCTGCATACTTTAATATCATAGTGGAATGTAACTAGAAATCAATAGCAAAAGAAACTACAGAAACTATACAAATTCATGGAAATTAAATATTACATTATTGAACAAGTCATGGATCAAAGAAGAAGGAAAGAAATAAAAAACTTCCTAAAGTCAAATAAAAATGAAAGCACATCATATCAGAATATACAGGACACAATGAAAGCAGTATGAGAGGGAAACTACAGCTATGAATGCACATATGAAAAACACAGAGCAATGTCAAATAAGCAATCTAATGATACAGCTGAAAAAGTCATAGAGAAATAAGAATGAGCCAAATCCAAAAACAGTAGGACAGAAATTATAAGAATCAGAAAAGAGAGCAAAGAAATTGAAACTAAAAATAAAATAAAATACAATGAATCAGAGTTGGATCTTTGAAAGGATAAATAAGATTTATAAACCCCTAGCTAAATTCACCAAAGAAAGAGAAAAAAATTCCACAACAATGCAGTTAGAAATGGAAAGGTGAAGTGACAGATACTGTTGAAATCCAGAGGATTACGAGAAACTGTTTTGAAAACCTATATTCCAATAAATTCAAGAAGCAAAAGAAATGGGTAAATACTAAGACACGTATAAAATACCAAATTTGAACCAAGAAGATATAAATACCCTGGATAGAACAATAACCAATAACCAATAATGAAACTGAGACAGGAATAAATGGTTTGCCAACAAAGAAAAAACCAAGATCTAATGAATTCACTACAAAATTGCATCAGAACTTCAGGGAAGAGTTAATGCCAATGTTTCACAAACACTTCTATGAAATTGAAAGAGAAGAAACACTGTTCAACTCCTTTCTGAAAACAAGTATCATCTTGATCCTCAAGTCAGAAAAACACCCAACAAAGAAAGAAAACTACAGGCCAATTTTCTTAATGTATATGGATACAAAATTTCTTAGTAAGATACTTTCAAACAGAATGCAAATTATTATTATCAAATTATTAAAAGAATCATACACCTTGACCAAATTGGCTTTGTCTCAGAGATGCAAGGCCAGTTGAAAATACATAAATGAATTAATGTAACACACCACATTAATAAAAATCAAGAACAAAGATCACATAATCGTCTCAACAGATACAGAAAATGGCTTTGACAAAATACAACACCCCTTTCTGTCAAAACTGGTATAGTTACAGAATAATATTGCTTCAAGTTGATAAAAACAATTTATGATAGTCCTATAGCCAACATCATCCTAAGTGGAGAAAAATTTGAAAGCATTTCCCTTCAAACCAGGACCAAGACAAGGTTGTCCACTCTTACCACGTCTACGTAGCACAGTATTTGAAACCTTAGCCAAAGAAATTAGGCAAGAAAATGGAATAAAGGAAATACATATAGGGAAAAAAAAGTGAAACTATCCTTGCTTGCAGATGACATGATTCTTTTCACAGAAGATAACAAAATCTCCACCAGAATACTCTTAAAACTAAGCAACAAACTAAGCCAAGTTGCAGAATATAAAGTCAACACACAAAAATCAGTAGCATTTCTCTATAGCAACAATGAAAACACAGAAAGAGATTAGAAAAACAATCCCATTCACAGTAGCCTCAAAGAAAATTAAAATACCTATGACCCAGTCTAACTAAGGAAGTGAAGAACTACTATACTGAAAACGGTATTACTTTGAAAAAAGAAATTAAAGAGAACATTAGAGAATTTTTTTAAAAAATCTCTGATTCCTGGAAAGGCAGAACCAACATTGTCAAAATGGTCATACTACCAAAACTGACACACAGATTCAATTCAATCCAATCAAGATACCAGCAACATTCTTCATAGGACTAGAGAAAAATAATCTCAAAATATATATGAAACCAGAAGAGACCCAGGTTAACCAAAACAATCCTAGACAACAAAAGCAGGAGGCTTCACAATACCAGATATCAAGTCATATTACAAAGCAACAGTGATTTTTTTTTAAAAAAATGTTATTTGATAAAAGAAAACATAGTAATCAATGGAACAGAATTAAGGATGCAGAGATAACCAAAATTACCTTCGTCCATCTGGTCTTCAACAAAGGGGCCAAAACCTACACTGGAATAAAGATAGCCTCTTCAACAAATGGTGCTGGAAACCTAGCTAGCCACTTGCTTGCCAATAAAACCAGACCCACACCTTTCACCATGCACTAAAATCAAAGCAAAGGGATCAAAGACCTAGACATTAAAAATGGTAACACCAAACTTTTTGGAAGGAAAAATTAGGCAAAAATCCTTGAAGGAATAGGTGTAGGCAAGGACTTTCTTGTAACACCCCAAACACATGCGATAACACCAAGAAACAACAAACTGAATATCTTTGGCACAGGAAAGAGAACAATCAACAGTGAAGAGAAAATCAATGAAAAGGGAAAAAAAAAATTTCCAGCTACTCTTCAGACAGAATCAAGAATATGCAAAGAACTGAAAAAAATTAAGACCTCCCACCATCCCAAAAAAAGATCCAAACAAAAAATGGGTAACTGAAATGAACAGACAGTTCTCAGAATAAGAAGTCCAAATGGTCAATGAATACATGGAAAAATGTTCAACATCTTAGCCACTAAAGAAATGAAAATCAAAACACAACTAAGGTTCCCTCTTAACTCCAGTAAGAATGGCTGGGGTTAAGAACTCAAAAATAACACATACTGCTGAAGTTGCGAGGGAGAAGAACCTTTCTGCATTGCTGGTGGAACTGTAAGCTAGTTCAACCACTATGGATGGCAATAGGGAGATTCCTCAAAAAACGTTAAATAGACATCCCATTTGACAGGGCTATAACATTTCTGAGTATCTTCTCAAAATATTAAAGCCCTCATACAAGAGTGATTTACACATACCCATGTTTATAGCAACAAAATTTATAATAACTAAATCTTGGGAAAAGCCAGTATGTGTGACAACAGAGGGATGGGTTAAGACGATGTGGTATATTTACACAATGGAGTACAAATCTGCCTCAAAGAAAGATAAGCATAAGATAAGTCAAAGTCATTTTATGTGAGAGGATGTACTGTCCTGGAATAGGGCACCTTAGCATATTGACTATTTTAAGGTGAAGGAATTCAAGGAACAACAAGAATCAAAGAAACTCTCTGACCTTCCCATGAAGTAGGTCATAAAACCCTCACAGCTGATCTGGCTTCTGCCACTTTACACACAAACCTGGCCTGCCTCAGATATAATTTGAAATAATTTCCCAAATTTATTCTACAAAAGACTGCATCCTTTTCCTTAATCTCCTCTTTCTATAAAAGAATTTAGGACCAAACGTAAGACAATTAATTTTATTTGAATTCTAAGAAGATCTTAGCATGTTTCAAATCTGTATCTACTTGCTGCAATGGACTTAGATGACAGATTCAGTTTTCAAATCATAAGCAAAACCAAATACATTTCATTCCTTGCCACTCCTTGAACATGAGAAAAATGGGGATTATTAAAAAGCCAAAACAGTTTTGAAAATCATAACTTTAACACCTAGCTTTAACTAATTAACCCTACAATTGAATGAATGACAGGGTTAATTAGCTCAAACAAGGTAGACTTTTAGTTGAAGGGAAAATAAAATCCTTGGAGAACAGTCGCTCTATTGCCATCTTGTGGTTTGCTTCTCACACTGCAATATGTCAAATCTTCCTTATAAAATTTGGATAAAGATATTTTTACCCATGTAATTTTAGTGCTTCTTGGCATGCAGGCTGCCATTTAAAACTACCAGATGAGTACATTTTGTCCTTTTTTAATGCTAGTTATCCAAATGTTCAGTCCTGACATCTATCTAAAAAGGGAGAATGTTTCCTATACATATGTTGATACTTGAGAGGAGATGGTGTCGGGAACAGCTGAATTTACCAAGGAGGGCTGACACTTGCACAGTCGGAGGGTTTCTTCCTTACAAGCTGCACTCTCTGCCAGTATACTACTCATAGCTTTTGTCAGGACAACTATAGAAAAGGAGTAAGAAAAAGGGTCTGTAGAACCTGGGCCATGAAATGCTCGCCTGTGGCTGTTAGGAAGCAGGCCGCATACGGGGTGGTGAGCAGCGGGCCGCTGAATGAATTTCGTCTGTGTTTATAGCTGCTCCTCATTGCTCACTTCACGGCCTCAGCTCTCCCTTCTGTCAGATCAGAAGTAGCATTAGATTCTCATAGGAGCCTGAACTCTACTGTGAACTGCACAAGCAGGTTTATGAGCTTCTCGTGAGAATGCAGAGCTTGGCAATACGAAGTGAAGTTGAGGCACTTAGCATTAAGGAAAGGCTGCAAATAGACTGATATTAGCAAAGAGGCTTGTACGAACAGGGTGTGTTAATAAATCAATGGCTTGCAGACTCACATCAAAACTCTATTGGTGAGTGACAAGTGAAAATGAAGTAGTCTCTGGTGGCAGGCTTTACAGTGGCAAGTGAGTTGGTGTACTTCAATTGTACAGTAGCATCTGATGGTGGGTTTTAAGTCAGAATCTGTCCCTTACTTTAGTCCACATGCAGTATTGTGGTTTGGATGTAGAGTGTCCCCCAAAATCCCCATGTATCTCTGAATACCATGAACTGTTAGGGAGGCGGGGCCTTACTGAAAAGGGCAGAGGCGTAGGGTTTACCTGGAGGGGTGTGTGGGGCTTGTACCCTTCCTTCCAAAACTTGACTGTTCTGCCATGCCATGAAGACCTCTGTTTCTGTCTCTGGCCCTGGTCCTGGCCCCAGGACCAGCCCTGCTGTAAGTTTCTATGCCCATCAGCCACCCGTAAGTGAACTGCAACTTAATCCTTCCTCCTTAAAGTTGTGGATGTTAGGTATTCTGTCCCAGCAATAAGAAAGTAACTAAGACAGAAATTGGTACCAGAAGTGGTGTCATTGCTGTGACTTTGCTTGACCATGTGGTTCAAAACTGGTTTGCAGGAAAGAATTTGGAAAGATTTGAGGATATTGGACAGAGATGCCTTAGAGTGCTCTGAGATGAGCTTGATGGGAGATTCTGGTCAGAGCTCAGGGAGACTGAACTGTTGATAAAAGTATTAACTGGAAAGGCCATGCTCAAGAAGTTTCAGGTGGGAAGGAGAACTGTATTGAGAAGTAGTCTAAAAACCATGTATGCTACACTCTAGCAGAAAGTTTGCCAGCATTTTGCCCTTGTCCAGAGACTTTACCCAAAAATGAGACGAAGGGCAGTAGACTACTTAATTTGGTGGAGGAAATCTCAAGGCAATCTGACATTCAGCCTGTCACTTGGGTACTGCTTGTGACTTTTAGCCAACTCTATGGTGAGGGGTGGGAAAAAAAACAGCCCAGAAAAATTATATTTTAAAAAAATTTCAGTTCTTGTAGTGGTATGACAAATGAGCACAGAGAAGTTAAAGATATTAACATGTTTATACAGCCAAGTACTTACAATCAGGACTAAAAGACAGATGCCTTGAGGGCATCTCAAAAGTGAACAAGACCCCGCTCTTTACCAACTCAAGGGTAGAAAAACTAAAGACTTTGAGAAGTGTACCCTAAGGCCAAAAAAAAAAAAAAAAAAAAAATTGCCAAAGAGCAGCTGCCTAAAGTTCAACCATCAAACTCAGAGACCTCAGCAGTAATTTTCCAAGGAGGTCAGGCTATTGCTCAAGTCAATGGAGGACCTTGGTGATATCCATGCCATCCTGGCTTTATAGGCTTATGGAGTACAAGAGTTGTAGGTTCATGAAGGCTTCCATCCAGATTTCAGAAGATGCCCCTGGAAGGGCAATGTGTAAAGTTGTAAAGGAAAAGCCTAAGTTGCAACAGAGACCTCCCAAATTTGGAAAAGCTAGAGCACAGATCGTCCCTTGAGAAAAACTACAGGCTGTGGGCAAGACCAGCCCAAAGAAGAGAATATGGAGGTTATAGACAAAAGCAATGCTGTAGGGGCAGGACCACCACAGCCCACCCCACCACAGTTTACCCTAGGGGCTAGACTAGGAGGGAGCTACAGAATTTAACTCTTGCCCTGCTTGCTGGGTTTAAACATATAGCATTTGCACAAAAACAGACAAGCAGACTGGTGGAACAGAATAGAGTATGCAGAGATGACTTTGAGCACCTATGGCCATGTGATCTTTGACAGAGACCAAAAACACACTGGAGAAAAGAAAGCCTCTTTAAAACAAGTGGTTAAGGAAGAACTGATTTCCTACACACAGTGGAATACTATGCATACCATGAAAGCTTTTGCAGGCAAATGGAAGAAACTTGAGAACTGATTCATGCCTAGTGAAGTGAGTCAGAAGCAGAAGGTGAAACATGGAATGGTCTCTCTGATATGAGAAACCCAGATCACAACTATTTCATCGAACTTAAAATGAAAAACAAAGTGAATCAGGGTGGTAGGGTGGGGAGAGGCGGAGGGGTGGGTAAGGGGAGGGACAAAACGAGAGTGGGAAAAGTACTTGTCACCTTGATGAGATATGTATGGTGCCCAAAATGCTCAACTTCATTGTAAACCTTAAATTTTGCGTTTATACATATCAATAAAATGGGAAAAAAAACAAGTGGTTATGGGAAAACTGATTTTCTACATGGAAAAGAGTAACTCTAGATCCACATCAGTACTAAAATCAAATCAAAATGGATCAAAGTTCTAGATATTAAAATGGAAACACTGAACCTACTGGACGACAAAATTAGTGAAACTCTTGAAGACATAGGCATAGGCAGGACTTCCTTAATAGGATACTCGTATCGCAACTAGTAACGACAAGAATCAATAATTAGGAAAACAGTTTAAGAGTTAAAGTTTAAAAAGTTAAAACGCTTGTGCATATCAAAAATAACATCAACAGAGTGAAGAGAGAACCAACAAAAGACGAAAAAATTGTTGTCACCTATTCTTCGGACAGACAGCTATTGTCTAGAATATGCAAAGAATTGTGGGCTGGGGACATAGCTCAGTGTTTAATATAGGTAGAGATGGTTACATATAAAAGTGTTATAAATATATTTGTCCAGATTAGTATATACACATGTACTACCTTGCTCTATCAACTAAGAAGGCTAGAAGCAAAAACATCTTGTAACAATGAGTACATCTAACACCAAGATTTTGTTTTATAAAACTATTCTGTAGCAGAAAACAGTTTCTTCAAGAAATGAATGATTCTAGGATTGGGACAAGAAAATATTCAAGATAAGCCTAGAGGTTTTTGAAGTCCCGAAAAGAAAGTGCTAAAAAAAAAAAAATCACGTCTGACAACAAAACGATGAACATGTGTCAAAGAGACAGAATAACCATCCAAGGAACTCCAAATAGTTGGAACAATATGAGTAACAGAAGAAAGTAGTGCTGGGACATATCCCAAAGTGTAAATACCCATGAATCAATTCTGACACAAGTAAATGACTGGGTTAACAAATAAACATGGGATAAAGGACAAATATCCCATGAAGAAAAATATAAATAATTTATATAGATGTTCCATCCCCAAGAAGCCTAACTTCTGTTTTACATGTGGACTGCATAGTGACTTTTCTTCCAAAGAGTACAGAATGAATAGAAACCAAAAAAAAAAAAAAAAATCTAAGAAACTGTCAGGTATAGACCTGTGATACTATGTTCTCTTGAAACATACGTAATTAAGCACTTACTTCTTTGTTCTTCCTTCTCAAAACCCCTAACACTCATATAATCATTAGAAAAATATCAAACAAATCCCAACAAAGAGACAAAATTCCTCACCAGTACTCCTCAAAACTGTTAAGTTCATCAAAACAAGAAAACTGAAGGTTACTACATGGGGAGTTTCAGGAAGTTTGATAAATAAATGTAACACGATATGCCAGATTGATGTTGGAGCTTAAAAGGGCCAGGAAGTAAAAACCATGAATGAAATAGAGCTGTTTTATGTGCATTAGTATTGTATTAACATAACTGTATTAATAACAAACGTATATAAATAGGATATTCAGTACAAAGCATACAGAATTTTCAGTAATATCCTCTTCTCTGTAAGTCTAAAACTTTTGTAAAAATGTTTTTAAAAGTTAATATAACATTATACACTGAAAATTTGCTAAGAGAATTTTAGGTGTTTTTATATATATTATGCACAGACAAATTTTATAAAGCTGTTGTACTGTAGTATATAAGGTTCATATTTATTCCACCTGAAAGCTTGATTCCTTAACACTAAACCAAGAACACTGACCTGAGAGACTGAAGACACAGGGAACCTGACACTGGCTAATGACAGAAGAAAGCAATACAAATAAAAACAAAAGAAATCATATTCATCTCCAGTTGCAGAAGATATCAGAATATTCTCCTTAATGTATTTAAATAAAGCCCTTTGAACGCTTTACCTTCACAAAAAATTTGATGCTCTAGGGTAATTAACATTAACATGTAATCTTTGAATTGAAAACACCATGATAGGGGTCATTATAACAATAACATAAGTGTAAGGCTACATATTTGCTTTTTAAAATAAAATGTGCATGTGTATTACACGACGAATGTATATACTTGTTGTAAAAAAAAAAAAAAGATTTACATCTGAAAGGAAGAATGCAGTGCCTACTAGACAGCCAAAGCTTAGATGAAATGTACATATAAGGTGTGATATAAAATATTTAATTTTTTATTGCAGTAAAAGACACTGCTATGTTGTAAATCCAAGATTGTCTCTCAAAAGTTTCATGTGACTTGTGACTGGAAGGTGACTGATATGTGGGGAGTGCCACACTCAGTAGTGGATATAATCAGTGGCTAAATGTGCCATCAGGAAGGAGGGCCTAGTTGGAGTTAGACCCTGTCTCTGCAATCTTGGTTACTTTCTCCTTACTGCAAAGAAATATGCATCATTGCTGTGAAAGAATATCTAACCACCACAATTTATGGAAGGGAAGATTTGTTTTGACTTACAGTTTCAGAAAGTTTCACACCGTCCATTCATGGGCAGCCGGCAACAGTGGAAGTACATAGCAGAGGCTGTGAGAGCTGCTCAGAGCACTGCAGACAGAAAGCCAGTGACGCAGGAGTTGGGGAGGCAGGAGAAAATCAAAGCCTGGAGACTCAAAGCTACAGCTTTCCCAGGAAGAAGCTGCAACGATGTTTCTTCTTTCTTCTTTTACTTAGTTCAAGCCACCTCAACACCTAGGGTGGTATCCTCCCTCACTTCCCTGCCCAGGAGTCAATAACACACTCCTGATAGCTGTATCCTGAGTGTCTCCCCAGTCTCAACAAGTTGACAAAAATCTCGCCCGTTTCAAATCTCAGGCATATTCCCCTTCCAACCAGGCCCATCTCCTAATAGCACACAGTTCATAAATATCCTACTACATCCAAATATATGAGGCCTTTGGCAGACACTCCACACACAATCCACAGCACAGTGCATGACCTGAAAGGGTGTATTCTCTACCCTGGCTACCCCTTAGTTCAGCTTTCTAGGCAAAATGGAGTGAACAGTTTTCCTCCTCTCTCTTAGGCCTTGCCCTTTCATCATGCTATTTCTGCCTTAGGAATCAGGTGACCACTGACTGAAACTGTTAACCAAAATATACCTCTCTTTTAAGTTGTAGCTGTAAGGTTTTATACCCCAGTGGGAAAAAAGTAACTAGGAAAGACATATTGCCATTAACCACCTTAAAAATACTTCTTTAGACGCACTTATTCCATTGTTATTGCCACTTTATGAAGCAGTTCTGAAGTTCCTTGGTTGTCTCCAAGTGCGTTTTCATGGCATTCTAAATGAATTAGAAATGTTTGTTTGGTCCTTTTGATTTTTGGGGAAAACCACAAGTCATACAGTGCCAGATCCAGCCAATGAAGCAGTTGAAGACATCATTGTAAATAAGCCTTCCTTTCTGTTGGGACATTTAGAAGTAGCACTCACCAAATGTTTGATTACTCGTAAAAGGGGAGTTCCAGAACTGTTTTACAAAGTAACTAGAATGGTGAGATAAAAGTACCTAAAGTGAAGGAGATTAATGGTAATGTGTCTTTAGAGTAATAAATTTTAATTCAAACATTCACAATGTATTTTGATTACACTATTCAGAGCTGAGTTTTGGTAGTATGGTTATTCTCTTGCCAAAAGCCCAATGGTCCCTTCTGCTTTGACTCTAGACGTGTTTTGTAGAGTTTTAAGCATTCTATGCAAGGAGGCCAGAGTTGAGTATAAGATCAATGTAATAACAAGGGTAAAAAGTTGTGACAGTAGGGACACAGAAGCACCAGTAGTGGTAGAGATTCTACTGCCGAACTTCATGTCTACACCAGGTATTACCTTTTAGTTCACTAGCTTTATCAAAATGCTATCATGTATTTATTACCCTTCTAATCAATTCTTCTTCTGCTTTATATAGAGAAATTGTTCCATATCAAATCAGGAACAAGACAAGGCTGCCCCTCTCCCCGTTTTTATTCAACATAGTCCTTGAAACACTTGCCACAGCAATCAGACTAGAAAATGAAATAAAGGGAATCAGCATTGGAAAGGAGGAGGTCAAACTTTCCTTACTTGCAGATGATATGATTATCTATATGAAAGACCCAAAAAACGCCACTCCGAAACTCCTAAAAATAATAAAAAGATTTAGTCTCAGGCTACCAATTTAACACCAAAAAATCAAGTTGTTCTCTATACTAACAATGAATTTATTGAGCAAGAACTCAGAAAAACAATTCCATTCTCAATAGCTCAGCGAAAAATTGAATAACTAGGAGTAGACCTAACCAAGGAAATGAAGGACCTATATAAAGAAAAGTACATTACATTGAAGAAAGAAGTTATAGGAGACATTAGAAAATGGAAAGGCATCCCATGCTCTTGGATAGGCAAAATAAATATAGTCAAAATGACTACACTACCTAAACTGATATATGGATTCAATGCAATTCCTATCAAAATACCTGCAAGTTTCTTCAAAGAACTTCAAACAACAATTCCTAAATTCATATGAAACCAAAAGAGACCAAGAATAGCCAAAGCAATCCTGAGCAACAAGACCAAAGCAGGAGGCATTACATTTCCAGACATCAGACTATACTATAAAGCCATAGTTGTAAAAACAATTTGGTACTGGCATAAAAATAGACAGATAGAGTAGTGGAATAGAATTGAGAATGCAGAAACAAATCCAAATACCTTCAATTACCTAATCTTCGACAAACAGGCCAAATGCATACAATGGAAAAAACAGAGCCTGTTGAACAAGTGGTGCTCGGAAAACGGGACATCCACATTCAGAAGAATGAATCTAATCACACACCTATCACCAAAAATCAAATCAAAGTGGACAGGGGATACTGTCCAATTACTTTCTGGAAGCAGGTATCATCTTGATCCCCAAATCAGCCAAGGACCCAACAAAGAAAACTACAGGCCAACTTCTTAATGAATATGGATGCAAAAGCACCTCAAAAGATATCTGCAAACAGAATGCAGCAAATTATTAAAAAGATCATATACCGCGACTAAATTTGTTTTACCCCAGGGATGCAAGGCTGGTTCAACATACATAAATTATTTAATGCAATACACCACATCAAAAGCAAGGACACAAATCATATGACCATCTTAATATATGCAGAAAAAAAAGCTTTTGATAAAATATAATACCACTTTCTGATCAAAATTCTGATGAAAGTAAGTATAAAAGGACCCTACCTCATGGTAATAGAAGCAATTATGAGTATCCTACAGCCAATATCATGCTAAAAGACAAAAAAATTAAAGTATTTGCCTCAAATCAGAAACAATACAAGGGTGTCCACTTTCACCACTTCTTTAACATAGTGGTCAAAATCTTAGCTGAAGCACTCAGGCAAGTCTTGAGTAAAGGGAATATGCACAGGAAGGGGAGAAGCCAAACTATCCTTATTTGCAGATGATATGATCCTTTACATAGAAGACCCAAATAAACTCTACAAGATTCTTAGATTTAATAAACAAATTCAGCCAAGCTGCAAGACATAAAATCAGTACAAAAAATTGGTAGCATTCCTCTACAGCAACAATGAAAACACAGAGAAAGAGATCAGAAAAACAATCCCATTCACAGTTGCCTCCAAGAAAATTAAAATACCTAAAAATCAACTTAATGAAATGAAGGACTTCTATACTGAGAACTACAGTACTCTGAAAAAATAGACCCAAGAGAATCTGAGAAAATGGAGAGACATCCCTGTTCCTGCGTAGACAGAACCAACATTGTCAAAGTGGCTATCCTACCTAAACTGATACACAGATTCAATGCAATCCCAATCAAGATACCAATGGCATTTTTTACCAAGCTAGAGAAAATGATCTGAAAACTCTGCATGGAACCACAAGAGGTCCCAGAATAGCCAAAACAATCCTAAGCAAAAAAAAAAAAACAAAAGCAGGAAGCATCATGATACCAGAGATCTAATTATATTATACAGTAATAGTGATAAAATTGACATGGTATTGACAAGAAAATAGACGGGTGAGTCAATTAAATAGAATTGAGGATGCCTAAACATCTCTGAGTACCTTCAGCCATCTTTGACAAAGGGGCCAAAAATATACACTGGAGTAACGATAGCCCCTTTACCAAAGAGTGTTGGGAAAACTGGCTAAATGCATGCAGAAGGATTAAAAAATAAATAAAACTCACAATTTTTACCATGCACCAAAATCAAATCAAAATGGGTCAAAAGCTTAGACACTGAAATAGAAATACTAAACATGTTGGAAGAAAAAGTAGGCAAAACGCTTGAAGACTTGGGCGTAGGCAAGGACTTTCTCAATAAAACACCCAAAGCACAAGCTCTAACACCAACAACTGACAAATGACTGAATGAAATTAAAAAGCTTTTGCATAGGAAAGGAAAAAATTAACAGAGTGAAGACAGCACCCATGGAATGAAAAAGAATATTCACCAGCTACTCCTCAAACAGAGGGCTATTATCAGGAATATATAAAGAACCGAAAAAAATTAGACCATCTAAATTAAAGGATCCAATCAAAAATGGGAATCTGATATAAATGAATACTTCTCAGAAGTTCAAATGGCCAATAAATACATACTATATT
Organism: Ctenodactylus gundi; assembly: GCA_004027205.1. NCBI lineage: Eukaryota > Metazoa > Chordata > Mammalia > Rodentia > Ctenodactylidae > Ctenodactylus > Ctenodactylus gundi. The sequence continues at coordinate 535,158 of PVKB01000344.1, forward strand.
CTACTTAAGATATGGTAAATTGTCGATCAAAAACAATCTGAATGTAAAAAAATGGATTAAAAATATATAAGGAATAATCTTAGACCACATCAAGTGGCTGCCAAACCTCAGAAAAAATTCAGCGAACTCTAGTTGAATGAAGGTTTTTGTTATCTCATCCACTCATTTATCTAGAGTTCAAGGTTGCTTTCATGCTACAAATGCAGAACTATGCAGAACAACAATATGGGCAAAAACACTTAAAAATCCTCAAATATTTAGAATTTTTAAGGATACACATAAATTATTGGCCAGTTGAGGATATCACAGAAGTTAGAAGATAAATTAAATGAGCTGTGGCTTAATAAAGTTTATGACTTCTGTTCAAATGGTGGCCAAGTATCAGCTGCACAATGTCTCCCTGTGGACCCACTTAAAAAGCTGAAAATTGTAGGAGGGAAAAAAACTGTTCAATGTAACTAGGACAGGGAAGAGTGCTCCAACAATTGAAAGGAGGCCGGAGAAGACCAAAAATCCTGAAGAAACATCCACACATCAGACAGAATGAGAATGGCAGTTGCTGACCTCAGTAGACAGTTGAAAGCCTGAGTGGAACCTCTGACTTAAGCAAGCATGGATCTGGGATAAGCTGGAATTGACAGCAACCGGTAGCACTGGCCTCTAAAAACAATACTGCAGGTAGTGCAAACTGCAAAGGCAATGCAAGCACCCCCTAGAAAAGACCTCCTGAAGACTAGATCAGAAGGACCTCTTCACAGCCAAAACAGGCAGTGACATAAACAGGAGCCATTTTCAAAAAAAGAGCCCAAGATTAAGCTTTTTATAAAAACTAATTTTATTGTGGTAAAAAAATTCACATGACATAAAATTGAACATTTTTGTAGATATATGAATTCCAAACTCATCTGTGTGCACCCCTTTTTCAGAGGTTCACCGCTTTCCTATCTGGCCATTACTCATGCTGGGTGCCTTTTTATGTTATTATTTTTACAGAAAATAAAGCTCAGAAGAGTGTATCACAATTTTGGGGGTCACTCTGTTTACAGTGCCTAGGAAGAAACTGGCACAACAGACAACTGTGGAGAGGAAAGAAAGACTGCTGACCTCCTGGTAGTAGAACCACTCTCAGGGGGTGTGGACGGGCCCACTCTCAGAGGACAGAAGCCAGGACAGGCAGGAGAGCTTGGCTGAGAGGGATGAGGGTAAACAGAACACCTTAGAGGGCATTAGACTGTTAGGTCATCCCTCATTGCCTACTCCCAGCACAGAACTCAGAGGAATTTTGGCTTTCCCTTCCTCCCACACTTACTCAAAGAAACCTCCCTACTAAGCCTTTAAAGTGAAGTCCCTCAGCAACAAAAACATGGGAAGAAGACAGGGCAACAGGTCATTCACAGAAATGCCACAGACCACAGAAACTAATGTCACGGGCCCTGAAATAGTGGAACTCTTAAGAAAATGAGTCAAAAACCAAATAAACAAGTTAAATATCCAGTTTAAATAAGACAGCCTGAAAGAAATGTAAGGAATGATCATCAGACTTAAAGAGGAACTCACTAATCAAACAGTGGTTCTAACAGACAGAAAGTTTACTGAGTATATAGAAGCCACAAATAAAAAGTGGGCTGAGGTAAGTAAGGAAATACAAGCAGGAACATTTTCATAGAGAAGTGGAAATTTTGAAAAGAAATTTAGCTCGATATGGAAAATACACCTGAATGCAGGGGAAGTCTACTCTCAAACATATGAGGCCTTGAAGAAAAGGCTGAGAAAACAAATGCACTAATTAGGCACAACTTCAAAATTAGAAATGAGCCAAGAAGCTAGATGCAACAACTGACGGATGATTCAAAGACAATCAGTCTCAGAATTATGGGTGTGGGAGAAAGAGCAGAAGACAGGATGAATGGTGTGAAGAAATTATTCACTGAAATCTTCCAAGAAAACTTCCCAAATCTAGGGCAAGGAATTAGTTTTCATGTACAAGAAGCTCATAGAACACCAAATAATCTCAACTAGCAATGAGACTTGCCACATAATATCATACTCAAAACACCAGAAATACAAAAATATGTACACATAAATTTATGATAGTGATAAACCAAATATGGTAACATGTAAATAACAACTGAATGTAATTTATGAAAGTTAAAAGGAAACTAAAATAACTTTGTCATTACAACTACTGCTTTATGTGTAATATTCTTATGTGATATAGACTGAAGTTCATTTAATGTAGTAATTTACTACAGAGTTAAGTTCATTTAATGTAGCAATACACTTAACTGGTCTTTAATGTAAGTTTATCCTAAAAAAACTGATTGATGTAATGATTACCTGAATATCTTTTGAAAGTACAAACATTTACCTGTCTGCACTCAGCTAAAGAATCTGAAATTTAACTTTTTTTTTCACATTTTCTAGCCCTATGAATTGCAGTATTAGAGTTCTTTTATGTAGACTAATGGGTGAGGCCATGTTAAAGAATCTTTCAGTGAATTTTCCCCATAAAGAGCTCTGCTGAACCCAGAGAACAGGCTTCAAGATATGACTACTGCAGCCCATGCTGGAGGTGGGAAGCTGAGCTCAAGACTGGTGATTCGAGTGGTGATGTGAGTCATATGCAAAAGATTAAATATGTTAAATATCGCAGAGTTGCTGATCTGGGAAACCCAAGATATAGGCATTCTATAGAACCAAATGGGTGTGATAGTGGGAGTTAGGGGGCAAAGGGAGGGCGTGGGAGGGCCAAAAATGGAAAGGGGAAGGGATTGTAACATCGATGTTATACATATGTGCACAAAATACTCAAGTTCACTGTAAACATTACGTATCACATACATACATTAATAAAAATGGTTGGAACAAACTAAAATATGCAAGATGAGGCTAACACACTACTCATAAAGGAATTCTACAGCTTTACATAGCAAACACGTTGGCCTAACTTAACACGAAATGTGGACCTCTTTAGTTGACTGCAATTAGAGTAAATATCCATCCTCTCTAAAAGAAAATCTAAATTAGACTTGTTAGCTTCATTTACTGAAACACTTCATTTTTAATAGTAAGAGAAGGAAGGTCACACGCAGAATAGCTAAAAGCAAAGGACACCACCTCCAGCAGCAAATATGAAAGAAACATGATAGGAAGCACTATACTGAGTAATAGTTAAATAGATACCATCTAAGCACGGGTACATGAGGTGAGAACATCAGCTGACAAGGGAGACAGGAACTGAAGTGTCAGAAGTGCACGCCAAGAAATGCAAAAATTGTCAAACTAAACTAACAGAAGTTTAGAAAGAACGAACATTCTCTTCTACAAATTTCTATTGTATCTTGATTTGACTTCTACTCTCCAGAAATCAGACAATGGAGTTCTATTGCTTTAAGTCACTCAGTCTTTGATAATTTGTTATTATAGCCCTAGGAAACTTATACAGCTATACATGTGTACCACAGTATTACACTATTATGTCATGGTCAGTTATTTAAATCTAATATTTGAAAAACATTAACATATAAATTATCTCTCTTTTAGCAAAGTCATGTGTGTTTGTGGTGGAAGCAGTGATATTGGCATTCTCTTCATATATATGCAATGTGTGTATTCATAGGAAAATTAGAAGATATATGTGGGAGTACGAAATTATTATATAATATAAACTTATACAAAACTGAATAAAATTTTTATTTTAAAATATTACAATTACAAAACAAATGTCCCAGTTATACAAACTGTTTTATACACAATGTGGATATATATAAATTATTTGTGTGCATGTACATATACATACATATACATACATATCTGTATGTTATATATATATATATATACACATACAAGCACACATACACTTAAACTTGTTTATCGTTCATCTCTTTATTTGAGTAAAATGAAGAATACTTTCCTCATTCAGAAGATTTTTGATGTTGTAATAATTACCTAAGAATAAAACGATAAGAAAATAAATTACTTTCATAAAAATCATTTCCTTTTGAGCAGTTATCATCTCTCCGCTATGTAAAAATAAAAACCATTCACCTAACTCAAAGTAAATCTAATTCTATAAACTCAAAAATCCACAGTTCACTATCTGTTATTGATCCAGACAAGGCTTGAAAGAAAATAAAATTTTACATCAATCTGTAACAAATGTGAAGAGAAATAAAACAAGGGTGTAAGAAGAAGAAATTTTCTTTCTGAAATCAGTCTTCATAGTCTTTGGAACTGTTCTAGATTTTCCTAAAAGGTACAGGATTAAACAAAAATTTAATATCATAATTTTAAAAAGGCAAAAGCTGCTCTGAATAACAGTAAAAGTGAAATAGAGGACAGCATCATAGAAAGGTTTAATTGCATTAGAACTTATTATTGTGATTTTCTATATATTGGAAATTGATAAAATTAACCAAGTTAAAAACAGTGCTCACACAAACTATTATACAAATACTGTGTCCCTCTGTTAAGACTATAAGCTCCTTAAATGTCAAGATTTTTCCGTTTTATCCCCCTAGCAACTTTTAGAACAAAGCTTGGTCATTAGGAAACTCTGTCATATTTGGGAAAAGAAGAAGGGAAGGGACAAAGGGAATAAAAACCCAAAATTCCAATGACTATAATCACCAGAAGTATACTGTTTACCTATGTTTAAAACAATCCACCAAAGAGTGTGGCTACATAATGGCTTCAAGACAACACAGGGGAAATAATTTCGCCTCTACCCTAAAATGTAATATATCTTCTACTTTTCATATTCAATAATTAGCAATTATACAAACATAGTTACCATTATCGCTTTCCATTACATTGTAAAGCTCTGTTTTCATATATTAAAACAGAAATATACTTATCTAGTGATTAAATGAAAGGAAAATATGTACAAAACTCCTTGGCATCAGTGATGTACTACTTTTTTTCAATCACTGTAGCTTCCATTTTCCTGGTGCAGCAGAGTAACTATACAAACACTGTTACTATGTGAAGTAAAATATCCTTAGTTATTCTCACCTGCAGGAACATAGAATGAATCCCCAGCAGTTATGATATAAGGTGTTTCATGTAAGGTACACAAAAGGTCACCAACAATAACATAAAAAACCTGTAAAATAAAACAAAAAATATCTCATCAAATTAAATCACAATACACTACAAAAAATCCTTAAAGAAATACAGCAGGCAGAATAGTGACTTATCATATATATCCATATTCTAATCTCTGAAACCTGTAAATATAATATGGCAAACAGGACCTTAAAATGGAACGATTATCCTTACTATACCAAGTGTGTTCAATCTAATTACATAATCCCTTAAAATTAAAGAAATTTTCCTAAAAGAAGAGGAGAAATGATGCAAAAGAGAACCCAAAGAAATTAAAAGTATTAGAAGACTGTTCATTGTGGATGACCATAAAGACAAGGGTTGAAGAGTAAGGGAGTATGGGTGACTTCTAGGAGCTGGTAATGACACTCTGGCCCAGTCAGTGATCAGGAGAACCTCAGTCTCAGAACCAGGAGGAACAAAATTATGAAAAAATTTTAAATAAAATTGGAGGAAATCTGAAGCAGGTTCATCCTCAGTTTCTAGAAAAGAATACAGACTTACAACATCTTCGCTCCTGCTTTATTAAAACTCTAAGCACAGTACTTATAGCCAAGCCTGCCAGACTTCTAATCTACAAAATTGAGATAATGAAAGGATATGGTTTTAAGTCATTGAATATGTGGCAATTTGTCAGGGCAGCAATAGAAACACGTCATAGTTTGCATCTGGAATGTCCTCCCAAAACCCCATGTACCTATGGATACTGGGTCATGCTGGAGGTAGGGCCTGGCTGGAAGGGGCGAATGCTAGGGGCTTGACCTGGAGGGGCATGTGCTGGCTCCACCCTAACCTCCCAGAATTCTCTCTATTCTACCATGTTGTGAAAATCTGTCAGTGGGACTCCAGTTCTGGCCCTGGACCCGGTTCCATCCCTATCATATGATTCCATCATTTTCCAGTTGCCCACCCATGAACAGACTAAGACATTCTGAAACTGTAAGCTCCAATAAATCTTTCCTCCCTAAGCTGTGAATGTCAGGTATTAAGTCACAGCAACAAAAAAGTAACCAGGACATTTAATATGGAAAGAATACTCGTTTTCTTCCTTTTTACTTACTGGCTTATGAAACCACAGAAGCACTATAAGGAATATCATTTAAAAATTACCAGAAACATGTCTAGAGTTTTATGATTACCCTTAAGTTTACATGCTCCGAATAACTACTCTAATGAATCAAAGAGAAAAAACAAATCTCTGCTTCTTCAAAAAAAAAGCCTTCTGTTTACAAAAGAAAGATTAAGAAAGAAAGGGGATAAATCTAATTCTGAATTCTGTTGGCTTCAAATGCAAACATGAAAACTCTCTTGCTTTATTCTGAGGTAGCACTTCTTCAAGGACCCACTTAAAAAGTTGAGAATATGGTCAAAAACAGCCCGTTCAGTGTAACTACAACCGGGAGGAGCACCCCAACAATTAAAAGGCAGCCAGGGAAAAGCCAGATACCCTGAAAACAAATCCGAAGGGGAGGTAAACCACAGCCCAGGAAGCAAACCCAGGTCAACCATGAAGAGCTGGGATCTGCCAACATCTGCAGATAATGGAAACCTCACCTGGAACCTCTGACCAAGGTAAGCACAGACCCAGAAGTGTGAACTAACAGCAGCTGGTAGCCTCTGCCTCTAAAAAGCAAGGCTGCAAGTAGTACGTACCACATACACAATGCAAGCTCCACCTAGAAAAGGTCTCCTGGAATCTAGATTAGCAGTGCTTGGCAGTCATAATGGGCAATGATGTAAGCAAGTTATTTTTTAAACAAGAGCCTGAGGCTGAACTGAGTAAAAGAAAGCTCACAAAACACATCAAGATTTTGTGGATCACTCTTAAACAGTGCCAAGGGGAAAAAAATGGCACAAGAGACAGTTGTGGAGAGGAAGAAAAGGCTGCTGAACTACTGAACAGCTTGCGTGGTAGTGGGAGCACTCTGAGGGTTAAGACTCCCACCCTCAGGGGAGGGAAGCCAGGATAGGCAGGAGAGCTTTGATGAGGAGATTTGGGATGAAGAACACACCCTATAGGCCATCAGACTGCTATGTCCTCCCTCCACTGCCTACTTCCAGCACAGAACTCAGAGGTATTTAGGCTCCCCAACATACCCTCATACTCATTCAACGAAACTTCTCTGCTAGGCCTTAAAAGTGAAAATACTCCACAACAGAAGACAACAAGGTAACAAGACACCCATGGAAATGCTGAAAATTCCAGAAATTACTATCATGGGCCTGAAACAGTAGAACTTATAGGGAAGTAAGTCAAAAAGCAAAATGAGTCAAAAATCCAGTTCAAACACAATATCCTCAAAGAAATGCAAGCAATGATCAGCGGACATAAAGAAGAACTTACTAAATAAACAGTGGTCCTCATGGATACAAAGCTCAGTGAGCACATAGAAGCCACAAATAAAAGGTGGGCTGAGGTAAATAAGGAAATATAAGACATGAAGAAACATTTTGATAAAGAAATGGAAATTTTGAAAAGAAACCTAGCTGAAATTCAGGATATGAAAAATACATCTGAAAGCTAGAGAAGCTGACGTGAACACCATGAGGTCAGAATTTCACACCCTGAAGATAGCTGAGGGGAAACAAACAGAGAACCAATCTCAGAAAGGTGTGGAAGAAAGAATAGAAGATAGTATTGAAGGTATAAAGAATTTATTCATTGAAATCATACAAGAAAATTCTCCAAATCTAGGAAAAGAAATTAATTTTTAGGTACAAAAGGCCTATTGAATACCAAATAGTCTCAGCTTGCCACAACTCATCATAATCAGAACCTCAGAAATACAACATAAAGAGAGAATATTAAAAGCAGCAAGAGAAAAATGGACATCATTAAACCGAAGCAAACACATTCATATTACAGTAGATTTCTCATTACAAACTTTAAAAGCTAGGAGAGCCAGGAACAAGATTTTCAATCTTTAAAAAACAGGAAGTATCAATCCACATTATTCTATACAGCATAACTATCCCATAAAATTGAAGAAGTAAAAATTTTTTCATGGCCAAGAATCCCTAAAGAAATTTGTGACCACTAGCCAAGCACTGCAGAAAATACTTGAAGAAATCTTTGACAGAGACAAAGACAAGCAGCATCAAAAAACATGGAAGAAAGGAAACAAAGAGAAAGTATAACTCAAAAAGATAAAATAATAAAATAGATTGGTATTGGAATCATTTGATTGGTATCCTTTTAAAATAGTACTGTCTGATAAAAATCTATGAAACTTCCTCCTCAAAGAAATGCAAGCAATGATCAGTGGACATAAAGAAGAACTTATTAAATAAACAGTGGTCCTCATGGATACAAAGCTCAGTGAGCACGTGGAAGCCACAAATATTTTTTTCACAGATAGTTTGCAAATCATATTCAACCTGGGGAACTGATATAAAATCTTTAAATAATATGTATGCATGAATTTATGGGTGAATGGGTAGATGAAATGATAAACCAAATCTGGGAAAATGTTAGTAATTAGTGAAATGTGGAGAAATATGCAAAAGTTAAAAAAAACTGAAGTAACTATGCCACTATCTCTATTGCTTATATGTAATTTACTCTCGTAATATAGACTTAAGTTCATTTAACAGAGGAATTCACTTATTCAGTTTTTGATGTAAATTTACCCTAAGAAAACTGTTTGATGTAATAACCTGAATGTCTTTTGAATGAACATTTATTTACCTCGCAGTACTCAGGTAAGAAATTTGAAATTTAACTTTCTTTTTCATTCTCACATTTTTCTAGCCCCACAATTTTAACTGTCGTAGTTCTTATGTGGACTGATGGGTGAGGCCATGTTACAGAATCTCAAACAAAAATACTGTAAGATACAAAAAAAAAAAAAAAAAAAAAAAAAAAAAAAAAAAAAAAAAAAAAAAAAAAAAAAAAAAAAAAAAAAAAAAAAAAAAAAAAACCTTCGAAAAATCATCCCAACTAAGGGCTCTGCTGGACCCAGAGAAGAGGCATCAAGATGTGGCCACTGCAGCCCATTCTTGGGGTGGGAAGCTGAGCTAAAGAATGATGGAGTCAGAAGCAGAAGTTTAAATATGTTAAACATCACAATTTCTCTGACTTTGGAAACCCAGAATACAGGCACTCTATAAAATCAAATGAGTGTTATAGTAGGAGTTGGGGGGATGAAGACAGTGTGGGAGGGCCAAAAGTGAGAAAAGATTGTAATGTTGATGTGATATATATACACAAAATACTCAACTTCTTTGTAAACATTACATATCACATATATATATTAATAAAAATGGGGTAAAAATAAATAAAATTCAGTCACTGTTATAGAGCAAAAGATTGCATACAACCAAAAATTATATTCTGAAGTTTTAACTCTCAGTTAAATGATACTGGGAGGCTGGGTCTCTAGAAAGTAAATAGGCCAGAAAGATGGAGCTCTCATTACTTTTATAAGCAATAATAGGGTTTTCTCTCTCTCCTCTCTTGCACATGAGAATATAAGAATAGAACCTTCTGCAATCCAGAATCTGGGCCTTCATCAACCACCACATCTACAAGCACCATCATCTTATGCTTCTCAGCCTATAAAACATTAAGAAATAAATGACTGTCCTTCCAGCCAATAAGTCTATTGAATTCTTACTATGCAGTACAAATCAACACATCCACCAAGAATTTGCCTCAGATAAGTATTTCTCATCTTTGTGTTGGAAACAAAACCCAAGACCTTGTGCTCAAGTGCTCTATCACTGTGGTACATTCCCAGCCTTTTGTGGTTTGATTTTAATGTCAACAAGCATTTCTCTTTGTTATGCAGATTCTGTAGCACTGTTGTTCAGGATAAAGAGTTAGTGGTCAACGTTGCTTCTTTGCTGTACTCCACCCTTTTTTATACAAAATCATATAAATGTACGGAATTCATTTTCATGTGTGCTTTCTGTTTTATTTATTATAAAAATGTTCTTTACCATTAAAAAACTTGATGTGCAGACAACAAAAATCAACTACAACCACAAGGTAAATTATTTCTTTATGATTTCTTCAGGTTTTGTTACTCACATTTTAAAATTCTAGTCAGAGAAAGATATATAAGGAATTTTCTATGTTATATATTTCCTTTCATAGACGTCTTATATAGCTAGTCTTCAAAATAATGAGCCTACAATAATTCTAAAACATTCAGCACAGTACTTGGAACATTTAAGGTCTGTGCAACTGTTTATGAAACCATAGCACTGTTTGTTCTACTATTAAACTGAAATAAAAATTTCAGTAATTTCCTCTTGGAGTGCATGTTGTTCATTCCTAATTTTTACAATGTTGCTACCAATATAACAGCAAACTTCCCATCTAACTTTTGAAGTATTACCACATTAAAAAATCCTAGAAATGATATACATGGATTGTAGGGTATGGATACTTTCCAATAATTATTATTAATTCACTATAGTGTTACTTGTGGACTTCTTTGAATATTAACTAGATTAAATATTTTCAAATACTTTATTACTAAAATTTCTATGGATACAAAGGCATTACAATGTACTGGTTAACTGTTACGATCACTAATGACAAGCCAAATTTTTATCTCTGGCTGGGCCTAGTATCACAGCATTCTAGGAGGCTGAGGGAGGTGGATCCGAAATTTGCACCCAGCCTAGACAAATTAGTGACTAGTAGAGACCCGGTCTCAAAATTGAAAATAAAAATGGGCTGAGGATTTCAGTTTGCGAAGGTTCTGGACTCAATCTTCAGTCCAAAAACAGAAAACAAAACATTTATTTGTATTATTATTGTTGTTGTAACATTTTACGGGAAATATTGCTTTAGAAATACTATTTTTGTTCTTTAAATAAACCTGGAGATGTACAACATTTGAAGATTAGATAAATGAGTATGTTTAAATTACTTCAAATTAGAATTCCACTTAAAGTATTCTCCTTTGCTTAGTCTCAATGTGCCGTTCTTTGTTAATATAAACTTAAATTTTTTTCTCTTCCTTTTGAGCATTAATTTTAACTTGTCAGGAAAAATTTTTTTTGGAAGTGGTACTCATTTAACTCTTGATTTCAGAGATTCCTAAAGGTCACATTCGGAACAACATTCTTCAGTGAAGACATTTCTTAAATGATAGCATAATTTTAAACATCCATAAAAATAGATACTTTTCAAATTCTACAGTTTTCAATTTTGGAATACACACACACACACACACACACACACACATATATAGAAAAACAAGAACACATGTACAAACACACTCATGTTTATTAACAGACCAAAAGTGAAAAGGTATTTCCATTGGGGGACAAAAAAGGAGAAAGAGAGGAAGAGATGAAATTGACTCCCCTGGGACTATATTAAAACTTTAATCAGTAATAAACAATGTCATACATAATATACGTTACTAAGTATTTATTCATTTAAGTAGTTAGTTGTTGTTAATTCTGAGTTTACTGTTAGCTAGTTAAATAACTTGAAGATTTACAACTGGCTTGTCAACTACATAATCAGAAAAATATAAAATCAAACTTAACCTCTCAATCCCCTTCAGCTCTGAAAATTCTAATGGTTTGCAAATCTATACTCCAATATGCTTCTTTTTTGAGAGAGGAGGCCTTGCTCTGTATTCAGGCTGGTTCGCAATCACTGGGTAGCCTACGCTGGTCTTGAACTCTTGGCAATCTTCCTGCCTAAGCTTCCCAAGTGGTAGGATTACAGGTGGTCCCACCACACCCAATTTCTGTGTGGTACTGGAGAAGGAAACCTAGGGCTTTGGAGACACTTTGCTATGCCCTCCAGCCTCTAAGTCTTTAAAGAAGAAAAAAACACCTTTAAATCTCTGACCCTCAAGGCTACAGTGCTATGCATAGAAAGGAGCTTTCAAAGAAACAGGTTAACTAATTGGTTGACTCTAAGCAGACTTAACAACAAAAAATTTCTCTGCAGTGCAGTAACCGAATTTCACTACTAAGGAAGTTATGTTTTAATGCTTCATGAAATCTAATAGATAATATTTATACCTATAGCAAAATATAAATGGGGAAATATACTCACCAATATATCCTCACCAACATGTTGCTTTCCCTTTTCCTCATAAGGTCCCAATATCAATTTTCCAGTAGAAAAAAAGGGTGTATCCAATGTTTTATATACTTTCAACTCACCATGTTCAACAAAAAATTGGTATGTGTCTCGTGGTCTTACAAGATCTAAGGGAAACACAGTAATATAAATACAAGGCATCAGCAATGACATTGCTTAACAAGGTAATGTGTATACACACAAAGACATATAAAGAGAATGATTTCTAGATATAAAACCTGAAACATATAATTAAGACCTTTGATTCTGGAGTCGAAATGAAGAGTTCAAATATTGCTTCTGCCTTACAAACTATAAGACCCTTAACAAGTTACTTACACTTTCTCTTTGTATGCCTAGATTTACTTTTCTACAGAAATGAATGATAATATGTATCAAAGAGTTGCTCTGAATATCAAAGATTGAATATGTGTAACCTATTCAAAACAGTCTGACACAAAATAAGCTCCATGCTATAGTCTTAGCTTAATGGGAACCTTAGTATTATAATAAGAACACTGTCATTCTTTCTATTGTACCTAAGATAAAAAATAAAATTAGTTGAGACACAAGGAAAAAAACCTCATCTTTGAAAAAGCTTAATATAGGGGCTGGAGGAATGGCTCAGTGGTTAAACTGCTTGCGTAGCAATTGCTACTTCAAGCACTAAGTACCCGAGTTTGATTCCCCAACACCACATAAGAAGGACTTAGTGGCACATAACTGTAAAATCAGCACTCAAGAGGCTGAAGCATGAGGATTACCCTATGTCCAAGGCTAGCCTGGGCTCCAAAGTGAGTTCAGAATCAGCCTGGCTACAGAGCAAAACTGTTTCCAAAAAACAAAAAAGCCATAACACAAGCGTATAATCACCATGACAACAAATTATGTTCTCCTTGTTTGAGGATTTCTTTTTTATTAAGTAAAGCTAAAGAAGCTGGAGTTTTACCAAATTATGATCTCACTTTCAAAAAGATTTACTTATTTCAAATTTATAATTAGTATACTCTTTAATTATCAGCTTTTGGCTCCATTTCTCTGGATATTTAGAAATGCTATCTCACAGACACAACATTTTACAAAATGGATAAAAAGTTAATTCCTAATGCCACACAACTTTTTAATGAGTTCAGCAGTGATTTTTACATGAAATAAAACTGCACTTCTACATTTGTTGCCAAATAATCTCAATAAAGAAATAACTTTGCTAAGATGTCCAACAGAATCTATTTCATAACCAAATTTTTTTAAAATACCGGTAACAAATAATGCCACATTACATATTTTTTAAATTTACATCACATCTCCTTCCCCTCCTGTCCTCTCACCCCCAACATCTTTCCCTTTCCTTTTCCACAAAGTTCATTTTCTTACATTCTTCCATATCCCTTATATTTTTTATCGTTTGGTTTTCCCTTATTAGAAAAATCATACTTATATTTAACTTTCTGGGTCTTATTTATTTTGCTGAGCATAATGGTCTAAAGATGCATCCATTTTCTGGCAAATGAGCCAAATTTGTCATTCTCAATGGAAGAGTAATACTCTATCATGTATATACACCCCATCTTCTTTAGACAGTCATCTGTACTCGAGCATAATGTTGTTCTTAGTCAAAATTTAAGTGGGAGTATCCATACAGCTTTCCCGGTTTCATCTATTTGTCCTTTTACTTAGGACAAATCAAATACTCTGCAGTACTGACTGGTACAGTCCTGACAGTTGTTAAGGTATTTAAATATCTCCTGTATGTAAATAATGTCTAGCTGGTAAGTAGCTGAAGATATCCTAAACCCTCTTCCTACAATAACCCATGCCTTGGGACCTCCTAAGGACTTACGAAAACTTAATTTCAATGTCTATATAATCCAGAGGATTCTAGGACCTTGCACTATCCTTACAGTTTAGACAAGGCTGTCATCTGTAGGGCTGACTGGTGCTCTTGATAGTCACCCTCACAAAGATTTCATGTCCCAAATTCCATTACTGGAATCTATAGGCAAAGAACACTGCCTACACCCTGCCCAAAACCCATACCTAACCCCTAAGAGATACCTTAAGTTTTGTCAGCTAATTTACTATAATTCTCCATAAACAGCTCCTATCTCCATGTGTTATCTTAATCAAAGAAAGCCTAGACTTTACTAAGGGATGACGATACTTCTAGTGGTAATGACAGCACTTGTACCCAAAGGGCAAAACAAATCATGATGCTGTATGTCCTTGGAGGTCATATGCCACAAACAGTACTCAAGAGTACTCTCATATAAGTGGTCTATCAGAATCAGACATCAGTGCCAAAAGAGCTGGACAAAGTAAATAGGCCAATCATCAAGCCAAACTATTTTTACTTGTTAAATTTAGTCTTTTCAGAATCATTCCTACTTACCCATGAGAACAATCTCTCTTGTTTCTGGGTCCTTTACCCACGTTGGCTGCAAAGGATCTCCCAGAGGTATATCCTGATTTACCACTAATCTATTTTCTGCAAAAGAAAGAACAATGAAATGAAAACTGCTTACTTAATATTCTTCTCATTCATAAAAGCCCAGTATAAAATACAGCTATAGGCAAGTTGTAAAAAAAAAAAAAAAAAAAAAAAAAAAAAAAAAAAAAAAAAAAAAAAAAAAAAAAAAAAAAAAAAAAAAAAAAAAAAAAAAAAAAAAAAAAAAAAAAAAAAAAAAAAAAAAAAAAAAAAAAAAAAAAAAAAAAAAAAAAAAAAAAAAAAAAAAAAACACCACAGGGGTAGTTAGAAATAGCTTAGCAGTTAAAGCACTTGCCTAGCAAGTGCAAGGCCCTGGGCTGGATTCCCCAGCACCACATAAAACATGTGTAGGCTCAGGAGCAGCCTGGAAAAACAGAAGAGGGAGAGGGACAGGAAGAGGGGGAGGGGGAGAAGAAAAGGAAACTATCAGAGACCTAGCCATTTCTTCCTATTTATTACCAACTATTAAAAAAATTCAAACTAAGAAACCCACAATGGCTTAGTACTGAAGCAAATCCCGTAAACATCCTACTTTCAGTAAGGCCATGACAGGTAGCATTTCACCTCTTAAAATTTTATGTCATCGCAACAGTAAATGATGTTTCTGCATATTCCCTAAAACAGACAGATTTTTACAATGGTTTTAGGAAGAATTCATTAAAACGTTTATTGTAAACATAGCCTAACATGAAAAATTAAGGCTCATTTAACTGAGCAATTTACAAAAGGGGAAGTATTTTATACCATCCTATTAACAAGTTTTTTTAAAGAATAAAATTATCTTACTTTCAAATTTTAGAAAAAAAAAATGAACATTAAAGGTGAATTTTACCTATAACAGTATGTCTGAAGTTTTGTCGGAGTTTTTGTTTGTTTGCCTGTTTGTTATTGAGATAGGAAGATCCTGACCTCAGTATGTAGTCCAGGCTGACCTCGGACTGACAGCAATCCTCCTGCCTCAGGCTCCCAAGTGCTGGGATTATAGGCATGCACCACTACAGCCAGCTTTATGCACTGAATAGAACTCAGGGCCTTGAGCTCTCAAGGCAAGTACTCAAACTGCTATGCCATTCCTCCAGCCCTGATGTCCGAAACTTTTAGAGGTACATTTCAAATGTGGCAGAGGGGTTCTTCTCAAAGCACTCCATTATTTAAAATAAAATGTAAAAGTTACTTTCAGGAATAAGTTCATACTTCTTTCATCATTATCGAGACGAATCCTTTTCCTATTAGTTATTTTACTGACTTTTCCCACGTTTCCTTTAGCCTTCCTTTTAGATGTTACTGTGTCTGGGGATAGGATTCCACCAATCAGAAGTCCTCCTGAAATTTATTAACAAAAAAGATAAAATATATCTGGGAAAGTGAAAAGCCTGAAATAAAACTCTTTTAAAAAGGTACATTTCCATTCAAAGCACCAAGAAAATACTACTATTATATTCTAAACCAAGTAACTCAAACAGCACAAAGACTAACAAACATCACTCATATCTACACCGCCCTACATCCAGAAGTACTGACGGGAAGGTGATGGATCTGTTACTTGCTTGAACTCAATAGTCATCAGTGGAGAGTTTTAAAAAAAGAAGCAGGATTACCTATAAGCAATCATTTGTATGTGAGTGTTCTCTAACTTAGTTATCAAAGGAAAGAAAAAAACTAAAACATCAGTACTTGCTTGCTCACCCTCTAACATTTTGTTTTTTAAAAAATGAAGAAATTGTTAATAATGGGAAATTCTTCTTAGATCAGTTATAATTTTCTCACATTCGACTCGTAAGTCTTAACACTATTTAATTAAAAACCTTGTTAGACAACGCCAAAATAACAATACAAAGCCCAGAGTCAAAGAGCCACCAGAGGAGGGAGAAACGACCATCTCTACAGCAACCAGACAACTGTGGATTTGAATCTATTCTCACACATTTGGGGGGAAGGTGAAACTGAAGACTAAGTGAAGTAATGCATATAAACATGTAGGGCAGTGCCTGGCATAGTAAACATAAATAAGGTGTAACAGTCATTAAGTTTTATTAAGATAGAGCATAAATTAATTTTTACCTGATGGTGTCTCTTGATAATCCACTCGCTCACCACGCCAGTATTCCAAAGGCTTCAAACGTATTCTCTTTGTCCTGCGAACATTCGGTGTGTTGGAAGGCAAAACTACAAAAATATATTAGACAAAAATGGACATACATGAAAGTTAAACTGCATAATACTTAGCAATGGAAAGATTCATATTATCTTTTAGAACATGAATGCTTCTTGACTAAAGACAAGAAAAATACTGTACTAATAGTTAAAAACATGAAAAATTAGCATTGTAAGTAGGCAAATACACAATAACCATGGTTGATAATTTAAGGACACTCTCTTATTTGAACAATACACATATTAGCATTTCTGGCTATGCTTTCAAATTCTTATTTCCTTAACTATTTATCAATTACTAGTACTACCCAATTCTGAAAGTGATTAAAATCTCCAAGCTAGCTGTATAAGCTAAATGAAAATCCTCTTGCTTTTCTATTCTTTTCTTTACAAATTTCAGTTGTTACGCTGCTTGGTGCTCAGAGTTTATGATTTTCTTATCTTCAAAAAATTTTCACTTTATTATTACATCCTCCTTCTTACCATGTTCATCAGTTTTAACCTTAAATTTTTAGTTTGGCTAATATTAATACTGCATGGTATTTTGTTTACTTTAGTTCACCTATTTCTTTGATAAGCTTTTATTTCAAAACTTGTGTTCTTTATAAACATGATCGACTTATATTGCTCAATTAAATCCCAAGTCTCTAACTCACTGGAGGAATCCAATCTATTCACATTTATTGAGTACAACACTAAGTTTCCTTCTACTCCTTCCATTTCACTTTTTTATTTACTAATTATTTTACGTCAATGATTCTGCCTTCTTGTCACTTTTATTGATTTGGTTAAATAACTATTGTTGAATAATCATTTCTTTTTTCTGTGGTCCTCGTTAATTTCAAATTCTGTTTTTACTTTATGCTATTTACTTTTCCATTCCTAATATTCAAAAGTCAAGCTTTTTTCTCCCTGATTGAATCAAAGTGTTATCTCTGGAGATAAGGATGTAGCTCAGTGACAGAGAACATGCCAGAATTTAAAAAGCCCTGTACTTAATCATGAGCAACACAAAGAAAGAAAAAGGAAGGAAAAGAAAAAAGGAAAAAGAAAAGCCAAGTCAAAACAGACAGATGTTCATTATCAAGACACATTCCTCTCTCTCTTTTTCCATTTGGTAAAAATTAAACTTCTAAGTTAATTTTATTATCCCTCTTAGGCCTCTACTTTCCTCTCCACCAAAATTAGCTTGTTTACGCAGTCTATGAAGACACATTCTAAAGTAATAGACACTGAATTATAACCTTGTATAATAGTTTCACAGAAGTATGCAAGGGTCCAGTAGCTTTATTCTAACCAATATAATGTGGCAGGGTGACAGGGTATCTATCACTCCTCTAACTGTAATATGATTTTATATAAAGAGCTTTCCATCTAATACAAAAAGTCACTCCAACATTATACGATCTCTTTAATTTTGACTAGCAAGCATCTTTTGATGAACCACAGTTTTAATCTTCACATGCTATCTTCATAGGCTCCATACCTCCCAATTTTGCCTACTTACCAATCTAGCTTCCTACATTACTCTGTTTAGGTGTGAAAAGTACGAATAAGAAAGCTGTTATGGACATAACCCACCCAACAACTTCTACTTTCCTTGAGAGCAATCTCTACCCGAACTTCTTCAATTAAGGTAGATACACCACAGGTCACAGTGAGAAGGCTATTAAATGAAGAGTAAACTGATTCAGTGGCTTTTGGTAATTCATAGGGAAAATCTCGAGAAGTAAACAATTTTAGCTTATCTAGAATGTATCCTATTTTCCCTGATGAAGAAATACTAAGTTATATTTAGTGACATTCAATAATAGCATTTTCTACATTAAAATATTGTAAAAGAACAAAAATTATAAATTAATTATCTAACCTAGTTTGTGATGTATTTTCTTGTCTGGTGTCACTTTAAATCTTTTTAATCTTGAGTCATCTGTGAAGTGTAAAAAAGAAAGATAATATCATGATCAGTAAGCTACTAATTGTTTACCAATTCCATGATGACCTAAAGTGTGTTACATGGTGAACGTCAGTTATTTTAAACAATATTTCATCTGAAAATGATTTACCAGTCTTTCCACATTTGCTGCAAAGAAATAAAAAAATAAGGAAAAAGAGTATAACATTTCTCTACAATGTGCTACAAGAAACATAATTAAATACCACTTAAAAATACAAAATAGAAAACAGGCTTTCTATTGCTCATGGATGGGGGAAATAGCCATTGATAAATAAAAATACAGGGTATTGTGATGAATGAATAAAATGCTAGTAATCTGTCATCTTTCTGCATCTTTTTCCTTAAAGTTATAAAACCATACAAATGTACAATATTTATTGTAGAGATCAGGCTTTAAGTGTGGTTAGAGATATCTGTCATTAATTGTTTTGTTTCCTATGACTAAGTATTTTTTCTTAAGTGGAGTCTCATTTCCTTCTTAAAACTTTTGTGGTCTTAGGCCAATAGATACATGAAAAGATGTTCAACATCTCTAGCCATAAGAGAAATGCAAATCAAAACAATGCTAAGATACCATCTCACCCCAGTGAGAATGACCTATATCAACAAGTAAAATAGTAATCAGTGCTGGTGAGGCTGTGGGGAGAAAAGAACCCTCCTGCACTGCTGGTGGGAGTGTAAATTTGTACAACCCCTTTGGAAAGCAGTACGGAGAGTTCTCAAAAGGCTAGAAATAAATGTGCCCTTCATTCCAGCGACACCCCTCCTGGGAATATATCCAAAAGAGGTCAAAACAACACACAACAGAGATATTTTTATACCCATGTTCATAGCAGCACAACTAACAATAACAATAGCTAAAATATGGAAGTCACCAAAATACCCATCAACAGACCAGTGGATACACAAATTGTGGTATTTATACACAATGGAATACTATGCATCAATGAAGTCCAACAATGTGGAGGCTTTTACAGGCAAATGGAAGAAACCTGAGAACATCATGCTTAGTGAAGTCAGTCAGAAGCATAAGGTGAAACATCGAATGGTCTCTCTGATATAAAAGTCCCAGAGCACAACTCCTATGGAACTTAAATCGAAAAACAAAGTGAAAGGGGGATCTGGTAGGAGAGGAGCGAGGGAAGGGACGGGAGGGGGAGGGACAAAAGGAGAGTGGGAAAGCCCTTGTCACCTTGACAAGACACATTATGTGCATAAAAGGCTCAGCTCAATTGTGAACCTTAAATTTTGCACGTATACATATCAATAAAATGGGGAAAAAACTTCTGTGGTCTTGATGACTTGGGTTGACAGAATATAATAAAAATGTTTTTCTGGGACTGTGAAGACTGAGTCCTAAGTTCTAGTAAGAGATACAGATTTTAACAGGGATCTCATTTTGGAGGAGGATAAAATCAAAACACAAAGACTGACAACCCCAAATTGTCATGCTGTGAGAAAAATCAAGATGGATCTATGGAAGAGCAATGTGCAGGAAGAGGGATGAGTCAGCCCTACACATTCCAGCTATCCCAGTTTGGTGCCAAATACAGAGGTGAGGATGTCAACTTAGATGACCAGCCCATCTGAACTTTAATTACTCCAATCTAGTACCTTGCATCTAAAATCATGGAAGCAAACTAAGTCAACACATAAGACCTACAAGATAAATCCATAGTTGTCTTAAGCCATTAAGTTTTGGAGTCATTAGTAACTGAGTATAAAAATGAAAGCTTTCATTTCCCTGAGCCACTGAAGTGTATGTAATATCTGTTTTCCTGAAAAGCAGATCCAAGCTTTCATCATATTCTCAAATGAAACTATGAAAACAAAACACTGCTAGTAATGACTAAATTAAATACTATATAAAATTGATGGATGAAAAGTTTAAATATGGGAAAAACTGGTTCTCTGGAAAGAAAAAAACAGAAATTAGATGGTTTTCAAATTTCTACTCCTAAGTATTACATATCACGAATCAAAATAATAGTTACATAGTTTAAGAAAAAGCGATCATGACAAAACATTATTTTTCTACTGAACAGTGGCCCATTTGGGGGAAATTCTGAGTCCTTGATACCACTTATAAGAAGTCTCCTAACCTTACAAACAACGCGCTGGGCAAAAGTCTAAACCTTAAACACATTTATTAAAGAAAATATAGTGACAGAGCAAGTAAAACAATCCAACAGCTCAGTTCTTCTATTTCTAAGTCACGTTCAGTTCTCTAGGTTCAAATAAAAGGATTAAAAAAAATAATAACCATCAATCAAAGAGTAGAGTATATTATATTAATATTAGATAAAACACATTAGAAAGTAAAAAACATTTAGGAACAAAAAAAAAAATTGATCCAAGTAGGTGCATTTCATATGAGAACTTACAGTTCAATAACAGTACTGAAATACAAATAACAAAGATTTTAGGAAATACAAAGAAAAAAATCCGAGATGGTTGCAGTGGAACACATGCTCCAATTCTGGACTTCACAGATCTCAAATCAAAAGAAAGGATAAAATAGAAAGCTTAGCATGTTCAAATCTAACAATCATTTCTTTACTCTCCACATCTGTTCCCTTCCCTACTTGTCTCTCAATCAAGTAATGACACTGTTACTCTTCCAGTTATCCCTGGTACTGTCTCCTCTACTCCACATTCCATTGCTTAGGGAATGCCATTGACTCTATCTTTAAAAATTTCTAAATCTCTCAATTTTCTCTCCATCTTCTGTTGTTCTCCACCTAGTTCAAGACACTAGCTCTCACCATATCATTCCAAAATCTTACTAACTCATCTCCCTACTTCCAAACTTCTCTGTCTTTTCAGCCCTAATAAGTACACTACTAGACACAGGTGCAGTATTTTCCTGACTACAGGTCAGGTCATTTATTTTCTCTACTCAAAATACTCCAGCAGCTTCTACCTCTCTTACAAACAAAAACCAAAATCCTTCCATCATCTTTCGATCTTTGGGTGCTAACTTCTCCTAGTATTCTCTCCCTCTCCTTCTTTCTCTTCTTCTTTTGGCCTCTTTGGTGTTCCTTGAACAAGAGACATTCTTAAAGCCCTGTCTGTCCATCAACCAAACGACATAACCTCCACAGTTCTATTTTAAACCACTGATCTGTTTTTCTACACTCAACATAGAGCAAATGAAAAACTTTGTTCTCTACGTACATTGTCTGTCATCCTGCCTCCCAGAAAGTAAGCTCCAGGAAAGGCATAGTGCTCTACCAATTTTATCGATTGTCAAATTCTAGCCCCTAAATGAATATATAGTAGTAATTTGTTATTAAACAAATATTTAAGAATCCTAAATGTTAAAAGTAAAATACTTGTATGCATTATGTTAGCAACATAAATTATTAACAAAATTATGAGCAGATACATATTTTAAATAAAAACATTCTTTCTTAAAGTATCTGTGAGATAATTATAAAAAATGAGCACACACCATAATATGAAAAAAAAATATTTACTCAATAACACAGGCAAAGTTTTCCATAACAGTGAAATAAAACTGAAAAATATTAATTAAAAAACAAAACTGTAACTTTGAATAACAGTCACCACAAGGTATTTCATATGTACCAGATATTTCATATCAACTCATGTGACTGGAGCTGACACCCCTATTTTACAGACAAGGAAACTGAAATGAAACACACTGAATTTCTTCCTCAAAATAACCAGCACAGTTGGATTCAATTCTAAACCAAGATCTTGACTATGCACTTAAGTAACTCCTGGGTCCACAAAAAAATAAATAAATAAATAAATCATCTGGATAATTTAAGAGTATATTTTAATAAGAATACTTGGCAAAACCTGTAAAATGAAGCTGAAACTGCAGTCAGAAAAATTGTTCTCTACCAAATAAAAAGTTAAAAAAAAATAAAACAAGTCAAAAGAGAAAAATACAATAGATCTAAAGACAGAAAAAGGGAGTGGGGGGACATAGCTCAGTGGTTAAAGTGCTTGCCTACTATACACAAGGCTCTGGGTTCCATTTCCCACCACCACATAAAAGAAAGTTTGCTTAGAGTGGTGGTGTAGACCTGCAATCCCCGCACTTGGGAGCCTGAGGCATGAGGACTGCCTTGAGTGTGAGGTCAGCCTGGGCAATACACTAAGTTCCAGACCAGCCCCAGACTACACAGCAAGACCCCGCTTCACACAAAAAAAGGAAAAATAAAAAGGAATTATATTAATTATATCTGAGCACTGCTTTTATTGTTCTTTTGTTTTATTTTGTTTTTACCAGCCTGGACTACAGTGCAAGACCCTGTTTCAAATATAAGGCCCTTAACAATGTAAAGTTTCAAAAGTATTAGAATAGAGAAAACATGTTTGAGTTCCATGTACTTATCACTCAACTTTAACAGCCATAAATCATTAATCTTGTTTCACTTATATTTTTTAAATCCAGAAGAGATACCTTAAGCACCAAGATTTCAATATACCCTAATGAATTCCTCTTTATTTCCCTTTTCTTTTACAAATCCAATTATCTAGAAAGCTATAGCAAGTATTCAATATATATTTACCACTGGTAAAAGTTTAAATACATAAAATACAGCATTACTGCAATATTATATTAATGCATAAAATTTTATGCATATTAATGCATAAAATACATTACTGCATATTCATAATGCCATAAAAATCAAGATCGTAGAAAATAAAACGATAACTTACCTAAAGTTCCTGGAGCCTCATCATTCACGTAAGAATTATTCTTCCCAGATATTAAATGATTCTTGAGCCTAGAAGGTCCACTTAAGAAAAAAATTGTGCACTTTTAAAATATATATCTCAAGCATCTAAGTGTAATGATTAATTTTCTCCTAAAACTGTAAGTTCTTTCTTACAAAACAAGTAGTGATGTTACAGACCACCAAGAATACAGTTATATGCTGCATAAAACATATTTCATACTCAAGAGTAAGGTTTTAAATTAAAGTCATGGATAAATTAGTCAACTCCAATGAGAATATTTTGATAAAAGTCAAATTATTCTAAAAATGAAAAATCAGCATATCTTATTTTTAAAAAACAATTACAGCATACAACAGATGAAATTTTAAATATAGTCCAGAAACTCTCAGAAATAATTCAAGTTATCCTAGTTCTAGGATCCCTTTTCTCCATAATTCTCAAAGAGTAAAGAAATTTTAACCATTCCTTAAAAGTCCAAGAATTTGCTATACTTCGTTATCCATTCTTTTAAAAGGTTCTATGACTACAGATTATAACAAGTTTAGGGCAGGTTGACAGTGGATGTTCTAACAATTTATCTATAAATTCTTTATGTTTCTCCTTACGAGACATGGAGCCTGATTCCTCTCACCCTGAATGGGATCTGGACTTGTGATTTACTTATAACAAACAGAATATAAGAGAAATGAGTGCAAACCTTCATAAATTAGTGTCATGAAAGACACTCTGATTTCCATGATGGTCACACTTTCTCCTTAGATAGCTTGCTTTGAGGAACTCCACCAGTCATAATGAACAGCCTTATAAACTATGATTTATGCGGTACACATAGCAGGAGAAGCAGAGACACCACCCAAAAGCCATGTGAGAGAAAAAACTTTAAATGTACCCTCCAGTTCCAGTCAAGCCATCAAATACATAAAACAGGCAGACATATTTACTAAGAATTCCAAAGCCAGACATAGTTACCTAAGCCGCTCCTAGATTTCTGACCCACAGCAATTATAAAACAACAGACATCAACAAGCCAATAACAGAATTAAACTAAAGTTTTGGGGTAATTTGTTAGTTAGAAATGGGTGACTATTATAGAAAGTCCAATTATTATTAGAATACATGCATACCTTTCTTCCAACACGGATGCTCTAGATTCTCCAGAATCCAAGTTAGTCTCTACTGGTGACTTGCTTATGTATTTACTACTCTGAGACTTTAGATGAATATTCTGTGTGGTTACAACATCAACTTGATCTTTGGAATATCCCGTTATTCTGCAAAAATGAAAAATGCTTGTGAAAATTATTTATACTTATTCAAAACAAATTCTTCCAAAAACCACACACGAATGGATATATAAACAATATAATGCTAGCTGAACAAATATTATCTTAGGGTTCTAAAATCTGGCTCAAGAAGGAAAAATGATTCTAGGACCTATTAAAATTTTTATTTTGAAAATTTTTAGTGAAAGAAACAGTTCAAATACAGTCTAATAAAAAAAAGAGTGAGGGAGGGACACTGGAAGAGTCAACCTATGAACACCTCATGATGTGTATTATTCAGTTAATCTGTCATGAACTACTAGAGAATCCATAAACAACGAAAATCTTGTCTTTGACATGCCAACTCAGATGTCTTGAAGGGACAAAAGGGTCCTCAGAGGAACTCAACTCAATTCTTTGGGAGCTTCCGATGATCAGGGTAGCTCAAATATATGCAAACAAGATACATTATTCCAACTTCTGGTCAAGATGGCAGCCAACAGAGCTGCACAAGGTCTCCTAGTGGACCCACTTAAAAAGCTAAAATACAGTCAAAAACACTTGCTCAATGTAACTAAGACTGGGAGAAATGTCCCAACAACTGAAAAGAGGCCATGGGAAGATCAGAAATTCTTAAGAAACATTGGAAAGAGAGGAAACCACCCAAGGCTGACTGCAAAAGGCTGGGAACTGTCAGCATCTGCAAACAGAGGAAAGCCCAGGGCCCACAGCCCCGAGCCCGGAGCCTCAGACTGAGGCAAACATGAATCTTGGAGAGGTGGTAATTGACAGCAGCTGGCAGCATCAGCCTCCAGAAAAAAAGGTCTGTGGGTAGTGCATACTACAAACACAGTGTGAGGTCCCCCTAGAAAAGGCTTCCTGGAGCCTAGATCAGAAGCAGTGCTTGGCAGCTGTAACAGGCACACACAAGCAGGAGCCATTTAAAAAAAGAGACTGCCATTGAATTATTCAGAGTAAAAGAAAGCTCAGAAGAGCACATTGGGGCTTTTGGGGTCACTCTTCAACAGAACGTAGGAAAAAACAGGCACAAGGGACAATTGTGGAGATGAGAGAAAGAAAGGCTACCAACCTTCTGAACTCCTGAATGGCTCAGGTGTAGTGGAAGCAACGTCAAAGGTGGAGACCCCACCCTTGGGGAAGAGAAGCCAGGACAGGTAGTAGAGCTCAGTTGAGGGTGCTGAATGTGAACAAGATATATCAGAGGCCATCAGACTGTTAGACCCTCGCTCACTGAGTACTCCCAACACAGAATTCAAAGAAATTTCAGCTTCCCACCCACACCCTCAGTCATTCACAGAAACGCCTCAGGTAGGTCCATAAACTGAAATCTTTCAACAACAGAAACATGCGAAGACAAGGCAGCAAGGCATCCGCAGAAAGGCCTCAAACCCAAGAAACTAATGTCATGGGTCCTGAAATAGTGGAGCTCATAGGGAAGGAAGTCAAAACGCAAATAAACACGTGGAACAACCAGTTCAAACACAATATTCTCAAAGAAATGCAAGCATTGATCAGCAGGCTTAAAGAGGAACTTACTAATCAAATAGTGGTCCTAATAGAGACAAAGCTCACTGAGCATATAGAAGCAACAAATGAAAAGTGGGCTGAGGTAAATAACAAAATGCATGATATAAAGGAATATTTTAATAGAGAAGTGAAATTTTGAAAAGAAATCTAGCTGAAACTCAGCATACGAAAAATGCATTTGAAAGCAGAGGAAGTCAACTCAAACACTGTGAGGACAGAATTACAGAACTTGAAAACGAGGCTGAGGGAACAAATACTATAATTAGGCATGACTCCAAAATGAGAATCAGCAACAGCTGATAATTTTGGGTTTGAGAGGAAGAGCAGAAGACAGCACCAAAGGTATAGAATTTATTCACTGAAATAATGCAAGAAAATTTCCCAAATCTAGAAAAAGAAATTAGTTTTCAGGTACAAGAAGCTTATAGAACATCAGTGTCAAAGAAACAAAAGTGATTAAAAGACAATGCTATGAACAGTTATATACCAACAAAGATAACCTAGAAAAAGAGAAATATTAAAACACAAAAAGCAGTTCTAGAAAAACTAACTGCAAAGACTCTATGAATTGGGAAAAAAATCCACATGCAAATAGCTCAAACCTTGATGGGTTCACAATTACATCAAGCATTCAAAGTTATCAATATAAATTCTTTTTAAAAAAAAAAGCCTTTGTGGGCTCATTTAATTAAGTCAGTATCATTCGTTGACCAAAGTGGACTAAGACAACACAAAGAAAGAAAACTATACATCAAAAAACTTAACAAAAACATGAGCAAACCAAACTGAGTACTTTCTAAAAAATAAAAACAGGGAATACCAGCACGAAAACTGTTAAGAAAAACCTAAAATTTCAGGAAGGGCATGAAATGTTCTATGCATTATAAAAATATATTTTAGGACACTGTATACATTCATTTTAGTAAAACTTTAGCACCTTACTGTTTCTGTCACATTATGTATTATTAAATATTTTTTAAAT
Source organism: Ctenodactylus gundi (assembly GCA_004027205.1). Taxonomy (NCBI): domain Eukaryota; kingdom Metazoa; phylum Chordata; class Mammalia; order Rodentia; family Ctenodactylidae; genus Ctenodactylus; species Ctenodactylus gundi. The sequence goes on from PVKB01000344.1 coordinate 562,428, forward strand.
GCATGTCATAGCAGAAAAGCAAGAATGAATAAAAAGCAATTCTCAGCTCAGTAGGCTATCAGGATTGATGAGAATTCCTTTAAAAGTGTAGCACATAGATGAATAAGAACTTGAAGATGTTATGAAAAGGGAAATTACTGAGATATGTTCATAATTACTAACATTATTTCACTCTAAAAAGAAGAACTTTTAGAAGAATTTTGAACTTTATACTTAAAAATGACAATTTTACACTCCACATTTTCTTACAATTTTTTCAAAAAAGGAAGCAACTCAGGCAACAAGGTGTACTTTATTAAATATCATCCTATGTAGTGTATTATTAGCCTCTATTTTAATATAAGAAAGTAAGTTCAGAGTAACACTTTGGGTGTTACCCAGCTAACACAGAACCTTCATTTAGTTAAACAGCGCAAAGCCTTTTATGTTAATTTTCTGTGTAACCAATAGAACAGCACTGACAAGCTTTTAAATGCTGAAAAACAAAAACAGCTTTATTGAACACATAATGAACATTACCTAGAATGATCAAGATATTTCTTTTTAGCCACACGTGTCTTGTCATGTTCCAACAACTCATTCTGGGAACAATCAGAAATCTTATCACAACCATTAACACTTCTGGAACTTTGAACACTTAAAAACTTCTGTACTCTTGAAGTGCCATGAGTAGCTTTCTTCCGCTTTTTTGATGGAATAGTTTTTTTCACAGTATTTTTAGATGATGGACTTGCATTTTTGGCAAGTTTTTGTCTACTGTTGTTATACACTGGCAATTCATTTCTCAATGGAGAATTGCTATGAACAGGACCTGTAAGATTCAACAATGACTTAAAATTACCAAATGATCTGGCTGAGCACCAACATCATATACACTTATTTATAACACATACACACAGATTAGTATCATAGGTTAAATTTGTTTCCATGGAAAATTCTTTAAAAATTCTTTCCACTCAAAATAAATTTTTACATTCAATTTAGAAATCCCATTATGATCTTTCATCACAATGTTCCCAAACACTCCTAAGGCTCTACCCACTACTCTTGTGATCATACAATCCTGATTCCTCAAGGTTCCAACTTCAACTTTTCACTCTAGGTGCTTTCTTTGGGGTACCTATCTACCTGTAGCTTTAGTTAATAACTATACGCCAATATCAATTAGAACTTACAATTGTTCCCTAAATCTACCTGTGTCATCTAGACATAGATCCTTCTCTCCCTTTTGGTTCTCAAAAGGTATTGGTTCTTAGACCACTAAATTCAACATCACCAGGAAGTTTGTTTGAAATGCAAATTCTCACAACCAACTTAAGAACCACAGAAACAGAAAGTGGCAGAGTAGGGCCCAGTCATCTATTTTAACAGGACTTCCAGATTATTTTGAGGCACACTATATATATAAAAAAAAAAAAAATCAAGCTCTCAAGTTCCAAATCTTTGCACTTGTTATTTCTCCTTTCAACCAGCCATCCTTCCACAAACCACTACCTAATTAGCTACTCTTTCCTTGATCCTAGCTTTCAGGAAGGGTTCTCTAATTCCCAAGTCTTCAGGTAGCCTTCTTTCTATTCTCTGATAATGTTTACAATGCATGCTTATCTTCATCCCTCTGCCAACAGACTGGTAATTCTTTGAGACAAAGGAACTATTGGTGTTTTACTTACAAGTATGTTCCCAATGCCTAACAATATGAGCAGAGCTGTTAAAACAAGGGTAAATGCTGGTAAATTTTTAATAAAGCACTTACTTCCAGGGTACAACCAAGAGTCTAAATTCACAAAACCCTGAAATCAAGTGACTCCAGAGATTTTCTACTCTAGTGTCTCATTTGGATTACATTAGTCCTGACCCTGCCTCACATCAACCCTGCCTTAGAATAAGCACTTAATAAATGTATCTTTGTATATGGAAAGGCAGCAGTGCATCTTAGATGCTACTCATGTTGTTTTTCTGAACCTCAGTTTCTTTTTCTATCAAATGAAAGTTTTGGACTAACTCAACTAAAACATTCCTTTACTTTTATAACTCACAGCTTGATCAGAAACCTACTATCTATATTAGGACTGTTACAGAAAACCTGGTAAGTTTCAGAGTTCCAGTACACTTGTCCAAGTTCTTAAAAATGTTTATTTACCCGTATTTACATTCACCCACTATAGTAGTTTCAGGCAACCAATGGCAGAAAAAGGATCTCCCCAAAACATTAATACCAGTGGTAGTTAACATTTTAATCTACTGCATCAATTGCATGCAATCTTTATATAAACACAATGAAAAACTGAAAAAGTAGTTAACTGTTTAGGAATCATAATTTGAACTCAGATTTGACTGAAAAATCAAAGAAGGCCTGTAGGAGAACAAGTAACACTGCTATAAACCAATGATTCCAATAATTCAATAATTATTCTGTCATTCAATAACTCATGGCAACAAGGCCTCACAGATGTAGTGCCATATTTTTACTAGTTTCTTACTTATTGATCTAAAGATCTCAATATAACTATTCTGTTGTCTCAGATACTTCAAATTAACACATAAAAATCAGAAATCTTAAGACTTGTGGTCAAGATGGCGGCTGAGTAACAGAGCTCCACAAGGTCTTCTCATCAACCCACTTAAAAAGTCAAGAATTTAGCTAGAAAATGCATGTTCAATGTAGCTAGGTAACAGAGGAGCACCCCAACAACTGAAAAGAGGATAGGGGAAGGCCAGAAATTCCAAAGGAAAATGGAAAGCCGAGAAGAAAAAAAAAAAATCCTGGCAGCCCAGGAAGCCGCCACAGGCAGCTGCAGGTGCAGGAAAGCTTGCTTGGGCCCAGAACACCTGACAAACCTGGGAGATGGAGTACCCCAACAATGGACAGGAGGTTGTGGGAAAGTCAGAAATCCTGAAGTCATATCGGAAGAGGAGGAAAAAAGCAGCCAACTGGGTGCAGTACTGAGCTGCCAGCATCCACAGACCACAGACAAGAGGAAAACCTGGAGCCAGAACCTCTGTCTGAGGGAAGCGCAGAAACGGAGAAGTGGAAATTGTTGGCAGCTGGCAGCCCCAACCTCCGAAAAAATGACCTGCAGGTAGTGTGTACTACAAACGCAACATGTGCTCCTCCTAGAAAAGACCCTGGGATCCCAAATCAGAAACAGGGCTCAGCAGCCATCACAGGCAATGACGTAAGCATAAGCAGGAGCTATTTTAAAAAAGGAAAAAAAAAAAAAAATCCCAAGACTGAACCAGACTGACCAGACTAGACCCTTTAAAGAAAGCTCAAAAAAGCACATCAGGGATTTGGGGGTCACCCTTAAACAGTGCCTAGGAAAAAAACTGGCACAAGAGGCAGAGAGAGGCAAAAAGGTGGAAAAGGCTGCTGATCTCCTGAATGGCTCAGGGGCACCTCCAAGGGTGGAGAGACCTGCTCTGGGGAAGGGAAGCTAAGACAGACTAGAGAGCTTTGCTGAGTGGACCAGGGTGAACAAGACACTTCAGAAAGGGAACCATCACCCCATTCCTCCCACACACACTCCAGAGGCTTCCGGTTCACCGCTGCCCTGCATGCCAGAGGCATCTAGGACCGGGAAGTCCACCCCCAGAGGCATCTAGGACCGGGAAGTCCATCACCTGCTCGCTCCACAAGCCAGAGGTTTCAGAGGCTTCCAGGGAATTACATCACCCCGTCAAACCTGTGCCCCAGAGGCTTCCAGAGGCATCTAGGACCAGGAATTCCATCACCCTGTCTGTCCCTTGGGCCAGAGGATTCCAGAGGCATCTAGGCCTGGGCCTACACAAAACCCTTCTTTCCTGCACACCAGTGACAGTCAGAGACAGCAGAACCATGAGGAACTGTGGTAATAAATCTCATACAAAAAGACCTGACACCCCAGAAGATGATAACAGGGATACTGAAATTGCAGAATCCAAAGATGAAAATGGCAAAAATGATGGTAACTTCTGGACCCAGAAATACACTGAATTAAAGCAGGAAATGAAACAGCACAAGAGCTACACCAAGACATAGCTAAACTAAAAGCAAGCCTTGAAAAGCAAATAGAGAAGACTGAAGAAGAAATAAACTAGAAGATAATGAAGGCCATGTAAGAAATTAGAGAAGAACACAACAGAGACATAAAAAAAGAAATTGAATGCAGATATTCAGGAAGTGAAACACACACAGGAAATAATAAGCAACCACTGTGAACATCTTCAGAATAAAATGTCAGACCTAGAAAAGAAAAGTGACTGAGCTGCAACATATGGACTGTGAAGAACACAAGTAAATAAGAAAGAAAGCCAATCATTACAACGGCTGATAGATGATTCAAGGACAAACAACCTTAGAATTACAGAAGTCCAGGAGAAGACTGAGGACAAAACAAAAGGCTTAAAGAATATGTTCAATGAAATTATGGGAGAAAATTCCCCAAATCTAAGAAAGAAAACATGGAACTACTGCAGGCATACAGACCACCAAACAACTTAGATCAGAAGAGGTCCTCATCATGACACATCACAATGAAAATACTAGAAACCCAACACAAAGAGAAAAATATTAAAAGCGGTAAGAGAAAAACAAAAGGTGACCTATAAAGATAAGCCCATCAGGATAACTTCAGACTTCTCAACCCAGACTCTAAAAGCCAGGAGATCATGGAGCAATGTCATCCAAGCACTAACAGAACACAAATGCCAACCAAGACTGCTAGATCCAACAAAATTATCTTTTAAATTAATGGGAGAAATTAAAATTAAAACTTTCTATGATATACAAAGCTTAAAAGAAATTTGCAGCCTCTAAACCAGTATTGCAGAGAATAAAGAAAACTTAGAAAGTGAAAGGGAGACCAGCGACACCAAAGACTCCACAGAAAAAGAGACGACAGTTAGAGGACAATGGGAAATAATAAATTCAGCCAAATTACAGGATACAAAAATCAGCACTAATAAATCATATCATTCCTCTACACTAACAATGAATTTACTAAGAGCTCAGAAGAATAATTCCATTCTCAATAGCCCATCAAAAAATTAAATACTTTAGAGTAAATCTAACCAAGGTAGTGAAGGACCTACACCAAGAAAACTATATTACACTGAAGAAAGAAATTGAAGACATCAGAAAATGGAAACGCACCCTCTGTTCTTGGACAGGCAGAATATAGGCAAAATAATCATACTGCCCAATTCAATGCAATTCCTATCAAAAGACCCAACTTTTTTCACAGATATAGAAAAAAACAATCCTTAACTTCATATGTAACCACAGAAGACCAAGAATAGTCAAAGCAATTTTGAGTAACAAGACAAAAGTAGCAAGCATCACCATTCTAGACAAACATCAAGCTGTACTACAAAGCAACAGTCATAAAAACCATATGGTACTGGCACAAAAATAGACAGGCTGACCAGTGGAACAGAACTAAGGAAGCAGAAAAAACTCAAATACCCTCAACTACCTGATCTTTGATAAAGGAGCCAAAAGAATACTCTGAAGAAAGGACAGCCTCTTTAAAAAATGGTACTGGGAAAATTTGACATCCACACACAGAAAAATGAATCTAGACACACAACTGTCACCGTGCACCAAAATGAAATCAAAGCAGATTAAAGACTAAGATATTAAAACCAAAACACTGAACCTTCTGGAAGATAAATTAGGCAATAATCTAAAAGATGTGTAAGCAAGGACTTTCTTAACAAGACATTCAAGCAAAAGATATAGCCCTTAGAAATAACAAATGGGATTATTTCAAATTTAAAAGCATCAAAGGAAATTATCAACAGAGTAAAGAGAGAACCTACAGAATGGAAAAAAAAATATTCACCACCTATGCCTCAGATAGGAGGCTCATAATTAGAATATACAAGAACTGAAGAAAAATAAGCCCATCAAAATCAAAGATCCAAATGAAAAATAGGCAACAGAAATGAACAGGCAGTTCTCAGGTGAAGAAATTTAAATAGCCAATAAGTATATGCAAAAACGCTCAACATGCTTAGGCACTAGAGAAACACAAATCAAAACATCACCAAGATACCATTTAACACCAGAGAGAATGGTTTTTATCAAGACCTCAAACAGCAATCAGTGCTGGTGAGGCTGTGGGGAAAAGGTAACCCTCATACACTGTTCATGGAAATATAAGCTGGTACAATCACTATGGAAAGCAGCATGGAAGTTCCTCAAAACTTTAGAAATAAATATGCCTTCTGGTTCACTGATACCACTTCTGGGAATTTTTCCAAGAATTAAAAGCAACATATAACAGAGATACATGGACACCCATGTTCACAGCAGTGTAACTAACAATAGTTAAAATGTGGAAGACACCAACATACACATCAACAGATCAAAGGATACATAAATTCTGGTACTTGTAGACAATGGAATACTATCCATCTATAAAGACAGACAGGTGTTGTGGCTAGGATCTGGAGTGTCCCCCAAAAGTCTCATGTATTTTAATGGAACCATGTGATGTTGGCAGATTGGGGTCTGGTCTGGATTAACGGTTAAATTGGGATTAACTGTGTGTAGTGGCCACACCTGGATGCAGGAGGGACTCGTTACTGGGCGGAGACCTGAAAGGATACACAAGCTGCACCTGCCTTCCTGGAGGACGGGGATTAGTCCCAGCTAGCCTCAGCTTGTCTTCCTGTTTGTCTGGGGAAGCTGCCTCCACCTCTCTCTCTGCCATGTACTTCGGTTGTTGCCGGCCGCCCCTAAATGGACTGTGACCTTCGAGACTGTGAGCTAAAATAAACCTTTCCTTTCCTAAGTTTGTGGGTGTCAGGTATTGAGTAACAGCAATGAAAAAGTAACTAAGACAGAAATTAGTACCAGAGGAGTGGGGTCGTTGCTGTACTTCACCTGAAGATGTGGCTCAGAAATCTTTGGAACCGGTTTGCAGAAGGAATTTGGAAAAGTTTGGGGATGGGAACTTGAGAAGCCTTTGAGTGCTCTGAGCCAAGCTTAATGGAAGATTCTGGTCAGAGCTCAGAAGACCAGAATGCTGATAGAAGTATGGATGGGAAAGCCAGGCTCTAGAAGTTTCAGATGGGAAGGAGGACTGTATTGGCAATTGGCCTAAAAACCATGTGTGCTACACTCTGGCAAAAAGTTTGTTGGCATTTTGCCCTTGTCCAGAGACTTTGGCTGAAGCTGAAATTAGGGTTGGTGGACTGCTTTCTCTGGTGGAGGAGATCTCAGGACAGACTGATATTCAAACTGTTACATGGCTACTGTTTGCGGCTTTTAGCCAGCGTTACAGTGAAAGATAGGAGACAATGGCAGAGAGAACAGATGGAAAAAGCTCACAGTCTGGGGTGGAAAAGCAAGTGGTTGTTCAAGGGAGTAACATTAAACAAAAGCCAAGAAGTTGGAATCAGGACTGTAAGGAGGCCTTCACAGTGACTCAGGAATCAACAAGATTCCACCCTTTACCAATCAAAGGGTGTAAAGGCAAAAGATCTTGTCCTGTGGAGAGTACCCCAGGACTCCCTGTAGGGCCAAAGAGGGAAGTGTTTGTTGGAGTTCAGCTTCCTAGAGTTCAGCAATCCAGGCACTCAGAAGCTGCTGCAACCATGGCACAAAGGAGCCAGATTCCTGCTCAAGCCACTGGCGGATCTTGGGAGACGTCCACGCGCTCCCAGCTTTACAAGCTTGCAGAGCCAAGAGTTGTGGGCTCATGGAGGCTTCCACCCAGGTTTCAGAGGAAGGTCTTGGAGGCCAAGCAGTGTGCCCATGGGAGGGCAATGTGTGCAACTGTGAAGTAGAAGCCTAAGGTCCAGTGGTGAGCCCGAGAATTTGGCGAAGACAGGAGCATGGACTGTCTGTCAGCTGAGAAATGCAGCAAGCCGTGAGTGGATCCAGCCCAAAGGAGGGAAGATGATGGTTGCAGTCAGCAGCAATGCCACAGGGGTGGGACCACCCAAGCTCCTCGGAGTTCATGCCTCGCCAGAATTTACCCCAGCTGCTGGACATGCAGATACAGGATTTTACACTTGTCCTGCCGGATTTAGGAACTGTTCTGGTCCTATTGCCTTCTATTACTTTATTCATCCTTTTTGGAATGGAAATGTTTACCCTGTGCCATTTTATGTTCGAAGTGCTTAACTCTGGTTTGAACAGGAGCTCACAGCTAAAAATCTGTCTTACATCTCAGAAGAGACCACGGACTTGGAGTTTCTTTAGCAGTGGTGAATCTGTTAAGACTTTGGTGACTCTTGGAGAGCGACTAACTGCGTTTTGCAAGGGGAGAAGGACATGAGTCTTTCAGGGGCCAGGGGTGGAATGTTGTGGTTAGGATCTGAAGTGTCCCCCAAAAGTTTCATGTATTTTAATGAAACCATGTAATGTTGGTGGATTGGGGTCTGGTCTGGAGGGATGGATTACAGTTAAGTTAGGATTAATGGTGTGTAGTGGCCACACCTGGATGCAGGAGGGACTGGTTACTGGGCGGAGACCTGAAAGGATACATAAGCTGCACCTGCCTTCCTGGAACACTGGGACTAGTCTCAACTAGCCTCAGCTTGTCTTCCTGTTTGTCTGGGGAAGCTGCCTCCACCTCTCTCTCTGCCATGTACTTCGATTGTTGCTGGCCACCCCTGAATGGAGTGACCTTCGAGACTGTGAGCTAAAATAAACCTTTTCTTTCCTAAGTTTGTGGGTGCCGGGTATTGAGTCACAGCAACGAAAAAGTAAGACACAGGTTTGAAGCATTTGTAGGTAAATGGATGCAACTTGAGGCCATCATGCTCAATGGAGTGAGTCAGAGGCAAAAGGTCAATTATTGAATAGTTTCTCAGATATGAAAAACCCAGATCAGTCATTTCATAGAAATAAAAGGGGGGACTACTGGGAATTAGTGGGGAGGCAAAGGGTGTGGGAGGGTCAAAAGAGGAAAAGGGAATGATTTGTAATTTTGCTGCAATCTGTATGTGCACAAAATACTAAGACCAATGTAATAACATGTATTATGTATGTATATACACACACATATATCAATAAAATCAGAAAAAAAAAAAAACGAAAAAGTGCGCACACACACACACAAATCAAAAACCCTGTGAGTGATACCAGGCTCCTGTCTTTCCAACCCATAAGTAATTCACTGAATAATCTTAAAAAAAAAAAAAAGTGAATCATTCTCATCTCTTACCTTCAACAAGCTCCTAAAATTAAACATCACCAAGATTCCATTTTTCCCAGCCCTAGTTTTGTTTCTCTATAGCAGTCAGAATGATCCTTCTAAGATATAAATCAATCATTTCATTAAAAACTCCTAGTAGATCTAATTCATTTAATAAACTCTTTATCTTGGTCTGCACGTCGGAATTCATCTTCCCTGGTTCACTCTGCTCTGGTCTGCTGCATGTTCCTTAGATATGGCATGAATGCTCCTCTAGGACACTAATACGTTCCCCTTGCTTTAGAACACTCTGTTCCTAACTGTTTACATAGTTCCTTCCCTTCCCTTTCCTATGTATTCTGAAAGATCGTAACTGCCCCTCATGCTACTATGAAAATATCCCTGTCATCTCCCTCTCATCTCTAGCCTTTATTTACTTCATTTTTCCTTATCACATTAGTGCAAAAATTATTTATATTTTCTTTTCTTAAATATAAGGTCTATGAAAGGAAGGACTTTGAGTTTTGGCTTTCTCTTTACACAGCTACCTCACAACACTGCATATGTTACAGAATCTGGGAACTTATTTGTAACTGGTTTAGTTTATCTATTGATGACCCAACTTATATTTGTCCTTATGAAATTTTTCAGCATAAGAGGAATATTAGTCAAATATACAGTCTCTTCCACAATGATGTTTCAAAACCTCAATAGACATAATTTAAATAAAAATACTTACTCTCCTCTGACTTTACAACCCACCAATCCGATGGACGCCTAGAAATTCTGTGACTTCTCAAGACAGTCGAAGTCATTTCTTCAGGTACAAGTTCGTTGTTCTTTGACCCACTGGGAAAATGCTTCTTTCTGAATTCTTCCTTATCTTTCTTAGTGCTATTTGTTTTTTTTGTGTTTTCTAAAATTAAGAAAACATTAAAAACCTAAACTTGAGAAAATTCAAAATCTTAAAAGATTCCAAAAAAAATTCACAGAACATTTTTATAAAACAAAATAAATATAGGAAGTTTTCTGCAGGAGTGGGGTGGACACTAGGGATGAAACTTACAGCCCTCACACTATACTACAATCCCAGTCCAGTTTACAGTTTTGATTTTCAGGGAACTTAGCTAAATTGTTAAGCTGACCAAGCTAAGCTCAAACTTGTGATCTTTCTGCCTCAGCCTTCCACACTGCTGGAATTACAGGTCTGCACACCACACCTGGCTATAGGAATTTCTTAAATCTATTCTGAAGACTTCTTTCATCTCTATTTTTTTTAAAGTCACATGCTTTAAAAAGACTTCTACCTCAGTCAATCGAATACAAACTTTGCTTAATAACTCCTACAAACTCAGATGCCTAAAAACCAAGTATATTTAGAAAGGACAAAATATACTGCTTTTTCTTACTATTTACCAATTTTCCAAAGTTAAATATTTATTTAAATATTCAATTACTGCTTTTCATTGTGAAATAATAGTATTTCCCAATCTAATTTTTGGAAGAAGAGACTAATATTGTAATTAAATAATAGACCCATAAATGAGATTGTTTTGATTATCCAAATTTGACCAATCTATGTGTCCTTAAAAGATAGAATGATAAAGAGCCAAGAGAAATTTAAAACATGAATTTCTGGAATTGCTGGCTTTGCTAACAGAAGAGGAAGACATTAGACAAGGCATATAGATGACTTCAACAGACCAGAAAAACAAGGCAGAAATTTTCTGAAAAAGCTACCAGAAAGGAACACAGCTCTGCCAATAATCTGGGTTTAGCTCAGTAAAATTTCTGACCAACAAAACAGTAGAATAAAAAGGATGTGCTGTTTTCAAACCACTAGGTGTATGGTATTTGGCTCCAACAATTAAAAAAAATTACAATGGTAATTAATCAGAACATTGTATTCACTAGTCACTCTACAGGTGTTCTAAAAGCTGCTATACATAAAAAGTTTAAATTTAAAATATAATAAAAAAAATTGTTCACATAGGATTGCTGTAGTAAAACTAATGCTATGAGAAAAAGAAATTATGTAAGCACTAAATTCAATCTACAGGGTGTCCCAAAAGTCACCATGGACAGGAAAAAAATAAAAACACTTTTGCAATATTCTGAGGATAAAGAGCATCTGAAAACATGTATAATATAAAACACAATAAATGTTTATCATTTACAAGAGATCATTCTTTATATACAACATTCACATAGTATGTTTTCCTAAGAAATTATGAATTTGAACTTTCCAATTAAAGTGATTAACAAATAATTAGAAATTAAAACAAATAATCCCATACAAAGCATATGGCAGACATAGCAGACATTTTCAGTCAAGACAGAAAATGTGGCTTTTCCTCACTATTTTAAACAAAATAACTACAGAGAGAGACACACAAAAACTGAAGTCTGTCCAACTACTACTTTAGGCAATATAAAGTCTTTCTTATAGACTGTATCAAAAGTAAGCTAAAAGAAGCAATAACTAGACTGGAATTTGTTTTGTATAAATACTAGTTTAAATAATAATATTCTTTATGCTCTCTATATTAGCAATACAGCATACTTATCTAGAACCTTCAGGCAAATACATAATTCTAGTCATAAAGCCTTTTTCTGCCTAATAGTTTTATGAACTCTACAGCAGAACATATCACAGACTTTTTTTTTAATCTCAGGGTGTTATTTCTACCATATATACCTGTCAAGAGGATTAATTTATATTGCATACACAAAGTGACTGAACATTTGACAACTATTTTCTGTCATTAACTATTCTATTCTTCCTGTAAGAATATTCTACTAACCAAACATAAATTGACTTCTCCTCATGACTAATCCCAACTACTATATAATGATGATATAAAGAGAGTTAGCCACATTCTAGATTAGCCTGGGGCAATCCCAGTTTCTATGTTACTATTCTAACATTCTCAACCTCAAGAGTTCTGATTGGTCATCAATGACACAAAGATCTATTTATACACTATTTAGGTAACTACTCTCTATGCTCCCACTTCCATCTTGTACACACAAGTATATTAGCTGTCAGACTACAGATCCCACAAAAATTATCCTGTTAGCAGAAATTGTATATTAGCAATCTTTTTAAGTTGGGTGCCAAAAGTGTTTGTCATTAATGCTATACATAAATTTATGAATGAATGAACAGTATAGAATTTAATCTCTATTAGAAAGAGCCCTATATTACCCTGAGCTTTTCCAACTTACATTTTTATAACCCTAAATAATTAATGATTCTAATTTATTTTGATAACTAACTTTTCCCTCTATGTGTGACAACATGTTAGAATCTATACAAAAACCCTTGAGTTGAAACTGAATTGTATTCAAAATAGAATGATGCTAGACAAGAATCTATCAGTTTTTTAGGCTCTTTGTAGATTTAAATTTATTTTGCATATGTCCCAAAATTAAGCAAAGGTATTTAAAGGCTACAATGACAGAATAACATTAATAGGTACATTTACTATACACACTTACTCGCAGCGGGCTTCTGGCTTTGGGAAGTATAATCATTTCTCATGTCTTCACAATCACCTGTATATGTGTTTAAATTTCTCTGCAGTTTGTTTTGGATAGTATGTGACATATTTTCATCCTTAGATTGTCCCATATAAAGCTGTTCTTCAACTGCACTAATCTTAAATTTTTTTCTCTGTTTTTGCTTCACAGTCCTGTTGTTTCTAGATGATTTTTCAATCTCAGAATATTTTTTAGATCTACAATTATTTTCCAATTCATAGATCAAAGCACAACCTGTATCCAGTTTTTCATCAGGGTGCTGAGATTTCTCTATGAGGTGAGCTTCACGTGAATGGTTGCCACTTGACTGAGTTTTAGACGATACACTATGATGTTCTTCTCTTGACTTCTTACCCTGAAGGACTGCAGTGCTCTCAGCAGAGGATGCCGCATGTTGTTTTAAAGGTCCACCTTTCTTTGGTATTGTAATCCAAGATCGAGGGGCAAAACTTGTAGCCAACTCATCAATTATAAATTCATCATCTAACAACTTTGTGTCATTCTGAAGAGATGAATGAGGTGGAGCAGCTGCTACATGCCTAATAATGGGACTAAAACAAGGTATTAAAGACTCAGAAAATGAAATTTACCTCTCTTAAGAAAATAATCTATATAGAAAATAAAATCTATGTACTTGCAGTTCATGCACTTCCTCAAGTCCATCCCCAGCCCCTTCAGCTCACCACCGTTTACAATACTAACAGGACCATGGAAATATGGAGTTGGACAAGTAACTGAATGACTACCCCTCCAATACATACACTAAAAAGTTGAATCCCAGAGATGTACAACTACATACACTGCAACTATACACATTAACTTATAATACGAAAGTAATGCCACTATATATTTTGTGTTATAGAGGCTTTTCAAAGTCTGAATTTCTTCATCTCCAAACCAAGGATGGACAAGATTATTTTTGAGAAATCTTCAATCTACTATTTTAAAAGAACACTACTAAATTATAAAAAGGGTTGATTTTTCTCTTAATTTTTTATGTAACACAGGACTTACTTAATACAGAGAAGCACCAAATACAAAGATGTTAAATAAATATAAAACTTAATAGGTGATCCATCATGGCAATATATATGAGGTAGCATTCACAGAGAGACCTGTGTTATTCACCAAGGTCAGTCAGAGGGTAGCTACAGGAAGTGGTATATTTACTAACCACCAGAATACACACTGAATAAGCTTAGACATTTGTCCAGCAAGGTCCAAAGAAGTTATTGTTGAGAGCATGGAAAAGCCAAGCAGCTTTCCCCCCAAGACCCAGCCTAGAAGCTACAATAATGGCAAAATGTTTCTCCAAAATGATCAGTGTGAATCACTTTGCGCAACAAACAAAACTTCCAGGGAAATAAGGCAGGCACTCACACTCAGATACCAATGTCCCAGAATCCACAGTAACAATAGCAAACAGATCCCTAATCCATGAGCCCGGGTCCAGAGACTTAGCTACCTTGTAAAACATTAAAATTCTCCATTGGGGAAGAGGAGGTAGCTACACCTGGGCAGTTAACCCAAATACTACTGTCCACACAACAAGCGGAGCTATGCAATTCTTACCTCTGACTTTGGGCACAGAGAGGCAAAACAACTAAAGATAAATTCAGAGGTCCAAGGCCATTTAGCTCAGGACCTATGGGCAAGTGGGTAGGAACAAGCCACAACTCTAACTAGGAAACCTCCTCCCCATCCTACGGGCTACTGAATTTATGGAGGCCTTCAAGAACAAAGAAACGGGAGCCAGGAGTTCCAGAAATGGTGTAAGAAGGCCAGGGCAAAGTGATAAGAAAGTTCATGACTGGCAGAATCACCCCAGGAGGAAACTCACTGGAAGAAGAAAATGTCCCGCCAAGGATTTTGAGAAAATCAGAGGCTTTGGATTGCAGTGGACTAAAGACAGCAGGACTGGAATTGGGTATAGCATTGATTCTCTCTCCAGACTTGCTTACAGCAAGAATGGGAGATGAACAAAGTGATCTACTTGCATCTTTAGACTGCTTCACTACCCAAAGTGAGGGGTATGGGGCACAGGTGCACATACAACAGTGTATGGTGCAGATTAAATTATAATTTCTTCAGTGATAACATGGATCTAGTTGGGTCTCCCTTGTAAAAGTCCCTTCTTGAATCTTCAAATAGCAGTTTCTGCAGGCACAGACATGCAATGAATTGGTTCCAAGACCCATGAAGCCTCCTAAAATCTGCACATCTTCTTCTATTTTTTATCTCTACCCACTCACATAACTGCTCACACTTCCTTTTCCTCATCACTCCTGCCCAAACGCAACAATACTGTCTTCAAAATCTATGTCTTCAATTTTCCTCTTTTTTGTTTTTATATTATTTCCTTTTATTTTTCCCTCCTTTTCTTTTTATTTTACTTGACAGCCTACTCTGCAGCGCTATTGTTCCTTTTCCCTCCTAGGTTACTAGAAGCATTGAGACTTTTTAAACAAGTTTAATTCAGTATCCATATATGACTGGCTCTTTGGATGCTGTTACTAACAGCAATTGTTCTCTCCTTGCAAGGCATGAATAGTAACAAAACCCAGTACTCTGAACAGGTGGAGTAGAAGCCTGCATACTGACTCATATTCAAACAAAGGGCACATCAGAGGCAGAAACTCTTTCATTAAAGAGATCTCTACTGTAGTAGCACAACTTTCTCTCCCAACTGATCTGCAAAGTACAACACAAATACACAAGAATTAGGCAAGGTAAACAACATCCCTCCAAAAAATTCACAACTCCCAAAGTTGATATCACAAGCACTACCTGAAGTAGATAAATTTCCTGGTGAAGTATCCAAAAACCAAAGAGTTAAGATAATTGAAGAGATCAAAGTTGAGACAAAAAAGTAGATAAAAGAAATAATCACTAAGATGTCCACTGAATTAAAGATGTAAAGAAGTCACTCAATGATTAAATAAATGATCAATGCTTAAAGATATAAATAAGCAGCTGAATGATTTTTAAAAGGTAATGCGAGATGTGAGTGACTTCCTGCAAATTAAAGAAAAGTGAAAAGAATCAAGCAAAAATATTGAATATCAAAAACTCAAAGTTTTGGCAGTAGGCATACTTAATCAGAAGACAGAATATTAGAACTTGAAGGCAAGGCTGATATAACAGACAATGTACTCATTGATATGCAAAATACAAGATGCAACCACAGACTGACCTAGAAGCTTGTAGATAATTCTAAAAGAATAAAAGTAAGAACTATTAAAATAAAGGATAGATTACAGCGCTAAACTAATGGTATAAAAATGTACTCACTCAAACCACTGTGGAAAAGAATGCATTCAACTTGCAGGGTATAGTTACAAGGAAAAAATAAAGGACTCAGCACAGGGGAAAAAAAAAAAAAGATAGGAATCAGTAAATACCTTTCAATAATAACTCTTAATATACTGATAAATGGTCTTAATTCCACAATCAAAAAACAAGACTAGTAGGTTAGATCAAAAAACAAAACCCAACTATGCTGCCTGCAAGAGACATATTTCATCCACAAAGAAACAGATTAAGTGTTAAAGAATAGAAAACAACACTCCTTGCAGCTAGGGTCCAAAACCAAGCAGAAGTAACTAATTTAATTTCTGACAAATTTGACTTCAAATCAAAATTGATAAAAAGAAAAATAGAAGGTTGCTAAATATGTATAAAGGAAACAACTCACCAGGAAGAGGTAACAATTATAAATATACATAAACCAAATGACAGCACACACAATTTCATAAACCAAAAACTACTTGACATAAAATGACATGTAAGTACTAATACAACCATGGTGGGAAACTTCAGTACCACACTCACATAAGTAGATCAACCAGACCAAATAAATAAAGAAGCACCAGTTGAGCCATACTGTAAAATAAGTATATACAAACAGCTTCACCCAACTAAAGCAGAATACACATTCTTCTTAGTGGCCCATAGAACTCCAAAATAGGCCATGAGCCATGTCTCAATAAATACAAAACAACTGAAATAATAATAATTTCTTGCATATCAGATCAGTGAAATTAAACCAGAATTTAACAGTAAAATACTACAGAGCGAGACCCTATCTTTAAAAAACATAAACTACACAACCATAGAAATGAAATCATTCATTCGTAAGTGTATTATTTACATTAAAGAAAGAAGAAACCAGGAAAGAAATTTTAAAATTCCTAGAATCAAATGACATGAAACATAAGAACGTGTGGGAGCAGATAGGGATAAGCTCAGTGGTTAAAGCACTGGCTTAGAATGGGAAAGGCCCTGGGTTTGATTCTCAAGCACCACATAAGCCAGGTGTGGTGGCACACACCTATAAACCCAGCACTTGTGGGGCTAAGGGAGGACTGCCCTCCTCAGGAGGGCTACAGAGTTAGTTGTGAACCTCCAGGCACTGCCAATGAGACCTTGTTTCAAATTTTAAAAAAGAAAGAAAAAGAGAACAATCACAAATAAATAATCTAATGATGAATCTCAGGGTCCTAGAAAAACAAGAGGAATCCAATGAAAAAGAGAGTAAAAACACAGTACAATGACGCAGAGAGTTCATTTTTGAAAGGATTAAACAGGATTGATGAACTTTTCCCTAACTTACCAAAAAAGGACCTACATCAATGCAAAAGAAATGAAACAGGCAAAATTACAAAAGACAACACTGAAATCAAAAGGATTACTAAAAACAACTTTGAAAACATAGTAAAGTGGAAAATCTTAAAGAAATGGAAAAATTCCTACACATACATGACTTAACAAAACTGAACCAAGAAGACTAAAAATCCTCAGCAGAGTAGTAGTACTCAATGAAGAAATTATTCAAGAGACAGAAAGCTGGTGACTCGTTTTGTATTTCCCTATTTTTTTTAGGGTCACAGCCTAAGCAAAGCACATACTACAGAGATGTGCAAAAAAAGAAAAATGGATGAACACCTAAATTCAAAAGTAAACATATGAATGCCTATTTCTATCTTTTTTCACATATCAGAGTATGCTTCAATATTTCTGATCACAAAAACTGTAATACAAAGGGATGATATACAAAGGGATACTGAGATGAAAATGCTTTTTCTATTCCTCTATCAAACTCTCAATAACATAATGTGAAACTCACAAAAACTAACACAAAATGAAGTCAGTACAAATAAAAAACCATAATAATCAAATGATAAATGGATACACTATCTTTGAACATTTAAAGAAACAGCAAAATTGCTACAAATAAAGTTTTGTATTCACACATTATTTTTAACACATTAGTTTTTTGCATATAATAAAGAAATGTTAGAATTTTCAAATGAGGGACTCAAGGAATGGCACAACCGTTAAGGCTCTTGCATAGCAAGCACAAGACCCTGCATTCAATTCCCCGGCACCACATAAAGCCAGACATGATGGTGCATGCCCATAATCCTAGCGCTCGGGAAGCTGAGGCAAGACTGCTGTGAGTCCAAGGCTAGCCTGGGCAACATAGTGAGTTCAGGACCAGCCAAGGCTACAAAGCAAGGTCTGGTCTCAAAAAAAAAAAAAAAAAAAAAAAAAAAAAAAAAAAAAAAAAAAAAAAAAAAAAAAAAAAAAAAAAAAAAAAAAAAAAAAAAAAAAAAAAAAAAAAAAAATCAAATGAAAGTCTTCCAAGATCAGCCAGTAAGAGCCCTTCAAATCTTCTAAGAACTTCCATCTCACCCGTTAACAAGCAAACCAAGGGCCTCCTCAGGACAAATTAAACACAAAGTACAGAATAATCAAAGATGCTTGCTTGCTAGATAGACAAACTAAGAAAGACCCTGTGACATTTGACCTAGATAAAGTAAAGCGAGTCAGGAGGGTATGCATGAAAAACAATCAAGAGCAAAAACAAATGCAATGAGCCTGGAAAATATGGGAACACGGAACTGCTACATTTGGCTACAGCAATTAAATTATTAGTTTATCCAAAAGAATACTTTAAAAAAGTACGTAATTGTTATCTCCTACATGATACAATTAGCTCATAACAGCCTGTAACATGTACATTACAGATGGCAGAGTCAAAATGACTATGGTGTAAATGTGTACATGCACATACACTTACGTGTTTAACTGAGAAATGAGCTGAGGGAACACAAACTGAACAAAAGTGATATTTCATTTTTCATTCAGTAACTTTTATAGAAATTATGTCATTAGCATTCAGATACCACAGAAAATCTCAAAGAAACTAAATTTGTGGAAAAGAAGATTAAAGTCTTACCCATAATAGACATGTATACTACAGGAAATTGATAATGTAAAGCAAAAAAACTTTTAAAAATAACTCAAAAGAAACTTGAAAATAGTGACTGGCACAATATAAAAGGGACCCATGCAAACACAACTGTAAACATGTATGATCCAGTGGAAAGAACAGGAAACTAGAAAGACGAAAGGTCCTAAAAGAACAGCTGACAAAGCCTAAGATTATTTTATAGACTGATGGTCCTCAAACCCCGACTGTTATTAATTCTATGCAACTAAATGTTTCACCATGGTCTAAGAATAACTGTACAAACACTACAGAACCAACAATGGTTTTCACATACGAAAGAATACATTAAAATTTGTTTTAGTACTATCTTTTTACTGGCACAATCAGAAGAAACAGAAAAAAAGATTCAAAGCCTACAGTAGTGAAATACAGGCACTGGGACTTAATCGTATTTCTACATACTGCATTTTTTTTAGTGTCACAGCAAAGTAGAAAGAATCAATGGACAATGAAAACTGATTTACTTATTTTCTTTCATATCAAATTTTAGTACCTATTAAAATGACTTTGGCAGATAATTTACTGGTAAAAATAAACAAAAAGTTCTACTTCTCCTTACAGGTCCAAATTTCAACTGGTGTTTGTGTCAATGAAAAAATTATTTCTAGCTAGGTAACATTAGAAATTCTCAGATAAGGTTTACAGAATGAAAAAAAAAAACAGAAAAATGACTCAAAACACTCACCTGGATTCACTTTTTCTCTTTACTGTTTCTAAAAATAATGTGGAAAAACTCTTTTTAGCTTGTGGTTGAATTTCACGTTCTTTATCTTGTATTCTTCTCTGAGATGTTTCTGATGGATTTTTTTGTTCTTCTGATCTTTTATCCTCTACTTCTGATATTTTATTCTCTTCTACTTTTTCCAAAGTATCTTTATCTTCAAAGTTTAACCTAAAAGATTAATGTAAAAGACAAGCCAAATGTTCCAAAAAGTTTACTAAGTTATGAGTCTTCCTGAACTCCCCTTACAATGACAACAAAGACAACTTAATTTTGCACTGGACCTTGGAATGGCTAAATTATAAACCAAGGAAATGTGTATATTACAGCACTAGCTCTCAGAGCACTGCGGCAGACTACCCTTTGAATAGCAAAGACTTAGAATCGACTTAAATGGCTCCAGAATAAATAAAGTCTAGACAGAAATTAGCAAAGGACCTTCCACAACATACTTGGCTTCTGCAGGCTAAAGAGAAAACTTCAAGAAAGGGACCAGGCTTTACAACTCATCCTCAATAAGACATATGCTTTGCTACTCTACAAATTCACCATACTTAAGTGACATGGAGCAAACACAAAGTGATTCTTTTAGGAAGTTATAGGAATTATATATCATAAAAAATTCTTTCATAAACTATAGAAAACTTAAGCCCCAAACTTAACTGAAATATACTTTAAGGTCTTCCTTAAATGTAGATAAATGAATTTTTACAATAAAGATATACTGTTTTTCCAAAACAGGTGAACATCTTTGTTACTTCAAACTAGATAATGTTAAAACCACTTTTTAATACAAAAGTTAAAAATTTAAACTTTTTAACAATTTTAATTACATTTTTATAATTTAAATAAAAACTTACCTTTTCTTGGTTTTATGAGAAATCTGTGTGCTTGAAGCCAGGAAATTTATTGAATTCCCAAATGTGTAAGTCTCTCTCTTTTGGGCAGATGAAATAACATTTTGCAATATAGGTGATTCTGCATCCAAAAGACCAGCAGGAGAGCCAATTGATAAGTAAAATTCTTCATCAGCTTCAGTGCAATGATCATTTAGTTTCTCACTTGACTTATTTTTCAAGTCAGGTGTACTCTTCAAGGAAGCATCAGCTGCCAGAACTTTCTGGCGATCACGGGACTGAACTAGAAGAAAATGATATTAATGTTTTTATTAATTTAAAAAATTAGAAGCAATGGTGCTTTCTTTAAAAAATTGGCCATAATTTAATTAAAAGTAGTTTTTCAGAAGACTCACAGGTTATTAAGTTTAGAATCAGACCTGTATGATTAAAATATATAAATACTTCAAAGTTCTATTATCAATTTAGTCAAGGTAAGCATGCATTTGATCCATGATATGAAGCTTTATGAAAGGCATTATATGAAAAGACAAATCCTTGGACTTCTGGTCAAGATGGTGGTGGAGTAATAAAGCTGCACAATGTCTCCTCATCAACTCACTTAAAAAATGGAGAATTTAGACATAAAACGTGTGTTCAAAGTAGTTAGGAAAGACAGGAGCACACCAACAACTCAAAGAAGGCCAGCGGAAGGCCAGAAATTCCGAAGGAACACTGAAAGTGAAGGGAAAAAAAAATTCCAGCAACTCAGGAAGCCACTGCGGCCCATTCAAGGAATAGGAAGCTGAACTAAATAATGGTGATTTAAGTGAAATGATTCAGATGCAGAAGATCAAATATGTTAAATACTGTATAGTTTCTCTGATTTGGGAAACCCAGAATGCAGGCATTCTACAGAACCACATGATATGATAGCCGGAGTTGGGGGGTAGGAATAGGGAGGGTGTGGGCAGGTCAAAAATGGGAAGGGATTATAAAGCTGATATGATATATATGTGTACACAATACTCAAGTTCACTGAAAACATTATGCATTGCATATGTATATTAATAAAAATAATGGGAGAAACAAAGAAAAATAAAACACACACTGGAACAAAAAAAGACAAATCCTCAAACAGAACACTCTTAAGTTTACTGATCAGCCTTAAGATATGAATAAATGTATAATGAAGCAACTAGAGAAATGATTCTTTTATGTTCCGTCTAGGAGTTGGTAAGTTAAAGCAGCAGGATATACATGTATGTGTTATAAACACATATATATGTGAATCAGCATAATACCATGTAGACATAAATAGGATAAATGTGTACATTTTCTCTTAACCCTCTATTTTCAAATTATCAAATAAAAAGAATGATACTGAATCACATACTTAACAAAAACTAAGAATTTAAAATATAACTTTAGTTCTGGAATTAAACGGTTATTTCTATGTTCCTCCCTCCAATATGACTAAATTCCTTAGAAATTATCCATCATTCAATAATACGAGGATTCTGAAAACTAAGAATCACATGGATTAGCTAAAACTTCAAGACTTATGGAGCAATGTGATCTCTTTGTAAGTCTTACTCATCTCCCATATATTCCTGGACTGGATATGGGCAATCAGGCCTACACCAGAGACCACAACAGGCAAAAGGGGAGATGGGGTTCATATCCTCTCTGTAAGGAAAACCTACTAGTGGGAAACCTAACCACTGCTCTACAAAATGAGTTGGGGGAACACTCAGTCCAGCAGCAGAGCAGCACAGCCAGCACAGCCCTGGGCTATGCTACAAGACAACTATAAAGACACCTCTCACAAATCCAATCCCTGCTTCAATAACCATGGCAGTAATTAATGACTCACAGGCAACTGCATAGTAGAGAAACTTTTGTCTTTCCCAGCCCCTGCTTCAAATTCCAAAATGATGTTTCAATCCAATGGTATTATCAACACTCTAGTCCTGAGGTCTCTAACTTTTCTAGCACCAAGGAGTGGTTTCATGGAGGACAGTTTTCCCATCAGTGGGGGTTGGTGGAATGAGAGTGGGCAGTGCAAGCATCACTGCCTCAGCTCCACCTCAGATCAGGCATTAGATTCTCAGAAGGAGCATGCATTCTACATCCCTCTCATGTGCAGTTCATTTTAGGACTCCAGCTCTTACAAGAATATGACGTGCTACTGAACTGTCAGGAGGCACAGCTTAGATAGTAACACGAGTGTCAGACAGTAATGTGAATGACAAATCGGGCCTGTAAAGACAGATGAGGTTCCACTAGCTCACCAGCCACTCACCTCATGCTATATGACCAGGTTTCTAACAGACCTTGGACATGTCTATGACTCAGGTAGGTACTGGGGACCCCTGCTAAACCATTCTAGTCTATTTCAAAACTGGGATGGCAGGCGACAATCTAAGCTGATGCAAGAAAAGCGTAAGAGAGCCCATAGTGACTCCTTTCCCTACCTCATGATGAGATCCAGTTCCAGTAGTTTCTGAATGGAACCACAGGTATAAATAAGACCAAAGGGAAGCTCAAGAAAGTAACTTACACCATTACCAAAGAGCACTAACAGGACTGAGCTAGAATCCAAGGAGTATTAAAAAATGAAACTGACCAAAATACCACTGTTAGGAATAAACGCCAGAAAAGCGGGAAAACCTGTACATTAAAACAAAACAGTCAATAATATGTTACAACAAAAGATTTAAATATAACCAAGAATTTCCTAGTGTAACAACGAAATAACCAAGACTCTTATCAAAATGATTCACAATAACAAATATCAGGGAACAAAAAAACAATTTAAGCAAGTAAATATGATCAGTGGACAGAATGAATCATGTTTGAATTAGCCAACCTTAAAGCATACATCATATCATTTAAAAATGCTTTATCAATTACAATTTTTTAAATGAAAAAAAAAGTAATTCTCAAATAAACGGAAGATGTAAGAGAACAGGTGTGGTGGAACACACCTGTAATTCTAGCACTTGGGAGGCTGAGGCAGGAGTGTCATTTGTTCATGGCCAGCCTGGGCTATATAGTAGTGAGTTCAGGACCAGCCTAGACTATACAGCAGGAATCTATCTCAAAAAAAAAAAAAAAAAAAGATATTAGAAAATAAGTCAACTTTTTGGATTTTTGCCATTTTCCAGGTGTATGGTATCTAAACTGTTTTAATTTAAAATGTCATAATGTATGATGCTGAGGAAATCAAAACCACAATGAGATACTGCTTCACACCTATTAGGGTATTATTTTAAACAACAAAATAAATTAACAAAAAACAAAATAATTGATAATGATGTGAAAAAATTACAACTCTTGTGCAACGGTAATAAAATATAAAATGATTCTATAAAAACAGTGTGGTGGTTCCTTAAAAAATAATAAACAGCAGCATATAATTTGGGAACTACAAAATTTTCCAATTACTGTATCTGCATAATAACATAAACATTTACTTGAATAAACCAATAACTTGGTTGCTTAGTCACCTGCTATGTTCACAGAATTAATGAGTCACAAATTTGGCAGGGCACAGCAAATGTGGCTTGTCACTGTTTTACGAAGACTGGGACATGCAATCATTTGAAAGTTTGGTTACATGTCTGATGTCTAATGCTGGTGTAGGCTGGGCTAGTTTGGGCCTGTTTACACCAAGTTATATGAGTTTCACAATCAAATGAAGAGAGGGAAAGGTAGGCAGATCTCCAGCAAGCCAAGAGTCATATAGCTTTTTATAACCTGGTTTTTAGAAGTCATACAGTCATATTCCCATACTCCAAATAACAAACGTACATACCACCTCTTTGAAGTGGGTAAGGGAAAAAGGAGAGAAATTAGTGAAATCTGCAAGATCAAAGGCAAAAGGAATTGTACAGAAGCTCTACATTCTAGTTGATAGAATTGTTTTCTATATGATCTGAGTCAACAATTCTGATGTAGCCATACATGTACATAGGTATTTAAAAGTTACATAAATAGATAGTAAATGGTGGATGCCAAGTTTCTTACAAAGGAGGAGGTTACAGACAAACAAAGGGAGATACTAGAATAAACCATATGGTTAGAGCTGGAGACACCAATATAAACTTATGTATAGCTAAAAACAGAAACAAAGATACTCATATATATCTAATTAGTATACACATATATATGACCTTGCTCTGTCAACTGAAAGAGCATGTATCAACATCCCAAGAGTGACAATATATCTAGCACCCAGATTTTGGTTCATAATACCATTCTCCAATTGGAGGAATAATGATAACGGTTCTTTGAAGAAATGGTTAGTCAGATGACACAGTCAAAAATATATATAAAATGAATCTGGAGTATATGGTTAATTTCAGAAGATAAAAGTACTCAAATAAAAATAGGGTATGTCAAAAGGACACAGAAGCCAACGAAACACCTTTTAATAACCAAAGCTGGAACAATCTAACAAAATTACTAAGCACTATTTGTAAACAGCAGTATAAAGCTGCCACCTGAAAAACTAGAAAGAGCAAAATAAACCCACACCAAGATAGTTAAGATTAGTGTTAAGAAATTTATTCACCAAATACTAAGAGTTGAGATGAGGAATAAGGACACAAATTTTTCTAAAAAAAAAAAAACTCAGCCAAAGCAAAGTAGCACATTCTTGTAATACAAACATTCTGAGTGGCTGAAGCAGGAAGATTAGAAGTTCAAGCCCAGACTGTGGTACTGATCAACTTAGCTAGATTCTCTTAAAATAAAATTTTAAACATTAAGATATTGGGAATATAGCTCAATTTGAAGGTCCTTTGTGCATTCCCCAGTACTACATACCCAAACACAGACACACACACAGAGATAAACACAAACACATACAAAACCAAAATCTTTTCATGGCAGAATATAAAATAACAGGAAATTAAATTTATCACTTTACTCACTTGTAAGTGTGCAATTCAGTAAAACTAACCGCATTCACAAAATTATGTGACATCACCACTATCTATATCCAGAATGTTTTCATCATCCCAAACAGAAACTCTTCATCCATCAAGTATTAATTCACCATTACCCCTTACCTCAACCCTGACTGGCTCTATTTTACTGTTCTTGAACTGACGCTCTTCTAAACATAAAAACATGTAAAATGATACAGTGTCATTTTGTGTCTGGCTTATTTTGATTAACACAGTATTTCCAAGGTTCTTGCATATAAAATTTTTATTTAATTTATATGGCTGAATATTCTTCTCTATGTATATAATACATGATACTTATCCACTCATTTGTTTAAAGATATTTCAGTTGCCTTTTTTTTTTTTTTTTTTTTTTTGAAACAGGGTCTTGCTCTGTGACCCTAGCTGATCCTGAACTCACTATCTCACTATGCAGCCCAGGCTAGCCTTGAACACTCAGTGATCCCCTAGTGCTGGAATTATAGGCATGTACTAACATGCCCATCTTTATGTGGTGCTGGAGAATCAAACTCGTGGCCAAGTGCCTGCTAGGCAAACGCTTTAACCGCTTTGCCATTCCTCCAGCCCCTCTTTCAGGCATTGTGAATACCACTACTACAAAAACTGGTGATTAAATGTCTTGAGTCCCTGCTTGTTTTGGATTTTTTTTTTTTTTTTTTGGGAGGGTGCTGGCCTTGCACTTACAGCAATGCCCCTGTCTCAACCTCCCGTGTGCTGAAATAAGAGGTATGTGCCACCATTCCTAGCTCTATGTGGTGCTGGGGAATCAAATTCAGGACTCTGTGCTTGAAATGCAAACACTAACCGCCGTTCCATTCCGCCAGCCCCCTGCTTCTTGTTCTTTAGGGTATATACTCAAAGGTAGAATTGTTGGGACATATGGTAATTCTCTGTTTAACTTTCTGAGAAACTACCAAACTTTTTTTCCCATAGTGGTGCATAATTTCACTTTCTCACCAGCATTACAAATTCAATGTATCCACATCCCAAGCAATAGTTATTACTTTTTCTTTTATAAACAGTAGCAATTCTAGTGAACGTTAAGTGACATTTCATTGGGCTGCTAAACTGCATTAGTCTAATGACCACTAATTTTAAGGATCTTTTATATTCTTCTTGGACAACTATGCATCTCCTTTGAAGAAATACCTGTTCAAGTCCTTTGCCCTTTTTTTAAACTGGGTTGTTCCGATTTTTCTATTGTTGCACTGTAGCAAGTCTTTATATTATCTTTATCTTAATATAAATCACCTCACCAGGTGAGAGAACTTCAAAGCCTGCTCCTATACTTAAGGTGTCCTTTCACTCTTCATAGCGATCTTCAGGTTAACATTTTTGTAAGACATAAATACACTGAAACATACCTTTTTGCAGAAAACTCAAATAACATAAAAGTGTAATCTCTCACAATATACACAAATTGAACACAATTCTATGGGCTGGAGGAATGGCACAGTAATTACAGCACTTGCCTTGTAAGTGGAAGGCCCCCGAGTTTGATTCCCTGGCACCATAAAGCTGGGCTTAGTGGTTCACGCCTCTAATTCCAGCAACTGGGAGGCTGAGGCTGGAGGACTGCCATGAATCCAAGGCCAGCCTGGGCTACAAAGTGAGTTTAAAATCAGCCTGAACCACAAAGCAAGACCCTGTCTTAAAAAAGAAAAAACAAAAAGACAATTCTTCTTAAAACTTCAACAAGTTTACTGGGAATTGGGTGAAATTTAAAAGTTCACAGAAAGAAAAATGAAAACGGAGAAGGGAACGGGACAAAATATTCCCCTTTATGTCAGCAGACACTACAAATATACTGTTTCAAAGTAGTGAGTTGACACAGAAATAGATTAAACTTCAAAAAATACTCAATTATATGAGATTTTATATCTTATAAACATAGCACATGCAAAATAGAACATATTAAGTAATAAATGTGTCTGGCACTACTAACAATCTGGAAAAAAACATATTTGAAAGATTTTTTGAAAGGTTATTATTATTTTTTAAGACAAGCCCAAGCTAGTCCTGAACTCATTATGTAGCCAGTACGGCCTCAAACGCATGACCATTCTCCTGCCGCAGTCTTCCCAGTGGTGGGATTACAGGCATACAGCATCATGCCCAGCTTATGTAATGCTAGAGAACTGAATCTAGAACCTTGTCCTTGTGAGCTAAACCCCAGTCTATTTAGAAGATTATGTAGTCAAACATATTCTAAAGAGATTAAAGTTCAAAAAATTTAAGATGAAAAAGCTATATACCGTTAGGGTAAGAGAGATCTTATTGCCAAAACAGAAAACGTAAAACTATAAAACTCACCTACTTGACAATTCAAGTAAAAAATACTACCAATTATGTGGTTAAAATACAATGAATAAAAATTGTAATAGATCCATTTTGATTTGATTTTGGTGCATGGTGATAGGTGTGTGGCTATATTCATTCTTCCGCATGTAGATGTTCAATTTTCCCAGCACCATTTGTTGAACAGGCTCTCCTTTTTCCATTGTATGCATTTGGCCCCTTTGTTGAAGATTAAGTAACTGAGGGTATTTGGGTTTGTCTCTGCATCTTCAATTCTGTTCCACTGGTCTGTCTGCCTATTTTTATGCCAGTACCATATTGTTTTTACAACTATGGCTTTATAGTATAGCCTGATGTCTGAAACTGGAATGCCTTCTGCCTTGATCTTGTTGCTCAGGATTGCTTTAGCTGCTCTTGGTATTTGACTCTTATTATCTTAAATATAGTAGTACTCTAATTTGAAAAATGAAAAATTTTAGGTTGTTTTGAGATAGTCTCAATACGTAATTCAAGCTGGCCCTTTATTTGAGATCCTCCTGCCTCAGTATCCTAAGTGCTGAGTCTATAGGTGCATGCCATCATGCCCAGTTTGAAGAAAGAATTTTAAAAAGCAACAGCACATATATCATTAGACTTGAAAATCAAAACCATTCATCCAGGTCATAATTTTACCTAGACTGACACTGGCCTTGTCATTTGAAATAACACCTGCACCAGGTATGTATGGTATTTCCTAACTTTCCAATTATATCTCCGCAAATTCCACAAATGTTACCAACCTGATCTGCTGGCAGCTTCACTTGGTTCTAAGCCTCGCACAGAGGATTCTTTCTTCCTTGAAGAAATGGGAAATGCCTTTGGATGTGATTTCCGGCCCTAAGAGCAGAAGAAATACATGAGAACCATCATATTAAATTATCAACTCTGATTACACAAACCTGTTTTTGAAACAAGAAAAGAAATTCTAAAACAATCAATCAGCAGTGACAGGAATTTGAATTAAGTAAACTATAGTATAAACATACAATACCATTGAACAATAAGTTAAACTAGATTGGTATAAATGGGCAATTATGTTATGGAAAAAAGTACATAATAATCCTATTTATGTGAAATTCAAAATAGACACAAGGAAATATAAAACAATTCAGTATTTACGAATTTACTGTACATAAGGAAGAGTTAACACAGTAAACTTGGTCATTTAAAGGAGGTTTACAGGGCTGCTGGCTGGCATTTGGAGACATGGCTTTTAGAACATCTCTCCTTTACTAACTAGACTGTATGAACCACGTGATTTTATGGTAACACCTTTTTCCTTCTGAGGGTAACAGAATTTTGGTGAAGAGAAGTATCCACAGGACCAAACATCAATAAAAAAAGACTGACTTTCAAAAAGCTAGGGAGAAAGATTACACTGTACTACATTTCAATTTTGGGAGCAATCAAGAGCTTTTGAGAACCATAGGAAGATTACACACAGATTCCTCCAAACTCTCTCTACCCCTTACTGACCTGACTATATATACTGACTGTATGGCTACAATAGATCTTACTTATGTAGAAAATCATATGCTACATCACATTATTGCTTTCAGTGAAGTGTCAAAAGTGGACAGCAGTGAGACTTCTGTCACAAGCACTGCCAAAAATATCAGCACACATCCATGGGTGCTAAAACCATCAAGAATGAGAATGATTTGAATTTGAAATTCAAGTTAATGGTGACCTCTGTGGAAAAGGAAAGGATGAATGAGATCAGAAAGGCACAGACAGTTTAAAAATAGTTGTATTTCTTAAACTGAGAGATAGGTAACTAATGCCCACGCACACTATTTTTGATATTGTTCTGATGAATTTAAATATTTCAAGTCATAAATTTAATACATATTGACTTCAATTCAAATGTGCACATTTAGGAAATTCTATTTATGTACACAAGGAGGCATAAACAAAGATGGTGGTGAATGCCAGTATTCCCAGCACTCAGGAGCCTGAGTTAGATTTCAAGTTCAAGACCAGCTTAGACTACGTAAAGAGGCCCTGTCTCAACAAAAAAACAAAACAAAAACAAAAACACCAGTGTTATTTTGTAGAGTTAAAGTACAGTTAAATCAAACTATCCTCTTAAGATTATCAACAAAAGATTTGATTTTCTGTACAGCAAAAGAATGCCTTGAATCTTCAAAAAAATAACTAAACGTGTCAACCTGATAAGGAAATTCAATAGCCACCCAACTCCCTAAAAGATCAATTATTTTTTAAAAACTAAAAAAATTGCTATAATTTATTTCAATTCCCAACTCCCAATCTCAAACACAAATGATATTAAAACTCTTACAAAACATTCCCAAATGGTATAGTTAAAGGAAATATAAGTCTCTCTTTCAAGATTAAGACAACTAAAATGTACTTAAATACATCATCTATAGCCTTATCCACTAAAACATTAAAAAGTATCAATTCTCTTACATACCTCTTTGTTTGGTGACTGAATACAATTGTCATTAATTTTGGGTGTTGAATAAAGCACTGACTTTGCAGAATCTATGATAAAATCACTGATGAGATCTAAAATAAAGGCATGAAATTCTTAAAAATGAAATGAGTACAGTATCTATTGGTTACAATTAAAAGTAACTATAGGGCATGTTAAGAACTGCCTGTTAATATGTGTGGTGGCACATATCTGTAATCCCTGCTACCGGGGAAGCTGAGGTAGGAGGTTCTAAACCCAGCCTTGGCAGTATAGAGAGATCTTGTCTCAAAATATAAAGCTGGCTTCAGAAGCAGCTCTGTAGTAGAATATTGTTCAAGGCTCTGGCTTCAATTCCTGATAACACAATTAAAACAAGACGCAAAAAAAAAAAAAAAAAACCTTGCTTGTTCACTCTTTAAGGACAATTCTCCCAAAAGTACAGACATCAAGTCAATACTCAGATGTTCTTGAAAGGTATCAGAATAAGAAAAGTAAAGATTATACAGATGTATGTAGAAAGATGTGCCAACTTTTCTTTAAGTGCTTCTAAGGAAGAGGCAGTTTCACGCTGTATTAATCTGTTTTGTGCTGTTATGACACAATTCTTGAGTCTGGGCTGGAGATGTAGATCAGTGCTAGAGTGTGTCTGCCTACCAAGCACCATAATGAGTCAGGTTTGATACCTGTCATCACAAAAAAAAAGAGAGAAAGAAACAAAAACAAAACTCTGATACTGAATGAGTTAAAATGAATGAGATTTGTTAGTTTCTGAAGACTGCAACTGAGAAGTCCAAAGTCAAGAACTCTAGTATTGGGATCAATTTTGTTTTTGTTTTGTTTTCTAGAAATGCATCTAGTATTATGCCATTTCAAGGCAGAAGGCAAAAGGTTACAAATGTGAGTGCCAGAGAACAAGGAAATTAAAAACACAATATCAAAATGTTTACAACTGGCACTATTCCATTCATGAGTACAGAGCTCTCAAATCCTAACCACCTCTCAACAATCTCACCTCTTAACACAGCATTGGGGATTGAATTCCCTACGCATGCTTCCATGGTACAGTAAAAGAGCATCCACCACTGATCCTTATTTCTCTGGCCAGGGTATTTTTATTCTAATGCCTTCTGATGCTTATTAGCACTAAGACAAGTTTGTAACAAAATTTTCTACTTAGAAATATAAATCAGCAAATACTCTTTCAACCTCCTAATGACCCCAAAAATTCTGCACCCTTACTTTCTTTATAGCATTTCCTTCACCTGAAGAGCCTAGCTCCAGAAAGTAATTTGAATTTTAAATATTTTACAATTTTAGAATATCTGCACATATATACTGGGATATTCAGACAGGTCTTAAATTTAAACACAGAATTCATTTATGTTTCAAGTATACCTTATACATATAACTGAATGCAATTTTATATAACACATTTAATAATCTGTATATGAAATAAATTTCATAGTACAGAATTTTCTACTTGTGACATAAAGTTTTCGATTATGGAGAATTTCAGACTTTAGATTTTCAGATTAGAAATGCCCAATCTGCAACTGAAATAATCATCTCTTATGTATAATTATTATGTAAGGACTTCCAAGTAACAGATATGTAATGTAAACTAAAGATAGAAAATTATTGTAACTTTTTAATCACTATCTTTTATATACAATAAGGTTTGCCATGTGTACTCAAATTTCCAAAAATGTTTTACATATATCTCAATGCTATAATAAAACGTATTTGCTACATCTGGTATTATTATTGTCAAGAGACATTTTTGGAAGATAGCATCGGTTCACTTTTGGAAGTACTAGAGTCGCCCACGTCATTACTATATGATTTGACAGCTGACACTTTCCGCTTCAGCCTAGAAAAACAAAATTGAGTGATTTGGGTGAGTTTCTAAGATTTTACAAGTCGAAGATGAAGACCAAACTCTGCATTTTCACCATATTTTACTGCTTTACTTCCATACAGGGAAGAATATGTATCTATGCATCAAGCTTCTGAAAAGTTGCATACAGTTTTAACAATGGTTAACAATGGTTCATGAAATCCCACGCTGGTCATTTTGATCTTGGCGATACCTCTCAGTAGGAGGTGGGGAGAAGACTGAGGTTAATGACAACAAAATAAAGGCACTGATGGAGTCAAACGCACTGTGACAAGAAGAGACTGTAGAAACACTGAATATTCAGAGTAACATTCAGATCCATTTGAAGGTGGGATGCAAAAGCAAGTTCAATATTTGGGTTCCTCATGAACTCAAAGTTGAACTGTCGATGTGTATGAACATCTGTGATTTGTTCAATAAACGTAAGGAAATGATCTTTTTTGAAGCGACTGTTACTAGTGATTGGAAGTGGATTGTTTTTAACAATGTGATGCATAACTGGTCTTGGTCCTGACATGATGACTTGCCTCAAACATCACCAAAAGCAGACATTCATCAGAGGATGCTGACAGTGTGGTGGGATTTTAAAGGTGTCATGTTTTATTAAGCTCCTACCAAGAAACCAAATAATCAATTCAAATGTGTGATATTGGAAAAAAAATTGGACAGTTTGAATAAATCCATCATCCAGAAACGTCCAGAGCTCATTAATCTTCAAGGAGTTGTTTTCCATCATGACAACCCAAGGCCACACACAAGTTTGATGACCCGATAAAAACTACTTGAGGTTGGATAAGATGTGTTGCCACCCAGTATACCCACCTGACTTTACACTGTTAGGCTTCCACTTGTTTTGGTCTCATCTAAAGTCTTTGCATGCTATAAGGTTCAATTCAGATGAGACTGTAAATGAGCACCTTATTGAGTTTTTCCCCAACAAAGACAGGTCCTTTATGAACAAGGAATTATGATAAATGGCAAAAGGTTATGGGACAAAACGGGCAATATATCACTGATTGGCCTCTGCTCTTCATAGAAATAAGTGATCACTGAAAAACATACATCATGACTTTTCCAACAGCCCAATAACATGGTTAAGCTTTAAAAAAAAAAAAAAAAAAAAAAGCCTATTCCAAACCATCTGGAAATGAAGCCTTACTTTTTTCTTCAAAACAGTTTTGTAAGATTTCCAACATATTCTGGCCTTGCTCTGTATTTATGTCAGGTGCCCTAATAAAATAGAGAAGAAAAAATTTTATCATTTCTGCAAGATTATCTGTATTCACATTACCATCTATTTGTAAATTCTATATCCCATTATGTTAACTTAATAGAAACAGTATCTTTAGCATTTAAACACAAAACAATTATTCAAAAGCTCAAATTTTCCAAGTAAATTTATTCCTTCATAATGTGATGGAACATATGTCATTATCTATCTAAACAATTATATCCCAGAGCCAAACATCCATGTCTAAAATTATTTTAGACAATCATTGTATCTCAACAAAAACATACATTTTTTTGAAATGAATCCTACTAGTCCTGAGATGCTCCTGTTTTTTTCAAACAAAGGTTTCGTATATGCCAAGCAAGGGCTCTACAAGTGAATTACGCCCACAGCCTGAAGTGCTTTGTATGGAAGACTTTATATTAATAAGCTTTAATATATCCAATACTCTTCCCTCCAAATTCTCAAATGCATTTTAGATTCACTATCATTAGATGCTACTGCTACAATCTACCTATCTACTCAGTTCCTCCAGTTCTATGTGTATTCATTTCTGTGTTTGTGTATACACTTGTTACTATACAACACAGCACATCTGTAGATTACAGTCACAATCAGTCTAGGTAATGAACAGCAGGATGATCCCTATTGCTCTCTCGTAAATACATCCAGTTCTCTCTAGCTGCCCTCCAGGATCCTCCCAGCCTCCTCTAATTTCTAACTCCTGACAACTACAAGTGTGTTCTCCATTTCTGAAGCTCTGTTATTTGAAAAAAAAAAGTAAATAAATGAAATTACATAGTATATAATCTTGTGCATTTGATTTTTCACAGCATAACTGTCTGCAATTACCAAAGTGGCTGCATGACTCAGTAATTCATTCCTCTTTAGCAGAGTAGTAGTCCATGTTAGGTATATATCAGTGTCTAACCAACAGCTTACTTGCTAAAAAATATATATATTTTAATCAGAATAAAATTTTGACATGCACCTC
This sequence comes from Ctenodactylus gundi, assembly GCA_004027205.1. Classification (NCBI taxonomy): domain Eukaryota; kingdom Metazoa; phylum Chordata; class Mammalia; order Rodentia; family Ctenodactylidae; genus Ctenodactylus; species Ctenodactylus gundi. Next base: position 596,826 of record PVKB01000344.1, read on the forward strand.
TAACAGTGTTGGGAACATTTTACATTAAGGGCCAGGTGGTAAACACTATAAGCCTTCACACCACATAATTGTCCATCACAACTACTTAACTCCAACATTTTAGTTCAAAAGCAACTACAGAATTACGTAGGCAAGTGGGCATGGCTCTGTTTCAGTTACAATTAAAACAAAGCCTATTACCTGTAATCACTCAATGGGCTGATGTTTACTGACTCTTTGATTACAATATTCCTATTATTATTGAGAGTAAGAAAAAAACATATATATGAAGTAACTCAAGATGATAAGCCACAAGGCATTAATAGGTTAGCCATCATAGAATTCTGTGACAGGTATTAGAACCACAAAACTACATCCTTATTATATGGATGAGATCCAGTGAAATCAGATGATTTGCCAATGGTGATAAAGCACAGTCACTTTAGAACACAGGTAAAAGGTCAAACAGAAAGTCTAACTGGCAAAAAGACTGTGATATAACCTCTGGAAGTTATCACATGACTGAATAGTCCGTGCTAATTTGTATATGGCAAAAATAATTTACAGTAATCAAGTCCCATGCTTCTGAAAAATATGTTCTAATTCATTTATGCCACTTTTTACCGTTACCTTAGTGTACAAGCACCCTATCGTACCCAGATTACTTCAATCCCTACATGAAGCTACAAATCCTCTCCTCTGCCTTTATAAAAAAGGGTTTGTAAGAATATTTACATCACATAGACCAAATTCCAAACAGAACATTCATTTTTAACCCAAACTAAAATAGATGTCTGAAACTTAACACAATTTTCTGGCTCTCCCTATCTCATATGACTATATTTTCTATTTCTATCCAATATATTCACTCATTCATGTCTGTCTGCTGCTCACAAACCACAATATATATACTCCTTATTTGGTCCTTTTGTTTATAATACTTTCTAGAATGTACTTTTCCTTGCTCTTTAGATATCTATTAACATATACCTATGTTACATTGTAGCTTTAATGCTTCCCTTAATAGCTGAAACACACAAATTCATTCTTATGTGGCAGCCTAAACTACTAGTTACTTCCTAATTATAAGCAGACTAACTACACAACACAAAAATTACTTCACTATTACAAGTAATGTTTTTACTCATTATGTAATTTCATATCTATACATATCATCTTTTGAACAGAAACGAAAGCACATCACTGTTAAATTATTTAAAAATTTTAATTTTTACAACTAAAAAGTACCAAAGTATACCAAATAGTCATGCAATAAATAAATGCGTGACATGTGTTACTCATTTCTCCCTACAGATATAAACTACATATTTCTAATATTATCACTCAATCCATTCCACAAAATACTCTTTCCCATATTCTGTCAGAACTGACACTAATTCATTCTAGATCATCATTTTAACTGGTGAATTTCTTTTCTCACTGCCACAAAGACATTACAATATTTGCATTAACATTTTTCTCTTAGTATGAAATAATTAAGGTGACTACACTTACTTAGTGGGCATAGAAATCATTATTTTACTCTAAGGAGATAGTTTTTGCTTTCAGTATTTAAAAATTCACGTTCACAAGGTGAAAATAAAGTCATCTATAAAGTTTTAACATTATATAAAATACACAAGTCACCTGGAAGGCTGACAAAATCTTCTTCTATAGTCATTTTTGAGATGATTCTGGAAAAAAATTATAAATTTGGTATCTTTAGTTAAAATATAATAGAATACAATTTACTTTCAAAGTAATTTTCATTGCAATACAGCATGCCAAAAAAGTTCGTATCTTTAATACATTGTTAAATGCACATTTTCATATGATAAAGAGGAATTCTGGATCAAGTGAAAGTGAAATTTGCCTGACATCTACTGTTTTTCAACCCTTTCTGTAATATTATTTACTCTCTCCTCCCTTCTCTGCCACCCAGGTACTGGCATTATAGGCATGCACCACAGCACTCTGTGGGGTCCTATCTTCTAACTGTAATTTTCTAGTTGAAGATTAGGTTGTAATAGAATGAATACCATAATCTGAAATATCAAGCTTTTGTCAGGTTTATTAATCTCCACTTTTACTTAATCCAATGGAAAATAAATGTGCCTACCTGAAATAATTTAATGAACAAAAATATGTACCATTTGTTCTAGGCTATTTTCTCTGGCTAAACATGGAAAGTCACCGTATTTTAAGAGATACGTAGGTCCTTTTGGTAAAGAATGATCTTTAGAAATTAGGAACTAGGTGGTATGTGTACTCACTGCTTCATTACTGTCTGCTTTCCAGCCTCTCAATAGACAAAGAGAATATATGTGCATGTACTTATCACACATTTAAATCTGTATTTCCCTATATCTATCCATAAATACTGACCTCATAATGATACTTAAAATTCCAATCCAAAATGACAGGGTCCATTCTATTTTCTTTTTTCTATACTTACAACTTTCTTCTCTAACACTATGAAAACTGGATTCCATAACTTATGTATTTAAATAATCTTCAGGTCTCTCAACCGGTACTGCATTAACACCCACGATGGTATCTTCCTCACACTGCTTGGGCTCATGAAAACCTCTATCAGCTATCTCTCCCATTAGCATCTCAACTATCCTCCCATGTGTACTCCCTCCTCTCTCAGTACTGGCTCTGACACCTTGTACCAAGGCCACTATTCTGTGAAGATGTCCTTATGACACCATTCAGTTCCTACTTACTTTTATGACTCAACATTTCCCTTCCTGCACAAATACCCTCCTCGCCCTCTATCAGAATGGCTCTCCACAGGAACACTCCCTTGACTGAATTTGGGTTCTAACACTTCACATAAATGCTCCTATGTGGTTGTCACCTTATACATACTAAAACTCAGATTCTCCACATGTAGAGCATCTTCACCCCACTAGTCCCGACATCCTGAACAGAAACACCCTTGCATCCTCACTTATGCTTCTACGCCCTTGCTCTGGGCTACAGTAGTTCCTCATACTTAGCCAAATATACCTTGCTTTCTTTTTCCCATTTTTTTTTTTTTTGGAAAAAAAACCAGAAAGACTTCTATTAGATTTTTTTAAATGAGAAGATCTTGTCTTAAGCTACTTTGTATTCTTTCAATAGCTTTGCCTCCTGTATTATATAACACATTACCATAAAAAAGCCAATGAGAACATAAACCCATAAAATTATTTTTAAGGTAAAAGTCTGCTATCTCCATGAAGAACCTAAGATCCAGAAAACAGAATCTATTTTATAGATGACAAACTAAGGAACAGAGGTAGCTAACAAGTCTCTGTTTGACACCAAGCCTTTTTTTTAATGAGATATAGTAATCAAATGGAGAACCTCACACAGTCCATGTCTGGTGAGCACTCTACTACAAGGCTATACCCTTACCCCAGCTATTAAAATATTACTACCACACCATCATTCTTCATTTGACAGAAACTTTTAACTCAAGCCCTCTGATCATACTGAAGTGAAACTCAACTCTGAGAATATTACCGACATAGACTTCTAAAGCCTAAATTATGGCCACTCTTCTCATTCCACTCTGCAAATTCAAGGCTTTACCAATCTGCACCCTGTAATGTTCCTGAAACTTTACACATGTAGAGTACTACGTTCCTCATTTAAGCAGAAAATTTTTAAGACCAAGAAAGTTCATTTATTCAAAAAATACTGAGCACCTACTGAATACTAATTACTATTTAGGCACACTAGGGCAACGCAGGTGACAAGGAAGGCACAGAATGTATTTAATTCTAAGGTGAAAGAATATCAAGAATATTTACCTTTCAATTAAATACATACTCATAACTTCAACTTATTCTTCAGTTAGTTAGGTTCAATCTGAGTTTTCTCCATTCACTGCAACACTACTTTTCAAAGATGCACTATAACAGTGTCATTAAAATCCAGACTTCTTGTAGTGACTGGAGTGCCTCCATTTTATGGTGCTTATGCTATACAACAAGTTTTGTGTCTGCTGTATGAGTTGGCTACACTTCTATAATTTCTTTATCTTCTGTTAATTCTGCTAATTATATCAAGTCTAAATGGGCTATGAAAGCCTCTAAATTCTACAAACCTAACGTGCTGTAATTCTCTGTACTTTTGTAATTCTCTGTACTTTTGTAATTCTGTAGTTTTTTATAACCCCAAATTGTGATTTTTCTATAACCACCTTGTGAGTTCTGGACCCAGTGAATTCCCGGCTGTCCTTGCAACTATGCTGGCTTGTTAAAATAAAATGTTATTTGTGCCGTGAAGAGGCCCCAAGGCCTGACATGTAGCAGTATGCCAGCACAGGGTATGCTGAAAGTCACACATCACCCCTACAGATGATCACCGGGTGTCAGATTGCAATTGGCCACTTGGTGACAGTGTGGGCCACCCCAATGAGACAAAGAAATCCAAATTTAATAGATTACCTAAAGTGTCTATGTTTGTGAAATAGTAATTGGTTGCTAGGTAATAACTTAAAATTTCTCCTCTGTTACCTTTATAAGCGCTCTGCTAAGCTTGCTTGCGGCTGCTATCAAAGGACTCACCCATAGTCCAGGGACAGCCAGGCCACTGGCTGTAATAACACCCCAGACATAAGAAACAACCTTGCCTTGCCCTAATTAGTGTTTGGTGGTCTCTTGATTTTAGCTCATTACAGTATAGCACAAATGAATTTCTCAACCCCTAAACACTGACACTTTGAAGCAGATGAGTACTTGTTGCAGGGGCCTGAATCAACTCCCCGAAGATGCTTAGCAGCACACTTGCATATTTGTCCTGAAGTACTCCTTCCACGTCCCCAGGCCTACTGACACTCCTGCCTCGGGAAAGGGAAAAAACCGCAAACACCAGCGAGCATCTCTTAAGAGCAAAATCCTCACCATTTCACAAAAAGCCACTAAAGTACAAAATGGCTAACAACAGCCTCCTAATTTCTCTCGTCTTTTAAATAAATTAGCACACAAAATGAGACATTAGAACTAAAGACTCAAAACAGTTTTATGATTGTAATAAGCATTTTAAAAATTAACTGTAGAAATTTGATGTTCTACTCTCCCCTACCCTCAATGACGTCTGATTTTTTTCTAATTATATGTAATTTAAATAATGTCTGTGTTCTTTGCGTAAGATACACATTTTACTATTCTTGCACATGCCTATGGCCACATACCTATATATAACTTTGCCTAGCAGCAAATGATGCTCGCTCTCAAGATTTCAAAAAAGACAAATTGGCGAATATAAGCTCACCACAGTAAACAATCAGGGTTTAATAACACGGAATAATCATAGCAAAGTTTGAAGAAAAACCAGTGGATCGTGAGGTGAAGAAACCAGGGCAATAACAGCAGCAAAAAGGGTTGGGCCTGCGTTAGCCAATCACAGCTGGCAGGCGCCTTTACCTAGCCGCCTTCCAGGACATTCCTATGGTCAAGGTGTCCCGTGAACGCCCGCCTCAAAAACCGCAGAAGCCTCAAAGTACCGAAACAACACCACAGTGCAGCCAGGGGACTGCGGGACACCGGCAATCCCAGTCGGGGAGAGGGCCATTTCGACCCTTTCCTGGGCTACTCGGTGATTTAGCCAGACGTGGCCTCAAAATTCAAAAAGAAAGCCTAGCGAAACAGGTCAGCAATGAGAGCGTCGCACTTTTTCGAGACAAAGTTGTTACATAACCGAGACTCTTTCCGCAGAGCAGCAGACGGACGCAAATTGACCTACGGCGGGAAAGTCCTCGGGGCCGGGGACACAACGAGGCTCGGGACGGTAGGAACCGCGAGCTGCGCGGAAAGACGGGACCGCTACATCTGGGACTAGGCCACGAAGCCTCGAGAACACAGCGGTCGGTGAACGGCGGCGGCGGACACGCCGTCCACACTCGGTTTCCACCGCGGCCCTCCCTCTGCGATGCCCGAGAGCCGCGGCGCCCGCCCGCGCTCCGGCCCCGCCGCCGCTCCCCGCCAGCCCGGCCGGCCCGCGCTCACCAGCCCCGACGCAGCCATGTTCCGCGAAGCCCGGCGCCGAGACCGCTCCGACGGGCGAGGCCGGCCGCCTGCCGTGCGGACACTCAGCCGGGCAGCGGACCCGCAGCCGACGCTACCGTTGCGCAGCAGAAAGCCAGCGCTTCCGGCGTCCTTCCCGTACAACGGCCCGCGACCAACTACGGCGTTTGAAACGGGCGGCGCATGCGCAGAACAGACCTGCCGCCCCAACGCAGGCCTGACGGTCCCGGGACCGCCGGCCGGAGGCCCCGCCCCCTCCCGGCCCCGCCCCACCCTTGGTTCGCTGAGCCCTCCCTTCCGGCCGCTTCCTCTTGGCGTCCTGCGTACCTGGAATGCACGAAATCGAGGGCAACTATGTTCTGAGTCCAGTGTGTGACTTCTCGATAGTCCAGCTGTGGAATAGTAGTACGCAATGCTTGATAAAGGACGAGAATTGTAGAAGACGTTTTAAAGAGAAAGGTAACCCCGGGCAGATGTGTCAGCTACACCCCGCCCAGCTATGCTTCCTCTGAAAACAACTTTCGACGACATGTATTCTTTATTCAAGTATGCGACAGTTATATTAAATAAAACATGGCCTACAAGATGGACTGCATAAATATGTGTCATTTAAGTGTAATGTCGCGGTCCAGTACTTAGAAGCCCGCTATAAATACTTAGAAGCCCGCTATAGTTTTATTATTCTAAAATAGGGTTGTTACCAGCCTGCCAACATCCTTGATCTTGGGCTTCCTGACTTCCCAGAACTGCGAGTGGTATTTCTGTTCTTTATTTTAAAATAACGTAGGTAGGTAGGTAGATAGAGGTTGCTAATTGATCAGAGGATGGTAATATTTGTTTATAAAAGCCAGGTTTGTTTTTATAAGTTCCCTTCCAATACAGAAAGATCACTCTTTACAAACTGCTGTGATAACTGGTCATTTCTCTCACATTTACCTTGGTAAGAGGTAGGAGTATGCGTCTGTGTCTACGAAAGTATATGTAATTGGTTGTATGTGTGGTGAGAAATAAGTATCCAGAAATTCAGTTTGAAATGGAAGTAAAACATTTTAGTTACCAATAATTTTAGATATTTAATTCAGTTTTATAAATGTCAAAACTTTCAATGGGTATTTTAAATCTTTAATTTCCATCAAATAATTATGACTTAGATATTTATTATCAAAGTACCTTTGGTTACAAATTTCCATAAAGAAATATTGACAGAAATATTCCCAAATGAACTAACCAAATAACAATTATTTCACATTCAGCTGGGTCTGGTGATGCACTCCTGTTATCCCAGCACTCTAGGAGGCTGAGGCAGGAAGAACACAGTTTGACCCCAGCAAGCACCATTTAAATTTTTAAGGAAACGCTGTCACAAATTAAAATCAATAAATGACTAAAAGAGGATAGTGGGCCTCAGGATATAGCTAAATGTAGAGGTTCTGGTTTTATACCTAAGTACCAAAAAAAAAAAAAACCTAAAAGCCTAATCCTATATTGTAGTTTAGTGTATTTGTCCTTGTGAGTGAATAAACCAAACTAGTTGTATTGTATTACTTTGAAACAGTGGGACACTTATAGCAAGCTACTAACAAATACAGCAACATGGGTAAGTCTCAAATAAGTCATGTGTGAAGGAAGCTCAGTGTCAATGATATATGAAAAGAAAATCAATCTAGGAATGGAAGACTACAAAGTTACAGCATAGATCTTTTTTGCAGTGATAGGAATGTTTTGTGTCTTGAATATGGTGGTTATTGTATGACTACATATATTTCTCAGAATTCTTTGAATCATGCTCACCAAAATGATGACTTCTGTAATTTTACCTTGATAAACCTGTGAGAAAAACAAAGAGAGGATGAGAGGAATGGCCCAGCGGTTAAAGCACTTGCCACATCAAGCACTAGGTACCCAAGTCCGATTCCCCAGCACCACATAAACTGGGCGTAGTGGTGCACACCTGTAATCCCAGCACTAGGGAGGCTGAGGCAGAAGGATTGCCTTTCCTTGAGTCCAAGGCCAACCAGGGGGGCTCCATAGTGAGTTCAGGGCTAGCCTGGGCTACAGAACAAGACCCTGTCTCAAAAGAGAGAGAGAGAGAGAGAGAAAGAGAGAGAGAGAGAGAGAGCCACTATGTAAACAACATACCAAAACCTATGAGACATAATGAAATCAGTTCTAAGAGGAAAGTTTGTTGCTGTGAATGCACACATTAAAAGAATAGAATAATTCCAAATAAATAACATGATGCATTTCAAGGTCCAAGAAAAATCAGAATAATCTAATTTTGAAATCAGTAAAAGAAAAGAAATTATAGAGACAGGAGAGGAAATTAATGAAATTGAAACTATAAAAATAATACAAGGATCAATGAACCAAAGTGTTGGCTCTTCAAAATGATAAAAATACTTGATAAACCCTCATCTAAATTTACCAAAAGAAGAAAAGTAAAAATTCATACTGGTGCAATTAGAAATAAAAAAGTTGAAATCACAGTGGGCATCACTAAAATCCAGACGGTTATAAGAAACTATTGTGGAAACTTATTTTCAATCAGTTGGAGAATTTAGACAAAATGGATAAATTCCTAGAAACACCTTGGCTGCCAAAATTGAATGAAGGCTTGAAAACCCAAAAAGGCCCAATTAGACAATGAAATAGGGACAGTAATAGAGACCTTGCCAACTAAAAGGAGCGCAGGCAGGACAAGATGAATTTATGATAAAATCTTAACAAAATTGTAGGGAAGATCTAACACCAATACTCCTCAAACCCTTCCAACAAAGGGAACAGAAAAGAGTGTGCCAAACTCAATCCTGGAAGCTAATATTGCTCTGACTAAAATGAAAACACTCACACACACACATACACACACATATTAAAAAAAAACACTACAGTTCATCCTTAATGAACACAGATGCAAAAATCTTTAATAAGATATAGAATATAACAAACCAGTAAAAAGATTATGCATTGCGACCAAGTTGGTTTTGTTACACATGTGCAAGAGTGGTTCAACCTATGGAAACCAATACGCATAATACAGCACATAAACTGAAGCAGGGACAAATATCATATTAGTACCACAATGATGCAGAGGAAGTCTTTGACAAAATTCAGCAACTAAACTCTTTATGATTTCTTTTTTAATGGCAAAAATAGGTACTGAAGGATCCTATCTCAAACTGATAAAAGCTTCTTAGGACAAACCCACTACCAATACCTTACTATTTGAAAACTGAAAGCAATTTCTTCAAAATAAGGAGCAAGACAAATGTGTTCATTCCCATCTGTTTCTTTCAATATATAACTAGAAACTCTGACCTTAGAACTCAGGCAACATAAGGAAATAAAAGAGATACAAATAGGAAAGGAAGAAGTTAAATTATCCTTCTTTACAGAAAATAAGATCTTTTACACAGAAGACCCAAAAACTTCACCAGAAAACTCTTAGAATTACCAAATTCACCAAAATAGCATGATCCAAATTTGACACACAAAAATCAATGGTGTTCCTATCTACCAACAATGAACCCACCCATAAAGATCAGAAAAACAATCTGTCACAATAGCATAAAACAGAATTAAATAATCAAGTTGTAATTTAAACAATATAATGAAAGATCTCTACAACAAAACTATACTAATCTGAAAAAATGATTTAGTGGCTTGTTAGAAAATGGGAAAACAATTGGAAGAACCAATATTGTCAAAATGGCTGTATTACCAAAAATGATATACAAGCTTAACACAGTCCAATGAAAATACCAACAGTATTCAACTAGAGAAAAAAATTTAAATATTTATATGGAATCAGAAGAGGCCCCAGAACAGCTAAAGCAATCCTGAGCAACAAGGAGGCAGCACAATCCCAAATCTTAAGTTTTATTACAAAGCCAGATTTTCCTGAGCAGAACCACTTGCACAAGAAAGGCTACTAGCAATCAAAAAATGGGATTATATCAAATTAAAAGTCTTCTGCACAACAAGAGAAACAAACAACAGAGTGAAAAGATAAACTACAGAATGGGAAAACAATTTTTGTCAGCTATTCCTCAGATCAGTAACTAGAACATACAAAGAATATATAGTAATTAGAATTACAAAAAGCTCAAAAATACCCAAAAGAAAAGAGCCAATCAAAAACTGAGCCATTAAAATGAATAGACACTTCTCAGATGAACAAATCTCCAGTAAGTACATGAAAAAATGTTCAGTATTTTTGGCCATTGGAGAAATGAAAATTTTTTTAAAAACCTGAGATTCCATCTACTCTAGAAATAAGATCCCACACACACACACAAAAAAACAACAAATGTTGGTGAGGTTCTGGGGAAAAAGAGAATATCTTTACAGTGTTGGTAGTACAATCACTATGAAAATAACTATAGAGTGCTGGGGAATTGAACTCAGGGCCTTGTGCTTGCTAGGCAAGTGCCTTAACCACTGCACCACGCCTCCCACCCAAAGCAAGTGAAAGTTCCTTATAGACAGTGAGATAGAGAAGAGAGAGAGATTTCTCAAGGGGAGATTGAGAAGGAGGGTCTCGACTGAGAGTCCTGCCTTGAGATGGGGAACTCGACTCTTTACCAAGTTTTCATCTGTTTGGGTACACAGCAGTTTGGCTTTTTGGAGTGTGCCAGCTGCGGCTGCAAAAAGCACACTTAGCCTATTGCTAAGTTCACTGTCTTTTGAAGGTAAGAAGGGAGTGGGGGAGTTTCTCACTCTCACTGTTCATGGGTCCTGCTTCTCAGAGGGGTGGTGTGGGAGCAGCTGTGGCTCACACCTGTTTCCATGGCATCTGGAAACCCCTGTCCTGGTCCTTTGTCCAGTCTTATCCTATTCTATCACAGGGATTCTGCTTTGTCATAGCCAGAGACAACAGGACCAAGAGACCATGGACTAAAACCTCTGAAACTGTGAACCAAATAAATCTTCCCTTGTTATAAATTGATTACCTCAGGCATATTGCCACAGCGACAGCAAGCTAACAACAAAAAGAATTTATTCTGAAAAGTATAACTTGCAATTACAGCTTAACATTTGCTAAGATAAACTGTTTTTAATAATTTTGGCATTTCTTTTCTAGCATAACACTTTAATTGCTTTTCTTCCTCTTATTTGCTAACTGCTGATTCCTCCTTCAAGTCTATTCGTGTTCGTCTTTTCGAACAAAATTATTCTCAGAAATACTGTCCTGGACCTCAACTGCCAAGTTAGTAATGTTTGCAGTGTGCCGATAGGTGGCAGCAGTGTTCTCAATACAGTTTTACTATTCAGTGAGTTAAGATCTGCAATGAATTATTTTCTAATTTATTTAATGTATTTATTTATATATTTATTTATTTATGAGACAAAGTCTCTCTCTCTCAATGTAGCTCAGGCTGCTCCTGAACTCACTCGATATTCCAGGGTGGCCTAGAACACACAGTCATCTTCTGTCTCAGCCTCCTGAGTGATAGGATTACAGATGTAACCCCCATGCCTGGAAACTGAACCCAGGGCCTAGCACTTGCCAGGAATGCACTTTAACCACAGCCTTCTGCAATGCCTTCTTAACTGTAAAGTGCTATGCAAATCAAGTGACCTTTTCATTTCCTAAGTTACCTTTGTGTCGACTATTTTATCCGACGTTGCAGTTATGTTGTATTATGTTTACCTTGTTTCTTTAAATCAAGAACACAGTAAATAACACTACCTGCATGTCTCCATTCAGTATCCTGTAATTATAGTCAATGTAGACTTTACAGAAAAGGAACCCTGTCATCAAAAACTCTTAGATTTTTAAAAGCTTAATAATGCAGTCCTGCATCCTAAATTTAGCCTTACAGGGGCATTACTTTAAGTGAAAATTGACAAACAATAGGACATAGTTGTTAAATGTCAGGCAGTCATTGTCTTATCATGGATCAGTTACATAGAAAATAATGCCACTGGTTCAGGCAAAAAGGGATTCATTGCCAGCTATTTAACCCCTAAGAGAATTACTGAGAAGGCAGAGGAAACAGAGTTAGTTGGGGTTTTCAGGATGAATTCTCAAAGACACGCTGCAGAATTAAGGCACTGCTAGAAAGCAAAATGAAAAAAGGAGAAGTTGATAGTAATGCTGACGTCTTCAAGGCCACATTGCAGCCAGGTGTGCTGCTGGACACCTGTTGTCCCAACAATTTCAAAGGCCAGAATAGGGAAGATAGCAATTTTGAGCCTTTCCTGGGCAACTTAGTGATTTAGTGAGATTTAGTCTCAAAATGAAAAATTAAAAAAGAAGGGCTAGAGGAATAGCTCAGCAATCAAAGCACTTTCCTAGCAAACTCATGGCCACTGAGTTGGATTCCCAGCATTACATAAAGTTGGACATAGTGGCGCACACCTGGAATCCCAACAGCCAGGGCAGGCTGAGGCAGGCCAATTGCCATGAATTCAAGGCCAGCCTGGACTGCAGATCAAGACTGTCTCAGAAATAATTAATTAATTAATTTTACTAAAAAGGTCTGAGGATGAGGATGAAGCTCAGTGCAAAGGCCTTGTGTTTGATTCTCCATATAATCATCATCATCATCAAAAAAAAAAAAAAAAACAGCCAAACTGACACTGCCATCAGGAAGCCAGAATAAACTGCCGTATTATAGAAGTGACCACAAATTAAGATTTCTCCAATGAGCAAAAACCTCACTATTTCTGGCACCAGACCACACCACACCTAATGTGAAAGATAAAACTGATGCCACATGTACATTGCTCCTCTTGCTTCCATCTCCCAGGTGCCGAGATTACTGACGCGTGTCACCACACTCAAGTTGTTTATTTTCAAAGGTTGGCCCTGAAATATTTAACCAATAGAATTGGTACAAATAGAATTATCCCATGATGTAATTGTCTAAGGAAGTGGGGTTTATTCGAGGATTATCTCTTGGAAATAAATAAGGATAACAGTTCACAAGCAAGAGGAAAAAGTAAAGAAAAAGTGTCCCTGATGTTCTCTGAAAGCCCACAATCTCCATACCTGTTTCCTTTGTGTTCAGGTAGTATAGATCTTCTGTGTATTTTGCTATTGTAAATCTAAGCCCATACAGTTTACTCAGAGATTTCTTTCTAAAAGCTGATGTATACTATCCTTTCTTTCTTACCAAAAAGTGAAGGAAAAACAAGTGTGTGAAGTGTGTGTGTGTGTGTGTGTGTGTGTGTGTGTGTGTGTGTCCTGTTGGTGGTAGTGTTGGTGGTTATGAAGCAAGTTGGGACTTCCTCTTTGAACAGTTGCATTTTCCTCTCACACAAGAGAGATTTCATTTTGTTTGAGCCTGGAATCAGACGAAGCCAAAACAAACACCTAAGAGAGGATATGATGGCCAAGAAGCCCCCAAAACCAGCTCCGCGCACGATCTTCCAAGAGAGATTAAAGATGACCGCTCTGCCTCTGTACTTTGAAGGCTTTTTATCCGTCAAGCGATCAGAATACCAGGTAAGTTTATAGATGATAATATTAAGCCTGATGCTCTGGACTACTATATAATACATTTTTATGAAATATAACTAATTGAATTTTTACTAGTGGCTTAATATTAAAAACTAAAATTATGTGTAATACAATATATGGTGATATGATTTGACAAAACCTCCTTCTTTCTATTTGAATTATACCTTCTTTTTCAAGTTTAGAAAAACAGTTCTAGTTTTTCCACAATTTAAATGTAACATATAACTTAAATAAATATGCATTTCTATATGTATTGCAAGTAATTTTAGTTTCTAATATTAAGCTGCTAATTAAAATTTAATCAATTATATTTCAGAAGAATTCATGCAAACATCACAGAAAATGTTGGCTTAGAAGATAAAAATTTCTTATATTTTTTCTACTACATACTGTTATGGGTCAGTGATGATTTATATTACTAACATAAAAAGATACGATATTATAATTAAAATACAACTTTCTACTCTAATTCTCAGTTACATTGAAATTTAAAGTGGTCACATTAAAATGAAAGCTTTTGTGAAAATGATAAAATCAATAATGTTTACAATTATGTTTAGTTGTGGTTTTTTGTTTGTTTGCCTTCACAGTAAAGTACACCTCTAGCCCATTTTTCATTTTTGATTTTTAGACAGAATCCCTCTAAATCATTAATTTGCCCAGGCTGGCCTTGATCTTGTAATCCTCCTGCCTTAGCCTCCCAGAGAGCTAGGATTACAGGCACGCATCACTGAGCCCAGCACATTATGTTTATTATACATTGTAAATCATCACTCAAGAGAGTGACTTTAAAAGATAACATTTAGAGTGCTATTGTGGGTGTTAATGTACACCAAACTAAATAGGTACATTTTTAAGAAAAATCATTAAACACTCCATATATCAATATTTTTAAATGTAAAAATTAAAACCTATAGTCTAAATTATTGCCTTTAAAATAGTAATCATAATTAACTTAAAAATTAATGAAAGAAATATGAAATTGTTACTAAAGAAAAGTCACTAAGTCAAATTTGATGAAATTTTGATATTGACTTAACAGAGAAAAATCATGTTTCCTGAAATGACATAAGAAATGTTTAATAATGAAAATAAAATGTGTTTTATGAATATTCATTAATACTTATAGAAAATTATGTATGTCACTATACTTATAATAAGACATTAAGAATTTCTACATATATAATCATATCATTTACTACTTGATACTTAAGGCATAGTAATTTATACTCTGGTGTGGCTGGGAAACATGGATTAGTAATATTTGTTAGTTATATTGAAAAATTTTAACTCCTTTTAAAGTAAATTCAATCTTGTCACCTCAGACTAGCTACATTATTAACCCTTAAGAGAGGAAAATTGCAAAGAAAAGAAATTCACAATTTGTAGTTTAAATTCAGTTATTTACTGAATATTTTCATAGTATTAATAATAACATTTCCAGTAGCAAATGTTATCAGGCAAAACATGTTAAACCAGGACTGTAGAGATAGGCCTATAATCCCAGCCTTATTGGAGGCAGACGCAAGAGGATCACAAGTTCAAACCCAGCCTGGGCAATTTACTATTTAGCAAGACCTTGTCTTGAAATAAAAGAATAAAATGGGCTGGGGATGTAGCTCAGAATGAAGGCCCTGGATATGATCCCTATACCACACACAAAAAGAGAAGGCACTTGCTTGATATGGTTAGCAGAAAAAAACAAGAATCTTAGAGTGTCAATAACATGTCTTTACCATTATAATAATGGTTTTACCATTCATAGCTTGTGATTTTGTACAAACCAGTCCAACTCCCTTAGGCTCAGTTTCCTCAGCTACCACATGGAAAGAATGCATTCTGCTCATCTCCAATACAATAGCACCATATCCAACGTATTATCTATTATGCGCAGGGTTAGCAAGTACTAGATGAATTTATCCATTCATGCAACATTTACTGTGCTTCTCTGCTGCGCCGAGCATTATACTGACTTCTGGAAAAATGTGAATAAAACATAGAGATCCGAACTCACCCTGACAGGGTTAGCTGAGCAAAGGTGAGGATTTCTTATGCAACTGCTACTCTGCTTTTGCTTAGAAAGCATGCTTTGAAACAAGATTAATAGACTATATATATAAATATTTCTGATGAGGGAATGTAACTTACAGGAATAGCACTTGCCCCACATATGTGAAAGTTTATTTCTAGCACCACAAAATGCACACTCACATTATTTTTCGGATGAAATTAACTTGTTTTTCCATTTAAATCCTAGCAAAAAACCCTTTTTATTATATGTCAGAGAGGAGAGCCAAAGGGCCACAGCAATGCCTGGAGAATGGCTTCAGGGAACAAGAGAGTAGCGTGTGGAATACCTGGCTCACCCTAAGGATTATGTTCATTCTCTTTTCATTAAACTATCATATCTCCATTAATACCCCCAAAATCAATATGGGCTCCACAAGAAAATGGCTCAAAGAAGAGCAGTGATGATAGAGTGCTTAAAAATAAAAGCTGTAAGAGAAAGCTGGGGCAGGGGTAATCTCTCGGTGGTTACAGTGCTTGCCTAGCACGCACAAGGGCCCGATTCAGTTCCCCAGCACCACATAAAAATTAGCTGGCACTTCTGAGGCTGAGGCAGAAGGATTGCCAGTGAGTTCCAGGCCAGCCTGGGTTACATAATGAGTTCAGGAACCGACTGGACTACAGAGTGAGACCCTGTCGAGAGAGAGAGAGAGAGAGAGAGAGAGAGAGAGAGAGAGAGAGAGAGAAGTAAAAGCTAGGGAAAATAAGTGGAATATCCATGCAATTGGTAAGAAAGTGCCGAGAACTTTGGGAAGAAGATGACCACAGAGTATTTTAGCCAGGTCACCTTTGGAGGTAGTAGGATAAAGGACATTGAGACCCTGTGAATGTTAAGAGGAAGCACTGTTTGAAGGAATTCAGAAAAATTAAGCTGGAGAGATTACAGTTGAAGAGTAACATGGTCTATGAAAGGATTACATGTTGACAGAGATGTTCCTGAGACATTTTTGTGGTGGGATATTTTTAAGGATCTAAGGAGGGGTTGTGGGGTATAGCTCAGTTGTTAAAGCACTTGTCTAGCAAGCACAAGACACTGAGTTCGATTCTCAACCACCACATACTAGGGGCTTGATGATGCAATCCTGCAATTTCAGCACTTGGGAGGCTGAGGCAGGAGATTGCTGTGAGTTCTATGCCAGCCTGGGTTACAAAGTATGTTCAGGACCAGCCTGGATTAGACTGAGACTCTGTCTCAAAAAAAAAAAAAAATACTCATGGATACTATTTTGCACACAATCCCAGAGGGATCTAGAAGTTCAGATCAAGAACTCATGAAAAGTGCATAATCTTTATGGAAAAGATAGTGTAGGAAGATTTACTTAAATCACAGAACTGAACCAGAATTCCCAATTGGCCAGGGAGATATATTTGTTCATGAAAGGTATCAAATGCTACAATGAGGTACCAATGATGAAACAGGTCTTACAAATGGGAAAAGTTCCATTTCTTTGGAATTTTTTAAAAAATAAGAGATTTTGGCCAACAACCCATAATTCCTTCAAATTTTGATGTGCTGAAGTTCAAAAAGTATATAAAATGTCTTACTAGCTTGAACGTAAATAAGTTTGTAACCATAACTATCTCAAAATCACATTTCTCTGAGTAGTCCTCTACTTGTCCCTTTTCCATTTGTGAAAGTTTTATGACTTTCTCAGTGGTGCTTTCAACTAATTCTCAAAGGCAGACATCTCCAAATTTTTAAAATAATACACTTCCTTCAAGGAAACATTTGGAGCACAGATCCCTAATACTTTTTTTTTTTTTTTTTTTGAGACATGGTCTTATTCTGTAGTCCAGATCTGAGTAGATCTGAGCTTACTATGTAGCCCAGGCTGGCCTTGAACTCATGGCAATCCTCCTTCCTCACCCTTATATTAACTTATTAAGGAGTATGTTTATGCAGTCCTATATTAAAATTATATGCAAATGTATTATAAAATATATGTAAAAAGAAATTGATATGAAAGAGAATTAAATATTGTAATCTTGCATACCTTTGGGGTTTATGCACCCCATGTTGGAGAACCACTCTGCCATATTGTTCATGGACAATATGTGTCTTTCCTGGCACTTTACTTCATCACAGAAACAGAATGAGAACATGTTCTTGGGGTAGGGGACAGAAAAGAACTTCAGAGGCAATGCAGATTGCCACTTTTCCCAGCTCTAATGAGTTGCATTACACCCATTTTAATAGTTATATTAATAAGAAAAAAAAGGTAACAGAAGCCAAGAGATAATAGGGCCAGTCTAACTGAAATCTATATGATTCATTTAAGCTTTGTAATCCATTTCCTCTCTTGATTAATCGAAAGGCTTATGTGTGACATGGTGGATTTCGTGCTAGGCATTTCCTCCTCAAATTTTAAGTTCTAATGCCATATGGTTATAGATTGCCAAAGAGTGGAGGTGTCTAAGCTAACTATTTTGTCAGATTGAATTTGACGGGATGTTCAGTAGACTTTCCAAATCACTTGTTCAATTGAATAAAATTGAGTAGTGACTTTAAACTCCAACTGCAAGGTTATCTAATGGGGTTGAAGCTAGTGGTGAACTCCAAAATCTCTTTTTCATCCCTTTTCTTGCTTCTGTGGATTTAACACAAATTATTGTTTGAAAATAAGAAACTTTGTACTAAATATACCTATTTAGTGATGTGTCCTTCAAAATTAGTTTTTTAAAATGTTAAAGTTTCTCTCTAGGTAAAAACAAATACCTAGATATTAGTACTTATAGATTAATATTTAACTAAATCAAGACTGTGACCCACAAGTCTCTGTATGCTGAATGTAGTTTTATTCTATTTTTAGATTTTTAGGTTTTGGACTGAGGATGCAATTCACCGGGCCTCTGCCATTTGTAAACTCACTTTCCCCCATCGCTGCCTTCACACTCACGTCAGTGTCTTTATACCTGCTTCTTCCTCCATTTAATAAAATCTCCTCAGTCATTTCATAGGCAAGCTGTATGCTTGCCTATTAACTTCCACTTTTCCTTGATTAACTCTACCAAGCCAATATTATTCTCTTGTGACTGAAGACCTCTGTAATTTTTCTCAATAGTACAAATAGATGTCTTCATGTACATACAAAGAGAACTCAAGTAATCTTGAGTGACTATTAGTGATATTTCTGTCTTATATCAGGTTAAACTAGCAAAGCCAGTTTAGATAATGAATACTGTGATAGCCTTTAACTGCAGTGCTTTCTCTTGCTTTGCTTTTCTTTGAGAATCTTTGGGTACTGGGGTGACAGTCAATCTTAGGAGCCATGTGTAGCAGAACCATATGCCCAAAAGTGGAGTTCCCTGTACAACACACCTACATTCTCAATCTCTTCCTCTCTTTCGCTCACTCTCATTCTAGTTCCAAAATGTACAATAGCCTTAATTCCTCATTTCATTGCTGATGTTTATCCACAGAGTGGAGTGTGAAAGCCTTAAGAAAAAGTGTTATGGGAATGCGATAAACAAAAATTCAACAAACAAAACAACTCCCAAAATAAATTTGAATTTTTTGTTTTAAGTCAGTGAAAACCCAAGTGTTTATTTTTTTAAACTGAGCAAAAGTTTACTCATTCCCATTATTTTTGTAGAACATCAGCCAGAGCATAATGCCAGAATACACAAGCAACTTCTGAAGTCAAATTTCTCAATGTATTTCTTTCTCTTTAAGATAACACCAAAAGGTGATAAGCTATAGGAACGACAATGGATTTTATTATTCTGGTCTACAAAAACCCCCTCTTTATACATAGCTGCATTGAAAGTGATTTAATTCAGGTATTTTTATTTTTAAAATTTTGGTTTTAATTTTTTTTTGAGGCAGGGTCTTGCTCTCTAGATCAGTCTGTTCCTGAGCTCACTGCATCCTGCTTAAGTCTCCTAAGTGCTGGGATTACAGGCGTGAGTCACCATGTTCAACTTACAGTTAAGATATTTTTAGACTCCACCCCAATCTCACATACATGCTCATGCACAGGTTGCTACATGGAAAAAGTGGTATGTGGATAATGAAGTACGTGAGTGATGAAAGAGCGCTCTTGTTAAAGTGGTGGACACTTGCTGAACGCTTGCCACTGTGTCCCAGATCCTGTGTACTTTATATGTGTTATGCTGTTTTCCCTCCTTGCATTCTTGGTCCCTCAACAATGAAGTCTCACACAATAGACACAAGTATTGTATTTCATTTTTTAAAAATATATTCACAAATCTCTATAGTTGTCACCACTGTTTCTAAAATATTTCATTATTTCAAAGGGAAACCCCATGAATGGTCACTCCAACTTCTCCACCTGTAACTTTACATTTTTATACCCTTTCATTGGGATTTCTCTTCTCCATGTGGGAAATCAGTCAGACTCAAGGATCATGCAAGTGAAGATACATTACTTACTTTTGTTATTGATAAAGTTGATCAGTTAGAGGTTTCTGTTTAAGTGCAAAACTGTGCTAATATTTCCCACCAGATTTAGGTAAGCTTGAGCTACCTGAAATCATTGACTCAACTTGAGAAGCACAAGCCTGCACTTCTTGGAGGACTTTTGCCAACTTTAGAGAACAGAGCGAGCTACAGATACGTGCTGTCTCCTGGGAGATTGAGCCAGGAAGACGACTGGAGCACGCTGTTTCCCAAACTCAACTGTTAAGACATCCAATCCTATTACCTGCAGATGAGATCATTCACTGTGGCACATCTGCAGACTAGAACGTGTAGGAAAGTGCCAGAAAGATCAGAGAAAGGGCTGTGAGAAATAAATAGTAATGCACTTTGTATCCTCTGTAAAGGGAAGGCGAGAAAAGGTTTATGATGGAATTCCAACTAAGATTTGTCCTCCCGCAGCACTAAACTGCCTCCTCCACAATGGGTCAGGTGTCTTACAGGTGATGGGTATCTTGGTGAAAGACGTCTTTGGGCCAATTTTAGAATTGTTGCCTGTTGCCCATACCCTCAGTTATGTACTTGTTTGAATTGTTTTATTCTATAGTGATTTGTTCTTAGTTTACATGGTGTCAATATAATATAATCAATATAATACAATATCAATATAATGTAATCAGTATTACATTGTAGGTAGCTAACAATTAGGGGCCTAGAGAGGTCAGGAAAGACCACAGAGGTGGGCAGAGACACCCTGCCCCCAAGTTCCAGTACCTGCCCCTAAGGTTGGTTGCTATAGTCATACTATCAATTGGCTAAGCCTCCTGTAATGTGAATTTTTCTGGTCCTTTATAAAGAAGCTGAGTCTATTCTTCAGCTTTTGGAATCGGGGCTGGGTCATGTGACATGGTTAGATAAATGTGACAAAAGCAGAAACTTAGAATATGTCTGCACTTTGAGCCTGGCTCTTGCTCCTTTCTGGGAATCATTCTGCCAAAATATGAGTAAGTTCAGGCTGGCTGACTGGCAGATAAGAGACCCTAGGGAGAGACACTCTAGTTGTCTCTGTCTTATCAGTCATTCTGCATCTCCCATTGAGATCTAAACAAGTGAGTGAGGCCATTTTAGACAGTTCAGTCAAGCCAAGTACACCCAGATCACCAGACCACTTGGCCCAGTTATAGAATGGTGACAAAAAGAAAACGTTTCCTGTTTTTGTGCAAAAGTGGATGTTGGAATTGGTTTGTTTTGTAGGGTAGCTAACTAAGGCAAGTAAATCTCAGCAGCTACTTGAAATGCTGAGGAAAGAAAAAATTAACTAATATAACACCTTATTAAAGGGAGAATAGTTACATTTAAAAAAAGAGAGCATGGTGGTACACAACTGTAACCCTGTATGTGTAGGAGACTGAGACGGTAGGATTACAAATTAGAAGCCAGCTCAGAAGATCCATCTCAAAAACAAAATAAAAACATCTTAGAGTGCATGGATCCATATCAGTGGTATAGTACTTGCCTAGTGTGCACAAGGCCCTGAGTTCAACCCCATAGTGAAAAAGGAGAGAGAGAGAGAGAGAGAGAGAGAGAGAGAGAGAGAGAGAGAGAGAGAGAGATGGTGGGCTGGAGGAATAGTACAGCAATTAGAGTGCTAGCTTAGATCTGCACAAGGCACTGAGTTTCGATTCTCCAGTACCACATGAGCCAGGCATGGTAATGCATGCCTGTAATCCCAGCACTCAAGAGCCTGAGGCAGTAAAACTGCTGAGAGTTCAAGGCCAGCCTGGGCTACAGAGTCAGTCCCAGCCTGGACTATAGAGTCAGACCCTGTCTCAAAAAACAAACAAACAAACAAAAAAGATAAAAATGGTAGATGGTGGTTGTAATACAAAATGAATTTAACCTTGAACTTCTTAGTCTTCCCGCAACCCAGGAAAGTAAAAGCAAGATTGGGTTATAGAGAATATTGGAAAAAGTAAGTGTCTAAATTGAGGAGGTAACATACATTTTGCCAATTTAAAAAAGGATAAATTATACATCATATTGAAGACACACAAAATATTATACTAGGAAGTGTTTTCACATTTACAAAAGAGGAAAAATTCTCTTTGTGACTTTAATTGATGATTCTACAAATTGCATAACTTCAAATTATTAAGCCCTAAAAATGAAACGATGAATGTATGTATTAAACTAGCTAAAAATTAAAAAATAACCTGTACTTTTTGAAAAAACTGGGTGTGAGGGAACATGTTTGCATATAGAAGAATTTTATTGTTCAAACTCACTTGCTATTCTTTTGTAATATAGCCAGTCTTCATATTTGTTCAAGTGGAATTTCACTGGAGTGAAATGGAAGGTTGGAGGGTATTTAAACTTTTAACACATTTTATTCTATAGAACTCTCAGTGATGTGAATGTATTAATAATGAAATGCTACATGTGAATGAAATCTGGTCTTTGACGTTCAGCCCAGATGGTGTCACATTGTTTTTGTTGGGCTGGTGGTAGGGTTTCCATCTAGAACATCCACAAAGTCTCCTGCATTCCGAGGTAGGGCTTTTGGAGGGAGGTGAATCATAAAGGCGCTATAGCCCTCAGTGGGTGGATCCCTGGATGGTGTCATGGCTAAATGCGCCCGTAGGAGGCCTAGACTGGCTAGAGGAGTCCTGTTCCTGAGGGAGGCACAGCTCCGCCCTTCCCTCTCTGCTTCTGGTTCCTGTGAAGCGAGCCCCTCTTCTCCTGCACATCTTTCTATCACGTAATTTCCGCTTTAGAGCCGGTTGACCGGGACTGACCCTGAACTGTGAGCCAAATTAAACTTCCTTTTACAGTTGTACGTGTTGGGTGTTTTGTCCCAGGACAGGAAAGCTGGCTCATACAGCAGAGGAGGCAGCTCAGTGGAGACTCTGTACTTAGCATGTGTGAGGCCCTGTGTTCAATTTCCAGCTCCTACATACAAAAGATAGTATCAATTTCCCATATTCCTCTGAGCTCTACCAGTAATATACTCTGTTCAACTCAAACAAGGACATATGTACTGTGGTAAGTGTTTTACGGATACTAACTCCGTGGGTCCTTTCATCTATCCTAGATGGTAGATATGGTAGAGAGCATACCCTTGTCCTGCACCTTTAAATGGCCTCTTTTTCATGTGCAAGATACTACTGAAACTTCATGAAAAGTTTTAAACTGATGAAGACAGTTTGGAAAATGATCTATTTAAACATGAATAAATTATATTTGTACCTTAAATATACTAAATAAATTTGAGAGGGATTTAATCAACAATTAAATGTAAAACAAGTCATTAAAACTTACTGAACTATTCAGAATAAAAAAAACTTACACAAGCAGCTAATAAAATTAAAAATAAAAATATAATTAAAAATGACTACACTCATGAATTAATTCTTACAAATTCTTCCCCACAGGAGTTTAAACATTTTTGGACAGAGCTGAGAGGAGCTTCACTTTTCTTTTATACGGACAAAAAAAGTACAATAGTAAGTATTAAGCTATGTTAAGCCAATTCAAATTTTTCCCACATGTCTTTGTCATAGAGCTTATCATTTGTTTTATCTGCCTTCTCAGAAAAAAGATTCTCTAGTAAAATCAGTTCAAATGGACAAAATCTAAATTTGTAAGGTTTGTCAGTTATGACCAGTGATAATATATCCCAGGCAATTCAAAAGAAGGCATGAGCTCGTTTTTAATTTTGCATTCTTTTATTTCTGATTGTGATAATTAGAATTTGAAAAGTAGAACTTTTAGACAACATTATACCAAAGGATAGCTTTGATACACCTTACTTACTTTGCTGTAATGCAGTTACAATCTGAGGAAGCAAGATGATTTCTACACTGTCATAACATACAATTTTGCTTTTCCAGAAAGACAAAGATATCACCTCATAAAAAAAGTGAGAATGACAACAGATTCTGAGATTTGTTTTATTTTAATTTTTGGTTGTTTTATTTTTCCATGAATAAATTATCAAAATTTAGTGCAAAGATCTGCCTACTTTGGAACGCTGTCAATATGAGATTTTATGAGCTAGTAAAAACAATATAAACATTCTAGATCATGAATATAGTAGCTCATATTTTTTTTTCTTTTCTTCTTTGTAGTCTTGGGGATTAAGTAATACCTGTAGCCCATTTTTTAATATTTGATTTTGAGACAAAGTCTCACTAAGTTGTTAGATAGCCCCTGACTTCGAGTTGCAAGTGTTGGGATTACAGGCCTTCACCATTTGGCCTGGAAAGTAGTCCATACTTCTTAGATTATCATTATTAGATCTCTTATGTTCCAATCTAATGAAAGACACAGTAATGGAGCCTGTGTATCTCACTTATAGGCAATTCAGCATCATTAGTGGCAAACCTATAGGAAGATATTAAGAACAAGCAAACAAACAACAAAAACAACAAAAATAAAACTTCAAATAAGCATCTTTCGCCAGTTTTGAATAGAAAGTTATGAGGATGTTTTCACATTCTACAATAAATTTTTAAAAACTATTTTCTCTGTTGTGCACTCAATTTCCATGACACCTGCGAATCAAAAGATTCTCATCTAACCTTTGTATAGCATAGAATAAATGACACCTTCCAGTCACCAGTCATTGCTCCTTAACTGTATAACAAGAGGCAAAACAACTTGATGATAGCCTAGTATGTTCAGATAAGTTCCCTGGGCTACTAAGCTGGTCCTGTCACGGTTACCTAGGATCTTGGACTAGTTACCTAACCTCTTTGTGTCTTAATGCATAAAACAGGGAACAGGACAAAAATCCCAAATTGGGCAATTTGAAGAGAATGTAATAAAAAGTCCTTAAAAACTATTTGAAGAACAAAGAGACTGTAGGATCATAAAAGATAGCACAGAAACCTCAAGCTAATAATACTGACCTATACCCAACTTAAGAATGAGAGTAAAGAGTGCTAGAGCTCATTTTTTTTTGAGAAAAATATGGTCTTTTATTTTAGGGAAAGATGACACAAGGTGATAAACAACCAACATCACTTTCTTTATGCCTTTGGTCTCTTCATAATGTTCTCCAGTGGTTCCGCTCAACAGGAAGTTAAAAAGTGAGGGAGGCCTTTGATGTTGTCCATCTAGGTCCCTCTCCTAGTACAGGGTGTTGGGCAATGAAAAGATAATGGAGAACCAGAAGGACAAGCAACGGAAGGAGATGTAGCAGAGATCTCTACAACCCTTGGTCTTCCAATCTACAGAGAGGATGACTCAACCCATTTCATAGGGCTACCAAAAGAATGAAATGAGATAGGGCATGTAAAGACTGAAGACATTAGTGGTACAGAGTATTCATTCATACATTTTATAATAAATTATCTATTAAATTCTCACACTGATTCTGCAGAATGGATACTATTTTAATCCCCCCCTCCCTTTTTTTGGATGGAAAGAGTCAAGGTGGAAGATGAAGAAATTACACAAATGCCTGCAATGCCAGCACTTGGGAGGCTGAAGCAGGAGGATTGCCATGAGTTTGAGGTCAGCCTAGGCTACATAGTGAGTTCAGGACCAGCCTAGACTACAGAGTGAGACTTTGTCTTAAAAAACAAACAAAACAAAACAAACAAAAAACCCTGCACAACGTCAAACAGCTAATGAAAGGGTTACAATCCAGATCTTTCTCATGAGCCAAACTTCTTAGCTGTTATGCCATGAAAGGGTGTTATAATGAAATGGTGCATCAGTGCCCACTTACCAATTTTGATAAAAGGTGATGCAGAATTTTTGTGAAGGTTTTAAGTGACAGTCTCTCGAGAAAGCACCAGTGCAGACAGCTTTTGCATGTGTGAAAAGAAAGTCATATGAAAGGGTCATTGTATTTGTTTACTGTTATTCTAGAGAAGAGACTAAGGCCAATGAATGGAAATTATCTGAAGAAAAATTGTGACCCATCTCAAAAAAAAAAAAAAAAAAAAAGACTCAGCAGTAGGGAGAACTGTGTAGGAGGCATGAGATCTGTGTTGATAAAGGTGTTCGGCCAGAGGCTGTGCCGCAGCCCAATCCAGAATCCGATTGCATCAGATTAGCCAGATGACCTTTAAAATTCTTTACAACACTACAATTAAAAATAAAAGACATGACATCCTTTCTTCTAATCAGTGATCAGCCCACGGATCTAACTGTGTCACTTCTTCCTCCTTCGCTTCCTCTTTCTTGCAGCAAACTCACTGAGCCAGATCAGACGGTCCACCAGACAAAATATTGTGTTTAAATTTAAATTCTCTCTTTGTTCTCTTTTATGTCTTTTCCAGTTTTTAATACTTTGTTCATCGAAAATAAACAGGCTGAACCCATCCCAAACTTACCTCAATCTCATCAATACAGATGTATCTCTAGAAAAATTGACTTGCTCTCCTTTATTAAGAAAAGTAAAAAGACTTATAAGAACACAGTAAAATAATGTACATTTGGCATAACCAAGAAAAACAAAAAGAAGATAAGTCAAGAATTAGGCTAATTTAGCAAAAACCGATGAGGAAACAAACCCTCAGAAGTCATTGTAGGTTGTGCTTTCTAATATTAGAGGGCCTGTTGAATATAGATTGGTTCAGAGACTCATTGTTTAAAAGACACATTTTTATGAACTTTTAAGATTTTTTATATTTTAAATTACTGTAAAGAGTATATAACAGAGGCTCTATGCATGTGTGATTTACAGAGAAAAAAGTGCTGTCTCTGGTATAATCACCAAAGCAATAAATAAAAATCTGATTTACCAGTTTCCATTGTGTAAATACTCCTACTGTGGCTGACTTCAACTTATCAGTGTGTTCCCACTGAACACGAGGTGGGGAAGAAAAGCATAGTAGTATCATTATTACATAATATTTTCACCATATAGACCTAAGATATAAATAACCCATAATTATTCCTAGGTATAGAGCAGAGAGAACAAAATCATATAACTAGGAATAAATTTGGGTTTTAATTATAATTTTTTAACTTTTTTTTGAGACAGGGTCTCGCTCTGTGGTCCAGACTAGTCCTGAATTCACTTCAGAGCCCAAGCTGGCCTTGGACTCATGGTAATCCTCCTGCCTCAGCCTCCCGAGTGCTGGGATTACAAGCATGCGCCACTACTCCCGGCTTATGTGGTGCTGGGGAATCGAACTCGGGTACTTAGTGCTTGGCTTAGCGCATGCTCAAGCTCTTTAACTGCTGAGCCATTCCTCCAGCCCCTATAATTTTTAAAAATATAATTTATCTATGGGTATATTTACATAACTTAATCTTCAATAATGACTGTTTTTAACAGTTCAATTATAAAATTTGTGAAAATTAAATAAATGGCTTTCACAAACCTGTATGAGTCAGGTCCAGCAAAACAACATATGACTCATTCCCTGATATCCTCTGGGATTGGGAAAGAAAGGATTTCAGGCAAAGTACAAACCATTTGGAAGGAAAAAATTGTTTTTTCTTCCTGCTGGAAAAAAAGTGTATCGTCCATGAAATAATGTAACGAGATGTCCTCTTATATTTACAGTATGTTGACAAATTAAACATAATAGACCTCATATGCATTACTGGCCAAAATTCAATTGGAAAGAACTATACAGAATTCACCCTTGTTTTGCCGAAAGAGAAAGTTCAAGTGAAGGTGAGTGAGGAAAAACAATTATGTTTCTATTTCCTGATGAAAGAAAATAATATTGAAAGAAGGAAAACAAAAATGATTAAGATATGATATGTACATGTACCAGCTCTTCAAGATGAATGTAACTATCATGTATCACAAACATATACTAATAAAAACAATAATTTAAAAAAGAATAATAAAAACAGAAAAAAAAAACCCTCTGAAATGGGTAGAGTCTGCAGAAAATTATGGTCATAAGCAGCATTTATCTCCTCAGTCCCAGTAGTTGAAATAAATGGGAATTGCTAGAAAGGTTAAGTCTTTTATCTTGTTAGTATTTCTTGCCCTTTTCTAAGTAGCTTTTGGGATTGAATTTTAGAAGAGTATGTCACTTATTTAGCATACAAAGATAATGAAACTTTATACTTCTGTCCTCTAACAAAGCCAGGAATCTCACCTGGTGTTTTTAAAAATGTTATCCTTGAATCAACCCTCAACGTGAGCTACTTAAAGTCAGCCCACAAATGTAGTAGTAGCAGAAAGAGAACAACTTAGTACTTGGACACATTCGGAGGACATAACTAATTGACCTTGAATGTGCTGGTCTATAAGTGTTAGTATAATAGGAACCACCTGTATTTAAAAAGTCAAGCCCTGGAGAAACTGGAATGAAGAGTCTACATTTATAAGCAAAGCACCCAAGTGACTGACTTGAGGATATAGTGGTGAAGAACAAGCACTGGGTTGAAGTCAGATCCTAGATTTAAAAAAAAAAAAAATTCTTTCTTAATTTTTTTTTTTTTTTTTTTTTTTTTTGGTCTCAGGCTGACCTCACAGTTATGGAAATTCTTCTGCATCAGCCTCCCAAGTGCTGGGATTATGGGCATGTGCCCATAATGCCCAGTTTATGTGGTGCTGGGAAATTGAACCCAGGGCCTCGAGTTTGCTAGGCAAACACTCTAACTAATGTGCTATTCCTGCAGCTCCCAGATGCCTAGATTTAAATTCGGGGTGATTTATGCATTAGCTTTGTGACTGTAGGTGAGTTATTTAACTTTTATGCCTTTATTTCCTCACCCAGCAATAAGAGTTTGCTCACCTTTTGCTGAGGCACCATGAAAATTGTCAAGACAAAAATCACAACAATTTTGTTTGAAGATCTTAATCAGTTTATTTTCTAATCTACAATGGGACAATGTTTATTTTCCATAAAATAAACTAAATACTCCAGTGAGCTGAAGAGCCTGAAGCAAGAGAAAACTAAGAAAAGGAGAAACAAGTGATAAAAGTCACTTCAAAGTTATTTTGCTCATAAGACAGAGCTAGGAAGACAATGGAAAAACTAACTAGTTTGCTATTTCTGGATTCCTCAGGTTTTATATATATATATATAGTTTATTTGTTTTTTCTGTTAAGGATTTCAGCAAAGCAAACCTTTTATAGCAGCTGAAATAGAGCTGTTTGGGAAAATTGTCTGTTATTTCTCCCTCCTCGGGCAGGCCAGATGACAACTCAGTTTTGTTTTGATGTGGCCAATCTTTAGGATGAGTGACTCCATTTTTAATTTTTAGTCTGGTCTGTTAGAGATCAGTCCCTGAGTCTAGGCCAAATGATCAATGTTTAACAAAAATAAATAAATGTTTTTGAAGTGCTTAGAACAGTGGCTGCCATTATAAGTATTGAAATATATTCATAAATAGTATTATTATTAGCATTGGTAATAGTACTGGTGCTTTAGAGGTAAAAAATTACAAGTTTCTGCATAGGTTGCTGCAAAAATCAAGTCAGTTAGTGTGAAATATCAACAAAGAAAAGAAACGCTAAATGCCATACTGCACAGATAAGTTTGCTAACATTTCATTTTTTTTAAGTATAAGTTTGGACAATATTTACTTGTTTTGTAAGCATACAGATTAAAATATACATTTCTATTTCTGATGAAAGTAAATAGTATTGACAGAAGGGAAGCCAAAATGATTAAGATGTGATATGTGTATGTTACAGCTCTCCAAGAGGAATGCAATTATTATTTATTGCAAACACTTAAAAGCAGTCATTACAAAAAAATTAAAAAGCCCCTCTGAAATGGGTTAAAAAAAAAAAAACCTTATTGTCCCGTGTGATACATCCTCTTGGGCTAGCTCTGAATTTTATTGTCACTGAGATATTTTATGTTCCTGTGAATTGTATAAAAGTAATGATAATGCAAATAGTTTTTGCTCACAGAAGTACAAATCAATCGTATCTGATACACAGTAGGTCACGGCTTTTAAAATTGACCTGTTCTGCAACAATTTATAGGTATATCTCAGCACTCATTTGTCCATATAAATATATGCGGTTTTCTGAGTTTTTCTTTGACCTGAGTGTAATGTCTAGTTAGCTTCTTGTTAATGAGCTCAATGTATCTCTGGCATATTTTAAAAAATAAGTATTTTGTAACATGCATGTCAATCATTATAAGCAAAAAGTAAAATGGATTATCTCTCCCTTTTTTGATTTTTTAAAAAAATTACAACTGACTTTTTAAAGCAGTGTGCTTTAAAACCAGGTGTTATTATTATTCCAGATGTAAAGTTACATTATAAAGCAACAGTTATAAAAACTATATGATACTGCCACAAAATCAGACAGTTGACTAATGTAACAGAACTGAAAGTGTCGACACAACTTCAGCTACGCTCAGCTATCTGGTCCTGAACAAAGGGTCCAACAACATACACTGGAAAGGGACAGCCTCTTCAACATATGAACTGGTTTTTCTCATGCAGAAGAATGAACCTTGACACACACCAATCACCATGTACCAAGATCAAATCAAAGTACATCAAAGACCAGATGTTAACCTCTGGAGGATAAAATAGACAAAAATCTAGAAGATGTATGTGTGGGCAAGGACTTTTTTTTTTTTTAAAACAGGACACCTAGTACAAAAGAAATAGCCCCCAGGATCAACAAATGAGATTATATCAAATTAAGAATTTCTGCATAATGAATGAAACTGTTAACAGAGTGAAGAGATAATAGGAAAAAACTTTTATCCACAGTGACAGAATATGCAAAAACTTTTACCATCTACACCTCAGACTGGAGGATAATAACTAGAATATACAAGGAACTGAAGAAAAGTAGCCTCCTCAAAATCAAAGACCTGATTAAAATATGGGGAACGGAAATGATAGAAGATGAAAAAGTTCAAATGTCTGGCAAATACATGAAAATATGTCCAACATCCTTAACCATTAGAGAAATGCAAATCACAACATCACTAAGATCATCTTACCCCAGAGCGAACTCAAACAGCAATCAATGCTGGCCAAGTTGCAGGGTAAAGAGGAATCCCTTTTATATGGCTGGTGGTATTGTAAACTGTAAAACCACGGTGGAAAGCAGGATGGAGATTCCTCAAAAGGCTGAAAATAAATATTTCATTCAATCCAGCAATATCTCTTTCAGGTATATTTCCAAAAGAGGAAAAGCAAAATATAATAGAGATACATGTGTATTCACATTTATAGCAGCACGACTAACAGTAGTTAAGTTGTGGAAGATGCCAAAATATTCATCAACATACCAATGGATACAAAAATTGTGATATATGTACACATTGGCATATTACTCTTCCATAAAGACAGACTTCAGACTTTAGGTAAATGGATGTAACTTGAGACCATCCTTCTTAGCCACTGAGTCCAAATTAGGAGGTTAAATATTGTTTCTCTAATATAAGAATTCCAGAATACAGGCATTTTGTAGAGCCAAATGATTCTGGTAGAGGGAGCTAGGGGGTGATAGTGAGGGGGTCAAAAAGGTGATGAGAAGAAATTGTAACGTTGATGTGAGATATATGAGTGCAAAATACTTGAGCTTAATGTAAACATTGTGTAGCACATATATATACTAATAAAATGGAAAAACTGTGATTTAATATAATGATATGCATTTTCAATTTGGGGGGTTTTGATGGTTTATATATTTTGCCATAGAATACATAAAATTCTAAAATCATTTGAAGTTAGTGAAAGTATTAATGCCCATAGTCATTCATGTGATTTTTGTCTGTTTTTGCCTTTATTTTTAGACACAGAATACAGAAAGTGGAGAAGAATGGAAAGGCTTCATTCTTACAGTAACTGAGGTAGGAAGGTCATTTCTTTTGATTCACTTTTTCAACAAATATCTGCTGAATATTTGCTATGAACTACGAGATGAGAAAATAACAAAAGATAGAGCAAAATGACACATCTAAACCTGTGCCCTGGCTCCAGAAAGTTCTATTTTAAGCCAGTGAGGAGAGAAGTGGAAAAAGAAAACAACAAGGTCATTTCATATCGTGATAACTGTTATAAAGGAAATTAACCAGGCAAGATCCAGTTAATAACAGGTGGTCGAGATCTACATTTTCCATCTCTCTTTTTGACACAGGTTCTTTGTAGATTCTGACATTTTTAGCTTATGTAGCACCTTGAAAATCATTTCTAATTCATTTTAAATGCATTTTATCTATAAAATGTTAATGAAGATGCCTTTTATGAATAACATACAAAATGCAAAAAGGGGAGATCGTCAAAATGAAGATTCACCTTTAAATATTAATGAGAGATGCTTATCTGTTTGACTGGACAGCATCTTATCAGCAGCAAATGATCTACAGCGAAGAGGTAACTGTTGGCAGCAAAAGAGACAGCACCAATTTGAATAAGGCCGCGGAAGCTACTGTCCTGTAAACGCAAGATAAACATCATATTCCCTAACACTTTTAGAGGATATGAAAATTTTCCATATTCATTACGGTCCGTTTCTAAGAAGGGCCTTTACAGTCGCATAGAATACGCACCACTCTTTGCCAAGATGCTGGATGCTGGTTCTTTATCTCAGCTAGTAACAGATAAAGGTTTGAATTTTGGTTACCATGTGTGGAAGTCTTAAGAGGCTTGACAAGTGGCTGGTTAAAGATGTGAGGGATGAGTTGACTTGTAGAGGTTGGAGAAAAAAACTCTTAAAGAAATGGCGCTATCTCTGTTATGGAAAAGTCTCACTGCATGTCACGATGCCTCTTACACTGGGCACAAGTGTCCCGAGTGTATGTGAGAAATCATCACGGAAAACACAATAGCCACTGCGAAAAGTAACTTGGCGTGTCCTCCTGATGTGTTAGGTAGATTTACAGTTTTGGTCAACCACTATATTTATAGTGTTTTCTTGGCGATAAGAACACAAAGCATTATTTTTTATATTAAAACATACATGGATAAATTACAGAATATAAAATAAAATTCATGAGAATTCTCAAGAGAAGACAAGTGGTCTTAAGTTTTGTTCTATAAATATTTTTGTGCTACAGTCCTCGATCAATGTATGTAAACAATCATACTTTATTATTGTTAGAACTTTGATAGAGAAGCGTGAGAAACACAGGATACCATTGAAATAGCCAAGATATTACTGTTCAATCAAATAAACCAAGTTAGAGTCCTGGTTCTATAGTTTACTAGCTATGTGACCTGGGACTAGCTAGTTAATCTTTCTGAGCATTCCCTTTTGTTTTTATTTTTTTATGTGTAAAGTGGGATAACAACATCTGTCTTGTAGTGTTGCTGTAATAAAACATGTATAAAGCTTCAGATATGAACATTTAATAAGAAGGAGCTGAAAGAAAAAATGAAATAAAAAAGAGTAGCTATTTTATTGGTTTTTCCTACACATGGTATTTCTTGTGATGGTTGGCATATGAAGAACTAACTTTAGAGTACAGCACGGTGGCAGATACCCATAATCTCACCTGGGAAACAGGCAGGTGGACTGTGAGGTTGAGGCTTACCAGGGAAACATAGGAAGACCTTGTAAAATTTTTTTTAAAAATACTGGTTATTAGTTTTCTACAAGAATGGCCTCTAAAAACACTTTTTAAAGTTTTATATTGGAGATGGCATCACACTGAGCTACATCTCCACCCCATTTTTAAATTTTGATTTTGAGACAGTCTTGCTAAGAGTAAGTTACTAATTTGCCAGGATACGCTCAAACTTGGGATCCTCCTGCCTCAGCCTCTCAGAGTGATGGGATTACAGACCTAAGCCTCTTGGCCCAGCTCTAAACCTTTGTAATATGCACCCTTACTAGTGACCTTTTATCTAAATATTATAGGTACAGATATATACAATAAAATATAATACTGTGAAGTAATGAGATACAACGAAACAGAGAGCAATGATTTTCTTCACACATTCAAATAAATTCTCTTGAGTATACTCCAGGAGGTTACTACATTACTCTGTAGTAATAGACATGGGAAGCAGACTTGGCTCCCTCCATGCTCCAGCTAGTATCCTGGACAGAATTTTTTTTTAATCATTCAGAGATATCCTAAGAGAACATCACTGGCCATGGAGAGGGACTTAATTAGCCAAGTTGGTGGCATACACTTTCAGGAATCCTGAAACAGGAGGATTGTAACTTCAAAGCCAGCTGAGGCTATGCTGCAAAACCCTTTCTCAAAAAGCCAAGTAGTAAAAATGAAAATGAGCAAACATACAAAGAGACAAAATTGGAGTATGAGTACAATTCAGGAGGACATGCAGGTGACTCAGTCCAATGTGTGTCTCTAGAAAAGATAACTGCAAAAATAACTAATAAGTAGAGAAGTATTATAATTCTATCAAATGAATGTGTGAAACACAGACAATCACATGAAAATGCAGACTTCTGACTGCGGAGTCTCTGAATCTCTTGTCGTCTAATGGATGGTTTCAGTTCAGTTCCATATTGCCTTTATTGTGGTAGATTATTCCATGTTTTCTCTTTTTTAAATGTTTAGTAGATATTTGCAATAGTATCAGCTTGAGAAATTGGTGCGTTTACATATCACATCTTGATCATTTTTACTTTCTTTCCCAATTCCTACTTCTACCCTTCACCCCCCCCCCCCAAGTCTATCTTCTTACTTTCTTCTTTTGCTTTTTTGTGGTTTTGTTTCCTCTAATCAGAGAAACCGTGTGATATTTAACCATCTGTGTCTGATTCATTTTGCTAAGCATAAAGGTCTCAATGTGCATGATTTCTCTACAAATGATTCAAATTTATTTTTATGGTAGAGTAAGACTCCATTGTGTAAATGTACCATTTCTTTATCCATTCATCTGTTGATGGACAGACATATCAGCCACTTCCAAAATTCAGCTAATATCGGTGATGCTGCTGTAAACATGGGTATGCACGTGACTTCTTTTAGAACGATACCAAGAAGGGTTTTAGCAGGGTCAAATGGGATATCTATTATCACTTTTTTGGGAAATCTCCATATGGCTTTTCATAATGATTGTCCCAGTTTACAGTGCCAGCAACAATGTGGAAAAGCTCCTTTTACCCCACATCCTCAGTAGCATTTGTTATTTCTTGAGTTCTTGATACCAGCCATTGTTAGGAAAGTTAGAAGGAACCTTGGTGTTGTTTTGATTTGCATTTCTCTGCTGGTTAAAGATGCTGAATTTTTTTCATATATTTATTAGCCAGTCAGACTTCTGAGAACTGCCTATTCATTTCAGTTGCAGACTTTTTGATTGGGCCTTTTATTTTGGGGAGTCCTATTTATTTTCAGTTACTTGCATATCCTGGATAATAGTCTTCTACTCAAGGAGTAGCTGGAAAATTTTTTTCCATTCTTCAGTTCTTTCTTTATTTTGTTGATTGTTTTCTTTGCTGTGGGGAAGCTTTTGAATTTTTATATAGTCCCCCTTGTTGATGTGCCTTAGAAGACTAATTTATTAAGAAAGTTCTTGCCTATGCTTAAGTCTTCAAGGCCTTTGCCTATTTTATCTTCCAGCATGTTGAGTGTTTTCATTTTAGTATCTAGGTCTTTGGTCCACTCCTGTTTTATTTTGGCTTATGGTGAATGATGTGACTGCTTTCATTCTTCTGTGTGTGGAAAACCAGTTTTTCCAGCACCAGTTATTAAAGGGGCTGTCTTTACCCCAGCACACGCTTTTGGCACTTTTGCTGAAGATTCGATGGCTGAAGGTACGTGGGTTTGGCTCTGCATCCTCAGTTTTGTTCCTTTGATCCATTTGTCAATTTTTGTGCCAATACCATGTGATTTTATCATGGTTGCTTTGTAATATAGCTTGGCATATGGTGTTATGATGTCTCCTGCTTTGCTTTGTTGCTTAGGATTCTTTCAGCTATTCTTGCCCTCTTCTGGTTCCATATGAATTTTAGGATTTTTTTTTCTAGTTCCATGAAAAACGCTGCTGGTCCTTTGATTGGGATTGCATTAAATTTGTATATCAGTTTTGATATTTGTCTGTTTTGACAATATTGATTCTGTCTATTTGGGGACAGGGGTTGTCTTTCTATTTTCTAACATTCTCTTTTCTTTCTTCAGAGTACTGTAGTTTTCAGTAACTACAGTTATTTAGGGCAATTCCTATGTATTTAATTTTCTTTGAGGCTGCTTTGATGGGATTGCTTTTCTGATCACTTTCGCTGTGTTTTGATTGTTGCTTTAGAGGAATGCTAGTGATTTTTGTGTATTACTTTTATACCATGAAACTTGGATGAATTTATTTGTTCAAAGAGTATTCTGGTGGAGTTTTTGGGGTCCTCTATGCATCAGGGTTTTTATTACAAACAGATGTTATATTTTGTTAAAGGCTTTTTCTTCATCTATTGTGATTTTTGTCTTTGCTTTTTTTTTTTTAAGTGGTGTATTTCATTAGCAGATTGAACCATCCTTATATTCCTGGGATGAAGCCAACTTGATTTTAGTGCATGATCTTTTTAATAATTAGCTGCATTCTCTTTGCAAGTATTTTGTTAAAGATTTTTTGCATCTATAGTTATTCAGAAAATTTGCCTGAAATTTTCTTTCCTTGTTGGGTCTTTATATGGTTTTAGGATTAAGATGATACTGGCTTCTTGGAAGGAGTTTGACAGGGTTCCTTCTCTTTGAATTTCATGGAAAAGTTTGAGAAGTACTGGCACTCTTCCCTGAAGTTTTGATAAAATATTGTGGTAAATCCATCAGATCCTGGACTTTTCTTTGTTTGTAGAGCCTTTAGTACTGCTTTAATTTTATACTTTGCCTATTGGTCTTCTTAGTTTTTTTTTTTCAATGACTTCTTGGCTCAATTTTTTATCTGATAAATGTCTAGAAATTCATCCATCTCTTCTAGGTTTTTGAGTTTATTGGAATATAAATTTTCGAAATAGCTTTTTTAAATCTTCTGGATTTCAATAGTGTCTCTTATGACTTCACTTTTTATTTGTAATTGCATTAATGTGAAATTTTTTCTTCTGATGAGTTTAGCTAAAAATTTATTAATCTTATTTTTATCAATTTTATTTATCCTTCTGAAGATCCAATTCATTGAACTTTGTATTGTTTTTTAGTATTTCATTAATTTCATTCCTTATACTGCTTTGTTTTTGTTTCTCTAGGACTTTGAGCTATGTTCTTTTTTTTGTTTGTTTGTTTGTTTTTGTCAGAGTCTCACTCTGTAGTCCAGGCTGCTCCTGAACTCAATATGTAGCTGAGGCTGGCCTTGATCTCAAAGAAATCTTCTTCTTCCCTCTCCAAAGTGCTGGGATTACAGTGTGAGCTACAATAACTAGCTTAGGTGGTGTTGAATAAAGGAACCCAGGACCTTGGGATTTATAGGCAAGCACTCTAACTACCGAGCTAAGCCACCAACCACTGCTCTGTTGTATTATTTATTTATTTACTTGTTTATTTGAGACAGGGTCTCTCTCTGTAGCCCAGGCTGGTCCTGACCTCACTATGGAGCCCAGGCTGGCCTTGGACTCACAGCAATATTCTGTCTCAGCCTCCTGAGCGCTGGGATTGCAGGCATGCTCCACCATGCCTGGCTTGTATGGTTCTGAGGAATCAAACTCAGGTACTTAACGCTTGACTTGGCACTTGCTAGACCAGTGTTTTAATCACTGAGCCATTCCTCCAGCTCTCTGTTGTATTTTAATATGTGCATTCATAGCTCTCACTGTGTCCCCTAGATTCTGGTATGATATGCTTCCATTCCCATTTGGCTTTAGGAAGTTTCTTATTTCTTCTCTGGTTTCTTCTGTGATCCATCACTTGTTCAATAATGTATTATTTAATCTCCATTATTTGTATGGTTTCTATAGTTTCTTTTGCTTTTGCTTTTTAGTTTAATTCTTCTATGATCTGAATGTATTTAATCATGTCTTATAGCTAAAGATGTGGCCTATTTGGGAAAAAGTCCCATATGCTGCCAAGAAAAAGATGTATTCTGTTGACGTTGAACAGAACACTCTGTAGATATTTGTTAAGTCCATTTGTTCCATTGTGTGACTTAGCTTTGATGTTTATTCATTGAATTTTTGTCTCGTTACCCTGTCTGTGAGAGTGGGTTATTGAAGTTCCCTAGTATGATTGTATTGGGGTCTATCTGACCTTTCATACACAGTACTTCTGTTTTATGTAATAGAGTGCACTGACTCTGGGTCCTTATAGAATTGTGGGCTCTTCCTGCTGGATTGTTCCTTTCATCAGTATATAGTGGCCTTCTTTGTCTCTTCTGATCTGTGTTGGTTTGAAGTCTGATATGTCTGACAATAGTATAGCTACTCCTGCTTGTTTTCAAACTCCAGAAGCCTTTAGTATTAGTTTCCATCGTTTTACCTTCAGTCTGTGTGCTTCTTTATGAATGAAGTGTGTCTATTGCTAGCAACAAATATTTGAGTTTCATTTTTTTCACCACTCTGCCAGTCTGTATCATTTGATTAGTGAGTTAAGACTATTAGCATTGAGAGTAATTATTTCAAGATTTTTACTGAATCCTGTTATTGTCTTGTTTTTCTAGTGTTGTTGTTTTTTCTCTTTTTGTTACATTTGCTCTTGGATGGTTCCTTGTCTCTGGATTCTTTCGTGCTGCTTTTCTGTCTCTAAGATTTCTCCTAGCGTTTTCTGCAGTGGTGGTCTAGTGATTAGAAATTTCATTAGGATTTCTTTGTTTTTAAAAAAAATTTTACTTCTCCTTCAATTTTCAGGGATAATTTTTCTAGATACAACAAGTTGGGTAGACACTTGTTCTCTTTTAAAGCTTGAGAGATTTCATTCCAGGTTCTCCTGACCTTGAAAGTCTGCATTAAGAAATCTACAGTTATTCAGATGGGCTTCTTTTCACAAGATAATGTCTTTTTAAAAATGTTTTTAATATTCTGCTTTTGTGTTGAATTTCTGAGGCTTTCATTATGATTTGAGGTGGTGAGATTCTCTTCTGGTCAAGGATATTTGATGTTCTATATACTTCTTTTACCTGAATATTAATTTTCTTTTCCTAGATTTGGGAAACTTTCTGACCGATATAAATTCTTTATACCTTTTTGCTATCTTTTGCTCTTTCTCTCACCTCTGTAATTGTGAAGTTGTATCTCTGACTCATCTAGCAGCTATTGTATCCAGCTAACTAGCTCAATTCTTGTTTTGGAGTAATCCCAGAACGCGGTATTTGTCAACTTTGTCTTCAAAACCTGAAATTCTGTCCTCACTGCATTCAAGCTGAATTTTAAATGAATTTTTGCATATCCTGAATTTCAGTAGGTTTCTTTTCAGATTTTCTACTTCTCTACCACGATGTCCCCCCCCCCCCATTGCCCTTTTTACCTCAGCCAGTTTTTTGTGTCTTTTGTAAACTTAGTAAACTTTTTATCTATTAAGGCCATTATTTGTTTAATAAATTTCAAGCTTGCCGATTATTTCTTGCATTCATTCAAGTGTCTTGTTTGAACTGATTGACGTTGGGCCCCTTTCTTTTGACTTCTTTTCCTATAAATTCTACTCTTTTAGGGTCTATGATATTAGCTTCTGGGGAATGATTCTGCGTGTGCCCCATTGCCTTGCCTTCCCTTTATTCTATTGCTGAGGGAATTCATTATAATGGCGTAGCCAAGATGCTTCCCTGAATGTGTAGTGTGGTGGAGGGAGTCAAAAGTCCCCTGGGTTCTGTGCTTGGAGTAGGCAGTGAGGGAGATTTAATAATCCAGTGGCCTCAAAGGCGCCTTGTTCATGGTCAGCCCACTCAGCAAGCTCTTGTG
The DNA here is from genome assembly GCA_004027205.1 of Ctenodactylus gundi. Taxonomy (NCBI): domain Eukaryota; kingdom Metazoa; phylum Chordata; class Mammalia; order Rodentia; family Ctenodactylidae; genus Ctenodactylus; species Ctenodactylus gundi. The sequence goes on from PVKB01000344.1 coordinate 636,425, forward strand.
TTTGTCCTGACTTCCCTCTGCAACCTGCTTTCCCCAAGGTCTGAACTGTTGTCAGAGGCCTTTCTCTCCTTCTCTGACTAGTTCTTGTGCTGGTTCTTTCTTAGGCCCTGATTCAGAATGTCCCCCATCTGTGGCTTCTTTTACCCCAAATAGTTCAGACTCAGGCTCTTTTCTAAATGGCTCCTGCCTAAGTAACTTTCTCTGATGGCTCTGCTGAGATCTGCTTCTCTGAACTGTTTTGCTGACCTGCAGGGAGGCCTTTTCAAGGGGAAGTTCTCTGTGTGTTTGTAGTTTGCACTACCAGCAGGCTCCTTAATTCCCACTGATGTTAATCCCTGATGCTCTCCACTCTGGGCCTACTTTGCATCTGCAGCATTTGGCTGCTCACTGCTGCTCATGGCTCTTCCCAGAGGCCTGGGGTGGCTTCCAGGGCTGGCGAGTTCTTCAATCTCTGACATGATTTCTGGGTTTCCAACTTTTCCATAGCCTCCTTTCAGTTCCTGGATCTTTCCTTCTTCTCCAAGCTAAGATGAATAGATAATTTTTAAAAATTATATCTCAACTTTTTGGATGAGCAGGTGACTACTTAGTAGTCACCTTGTCCAGAAGTCCTTGTGTTTTCTGTTGTGTGAGAATGAAGCACCTTGTAGGTGCTTCTGAGCTTCCCTGGTGTTGAGGCACTAGCGAATCAAGGTAAAAAATGACAAATTTGTCACCACAAGAATTAGCTTGTCGTAAAAATAGGAGTACTTTGATTTAGAACTAAGTCAAAGGGAAGATTTCTCAGAAGAAGAGTGGGCACCTTGTGCAGATTTTAGTTGGTTTAAAGGCCGTACTAAGGCACGGACACTAGACAAAAATTTATTTATGACTGTACCCATCCAACTCTGCCAATATCTAAGGCTCCTTCGGGTCATTTTTCAGCTTCCTTTTTACTGAAATAGCACATTATTTAGTTGGCTTTTTAGTCTGCCTACTTTTTGAATTGGTTCCAGCTGTCAGTGCCCCTGCATGTGTCCCTTCTGCCTGGACAAGTAATTAGACTGCATGAGGTCTTGGAGAGAGAAAAGAAAAGAAGAACCGAGATAAAACAGCTACCAAATATCTCTGTGAAAAAAGAGAAAGAGCCAACTGAAGATGACGTGGGTGTACTGAAACCTATGCCAGCGTAAGTGCCCACCGAACTCCAGTTCATTCATTTACTTGTTAAGAATAATTTCTAATTATGAAGGAGAGATACTCACTTGACTTTATTTAATCATGGACATTAATGATTTCTGGGAATGATGTGTATATCTGAGTACCTGCCATAGTTGTTCTTTTTTGTCATGACCAACATAATGCAGATTTGAACCAAATTTCTTACCACACAGGAAATCCCTCTGGAATTTGAACCTAAATAAAATTTTCCTAAGAAGGAAGGGAAAAAAATGGTCTTTTTTCACTATACCACTTTATAATTGCCTGACTTTGTACTGTAAGTTATACAAAAAAAAATTTTTTTGAGGCAGGATCTCACTCTGTAGCCCAGGAAGGCCCTGATCTCACTATGGAGCTCAGGCTGGCCTTGGACTCACCACAATCTTCCTGCCTTCCAAGTGCTGGGATTACACGCATGAACCACCATGCCTGATTTACGTGGTCCTGGGGAATCAAATTCAGGTACTTAGCACTTGACTTAGTGCTTGCTAGACAAGTGCTTTAACTGCTGAGCCATTCCTCCAGTCCCTACACCAACATTTTTTAACACTTAGAATGTTCTATTCAATGCACTTATCAGAGAGGAGTCATAGAGCCTGCACTCTGAGAAAAGCCCTGGATGAAGATTATAAGGTGTTGGGAAATTAAAGAGGCCAGAACATGCTGAGTTTGGCACCATCCTATATATTTATCTTTTAAATTATTGAAAATATTGTAAGCCCTTTTCTCCAAGAATCTTGGTGTTTCTGACAATAAGACTTATCTTGGTGCCATCTTTGACAGTCTATCTATACTACAATCACTGGAACCTGTCAACCATCAATTCTAGCTGAATCCAAAGATAATTTATGGGGCAATATGTTAAAAAACACACAATTTGTTTCTTTTGCATTTTTCTCAACAAAACAAGTAACAGGTTTGTTATAGATAAAATAGACTGATTTCTCACCCCACAAGTCAAGAGACATTTGCTATTGATATTTTTGTTATATTGCATATCTTCCCAGGTCCCTTTCTATGATTATGTCCATATATATCATTAGCTACAATATACAGGGTGTTCCAAAGTTTGCCATATATACATAAAATATTAAAATATAAAACACAATGTAATAATTGGCTTGTTCTTGATTAATTTGTCATAACACTTGAAGTTGAACTAATACTATGAGAATAACTATGCAAGTACTAAATTCAGTATACCAAGTGTCCTGAAAGTCACCATACATGGGAAAAATTAAATTTCTGAAATGCCATGTATATGGGAAATGGACACATATGGGTTGACATCAGAATGCTCCTAGTAGCACAGGCTGTTTTAATGGCTAATTGTAGTTATATAGTTATACTTGTAACTATAAGGCTGGAAACTTTAATAAAATTAATAATGAGAGCTTTGAAGGATATTTCAGTCATATTATTTCTAAGTAATGATCTTCGTCAGTTAAATATTATTTTAATCTCACCTCTATAGATGTTTTTATGCAGTTTCCCGGAAAGAAGCAACTGAGATGCTGGAGAAGAATCCTTCCTTGGGAAATATGATCCTGAGGCCTGGTAGCGATAATACAAACTACTCCATCACTGTCCGACAAGAGATAGAGTAGGTTGAATTTAAAAAATGCATAGAATTGTTAAAGATATGACAGTACTTCAGAAATCAAAATGTCCGTCAAGTTCAGACTAATAATCTATTGTGTATTTTCTTGGGGCTGAAAATATTACATAAAAGAATAGAGAAGAAATGTTATAGAAGCAAGTTCAAAGAATGAGCCAAGGGTAAATCTGAAGTAGGGAAGCAGAAAACTTAGCAAATTACTTTGGTCCTAGATGTACTGACTTTATTTCTGCCTTCACTAATTCAATTAATATTTATTGAGAAGCTACCATGTGCCACATAATTCTCTAGGAAATGAGGATACAGAAGTGAAAAAAATCTCTATTTCAAGGGATTTATATTTTTGGAGGGAAATAGACTATAAATAAACACATAACTGAAAATACATATATCATGTTAAGGTCTGTAGAGAAAAATAAAGCAGACTAAGAGAGATGGAAACCTTCAGATGCAGTAGGAAGAGAAAAATGCTGTGGTTGTTATTTTAAAATAGATTGGTCATGGAAGGCCTATCTGATTAAGTGACATCTGAGCAAAGACCTTAATGCAAACATCCGGGACAGGACGATACCAGGCAGCAAGTGCGGGTGCCCCCAGGCAGAAGTGCTGGCCACAGGAAAATGAACAACGCCCTTGGAGAAAGACTGCAGATACTCAGTGCCTTCAGGGACTGCACATCTTTGTCAGAATACGTTTGAACAGAGCACTAGTTTTTATAGCTGTCATTTACATATGCCTATAAAGGATGTTACAAGTGTTACCTGGAGTAGAATATTCTTGTGATTCTTGTGGTTTTGGAGAATATATATATAAAAGGCTTAGAATTTTTTGACATTTATTGCCCATCTTTTCTTCATGATACAGGTATATGTCTGATGTTAAGGATCGTGATCTACATCTTCTTACACATCAAAGCAGGCCTCTAAGAATGTCTCAATTTAAGATCTTTTACTTAACAGGTCATTTACTTTTTAAGGGTAGCAATCTAAAGTATTAAAATTTTAGCTCATTATAATGCAGAGCTGAATGTAAAGAATTTGGTAAAACTCTGACTAGTCTAAACTCTTTAGAAGCACCTGTGTTTCCACAAAACCCAGTTCATTCTCTTACCGGTAGATTTCAGGAGAAATATTAAGCCATGCCAGGTAGATGTGTGTGTCTGGTAAAACATCAGCTGAAAAGGACAAGTTGGTTTACAAAGCAGTACTTAAAGGTAAAATTTTCCATTTCTTAATAGGTCAGCTAGGGAAGGGAAGACAGTTCTCAGAAATAAGCAGAAATCATTCAGTGACAAGTGACCTCTTTGTGTAGACTGTCCTCCATCTTTTCCCAGCCAAGTGGCATATGAATTCATAAAACATAAATCTACTTTTACTGCAAACTTCATGGTTTGCCTTGGTGTTCTTGAGATTGCTTTGAGTAGGTTCCACACTAGTAACAAGGGAACTTTGAAAAGTAACCATCTAATGAAACAACAGAAGACATTTTCTCAAAATTTATTCTTCTGCAAAAATTGAGCTCAGAAAGTAAGTATAAGTACTTATAACCACTCTTACAGCCACACTTTTTTTTCTCTAAATAAGACTAATTACTTCATTTTTGAAGTTATATTCAGAAAACTTTAAAAAGACAGAAAACTTTTTATCAGTCTTTTTTTCTGGCTTTATTTCTTTGGAAAACCAAACTGAAACAAAATACAAAAGAAAAGCATAAAAATCTAAAATGTGGAACAAAGCCTAAGAAATTTTAGTGAACTCTTTTTTTTTAATTGTACATTTTTGCTTCAGTATTGTCCTGCTAGCCAAAGATTTCATGACCCGAGTAAGCTTTGTCACTTTTCCTCCCAAAGCTTTCCCATGAATGATGACGATGGCAATATGACGGTTATTACTAGCAATCATTGTCCCCCTTTACACAATGCCATCTGTGGGCTGTGTGTTGAGGGCTGACAAGTATTGTCTTCATGCACAATAAAATCCCTGAAACCGTATTTTTCATGCTTTACCAATGAAGAAGCCAAGTCTGACAGAAACTACCAAAACAGAAGAATAAATTTACAAGTTTTAATTTACTGAATGTGTCAGACACTAGGGGCTTTGCAGGAATGCATTAGCCCACAATATCCTTGTGAGGTAAGGCCACACCACCTACATTTTACAGATGAAAAATAAAAATGGTACAGAGCATATGACAGAGCCAGAATTTGAAAAAAAAAGTTTTCTATCAATCAATATTCCAAGAGATAACAATAACTATTTAGAATATAAGAATTTTAATTGTAATTGAAGAGTTTGCAAAAGTAACTACCTGACTAGGAAAATCTTTCAATGGTAGGTAAAGATAAAGTCAGAACCAACCACCCTGAATGGGCACATGTAAGACCTCCTCTGTCCAAAAATGTTTCTTCACCAATATGATTCCTGGCATTAAGAAACACTTTCTTTGAGGAAGGCAAAGGGTTGTTTAGCCTTTATGTCATATTTTAAACACCAGCCATGGAAGTTAACTTATTACTTATTTTGTAACATGATTTCTAGTTGAGAAGGGATTTGGATATAAATGTGGATAAGGGGAATCCCCCAAGATATTTATATAGTTCATTCTTAGAAGAATATGAGCTGAAAACAGAGAAATGACAAAAAAGAGAAAGACTGTAGACCACCTTAACGTGATGAACAATTTTACTCACTTAACTTCTAGACATAGAACACATTGTGAGTTAGTTTGTTGTTCAAACAAGAGACATCATAATATATGCTGTTGACATTTCAACATTAGAAAAAGTTTTGATCCTAAACACCCCTGACACATGAAGAAGAGGAAATCAGGAGAAACATGCTGCTGCTCAAACTATCTGGCATGAACACTGACTTCTGTTTTCAGTATAAATTCGTTTAGCCTTAGCAAATAGCATTATGAGATGAGCTCCTAATATTTAAAAAATTCCCTCTTCCTGAATATTTATTACATGCTTCATGCTGGAATAGGAAGATGCACAGCATATGCTTCTTGCTCTCAAGCAGTTCACAATCAATACAGTATCATCTGTTCTGGGTGGTAATAATCTAGAGGCTTGTGTCACTCTACAAGAGGAAACTGGCTGGCTGCTGCAGCATATACCTGTAATCCTCGGAAGCCAGGACCCTGAGCAGGAGAATAAGACGTTCCAGTCAAGCCTGGGCAGTTCAATGACTTAGCGAGGGCCTGACTCAAGAAAACGGAGGTGGAGCTGAGGAGATAGCTCAGTGCAAAGGTTCTCAGTTCAATCTTCAGTACTGCAAAAAAAAGAAAGAAAAAATAGATAAGTCTGCCTGAAATTATTTTAGTTTTTAAAAATTCTTTCTAATCTCCCACTCTGACCCAAATTTTCCATATTTCTAGTGTGTTACCCTCCCTAATGAGTCATAATAGCCAGTTTAAAAAAACATTAAAAATTCATTTTTCTTACTTTTTTCACCAATTGATTGTCATAGACACAGGTTGACTATATAGGTTATATTTTATATTCATTGTAGCTTGCATTGACCCCATCATGTGACCAATTGGAGATTAACCATTTGTTTGTTCTTAGCATGCCAAGAATCAAGCACTACAAAGTGATGCCCACGGGGGAAAACTACACTATCGAGCTGGAAAAGCCTGTGAGTAGCTACTTCTTTGTGGGAAAACTGCCTCCTGGTTGCTCCTAAACCTGCTTGCATAGGTTACAAGAAGTGAGAAGCACGCTTCCCTAGGGACACAATGCTGGCAAAATAGATCATCTGAGGAGATGGGCAGGTGGCAGGACAGCAAGGAGACAGTGAGCCCCAGCCACAAGCAGGTATTCTGCTTCTAAAAATCCGTCCTGCTTCTCCTTTCCCAGGACTCTTTGCCAATCCAACCAGGATCTCCCACATGCTGGGCAAGCACTCTACCACCAAGCTACATCTCCATACTTTTGATATTTCATTTTTAAACAGGGTCAGAGTTGCTCAGGTTGGCATCAATATAACTGTTTCAGGAAACATGTTTCTATTAATCTGTTTTACAGCCTCCATTTATAAGCATTTAAATTTGCTTATTTCTAATGGGAAGATAGATGTGAACACCTAGTCCTCTAGATTCTGCCGTGCACAAGTTTAGCAATTCCCTTGTAACAGAAACTTATCAGTGAAAAAGAACTTTGTCTTCAAGACCTCTCCTACCCCAGATGACATATTATGGACTAAGGATATAAAATCATAGCCACCGGATATTATGTTAGGAACATAACTAAGTAATTAACACATAAAGTTTAATCATTTTCATTGCTCTAAAGTAGATTATTATTTTGCCTGTTATACAGACAAGAAAAACTGGTGTTCACATGAAATATTAAAATAATATTAAGATTCTCCAGCTTTAAAGTTCTTTGGTTTCAAGTACAGGAAACTGCCTAGCTTAAGCAAAAATGAGTTTATTATATGAATAAAGAATGGTTTTGTATACCAGCTTTCTGAAGGGCACCAAATCTGGGGAGAGAATGATGCTTCATTTTGCCCACCAGATCGTATTCAGTGAGAAAGGGCAGTTCATCCACAGGGAACTGGCAGAGGGTGGAAAGGAGAAGTAAGGCATATGGTTAAGTAAAACTAGGTCATTTAGTAATTGCAGTCAGTTACTGATAGGACTTCCTAGAGGTCAGCAAACACACTGTAATCTCCATTAAACTGCCGGATGCCCTCTCTCACTTCCTGTTAACACAGGTGACACTCCCAAGCCTTTTCAGCGTCATTGATTATTTTGTGGAGGAGACTGGAGGAAATTTAAGACCATTCACATACTCGACGGCTGATAACTGTGGTATGTTCTTCACTTCATTGCAGTAGTAAGGGAAACAAACCCAACCCCACAGCTCTGATGATTTCGAACACCAGCCAGGGTGAACTGTAGTTTAGCTTTTACATTTATCCACTTACCAACTATTTTGTTACTGAGTCAGTGAAATAAAGGAGTTTCAATGTATTTCTGTTAAGTTCAGATTTATTTTTGAGAATGAAAAAACACCTGAGGCATTTTGACTATTAACTTCTTTGTTTCGCTATGTCGGCTTTACCAAACAAGTTCCAAAATAAGACAGAAATGTACTGATGGACATGAAAACCAAACAAGAAGGTCTGCAAAGGGCATTCTGTCAGCCATGTCAAGTGCCTCAGACAAAAAAGAGTGGGTGAGGATTAGTGAGAAGGCGGAAACGGATCGTCAGAAGCACATTCAGATGGCATCAGAGGTCGCATTTCACCATGAAGGCCAAAGTCCAACGACAAGATCAGAAGGAAGGAGTAGCTGTTGACGAACGGCTGGCAATACTTAGTTAGGTAATTAGAGAATGCAGGCTCTTTGTTCACAAACGAAGAATTTTGGAAGAGTGATGGCACACCATTAAACCAAGCACGGGGTCCTAATATTGGTGGTTTGCCTTCCAGCTTTTTGACAACGCAAATTAGCCTGGATGTGATCGTTTTTCTCTACCTCTCTAATACTTCAAGACTACATGTAAGGAATTCTCATAAAATATGACCACAAGGTCACTGAACAGCAACAAAAGTGAGAAGTAAAATCTCTCCAGTTTGTTTTGGATTTCACTTAGTTAAACAAGTGCCCGTTCCCGTATATTATGAAGCAAACCAAGTTTGTTTACCTGGATTAAGAAAATTTTAAAGTCTTAACTTTCTACAGCATTATGAGTGTAGTGAGGCCAAATAACAGAAAATGTAAAAGCTTAGGATCTGAAGAAACTAGAGAATAATGTGAGTACAGCATCTCATTCTGCAGGAAGCCTCCGTATGCTCTGTACAAGAAGGATCTAATGTGTGGTGTTTCCGTTTGTTTCAAATGTTCTAGAGCAGGAGGTACAGCTGTGCTTGCTTACTGTGCACAAGGCCTGGGGTTCAGTCACCAACACTGCCAATAAAAAAAAAGTCTAACACTAGGAGGCTGACTTTTGAGATGGCACAGTTTACTTCTGGTCTGTGTGTATAAATGTTGCACTGAACTACATCCCTAGCCCTTAATTTATTTTTCCCCATTTTATTGATATATGTAAATGTAATACATAATGTTTACATTGATCTTGAGTATTCTGTGCATATACATATCATGGCAACCCCCCTTTTTACAAATCAGGTTTTTTTTCTAAAATTTTGAGATAGAGTCTTACTAAGTAACTAAGTTACCCAGACTACGCTTGAATTCATGGTCTTTCTGCCTCTGCTTCCTACAGTGCTGGAAATGCAGGTATTAAGTATTAGATAATTCTTCCTTAACATTGAGTTTAAAATATTTTTTCCTTTCATAGACAAATATGAATTTAACTTCTATCTTTGAAATATTTAAAACTGCCAGTGTCTCCTCCTGGTCTTCTCTGTCATGTAAATTGCTGGTTCATGAAGCCATTTTATATGCTCTCATTTTTTACATTCTTTGTACATTGTCTAATTTCTAAAGAACTCTCATAAAATATGACCTCAAGGGATACACCCATCACTGTACACATGGTCAACATACTATATTACTGAGGCTTCATGCAGGAAAACACCATGTAATAGAATTTTCTGGGCATAAGTTTTCAATATAATCTTTTCTTTCTTACAACCCAGAACAAAAGATTTCTTGTAACATCTCTAAAATAACTGTAGGTGAGTTGAAAAGTCCAGTGTAACTTCTCTCCTTCACTTATGATATTGCATCAATTTTCTAATGCTGTGTAATAAACCACCCACAAAACAAAAAGGCTCAGTCAGCACCATGTTATTTGTTAGCAATTGGGTCAGTGCACCTGGGTAGGCCTCCCAGTGTGACTTGGTGTCACTGCACAAGCCTCATAGTCATCAGTGACTGCAGTGGGGCTGAATTTTCCCAGTGAGCCCGCTTCATATATCCAGTGCTGACTCTTCACCTGATCTGTAATCATCAGGAGTTACTCTGGCTCTCTCACCTGAGATGCCAGAGCAACAAAGAGAAAAGGACACTTGCATGTTCTCAGGCTACACATTCTTAGCCCAGGGGATAAAGTATGGCACTCTGGAAACTGTTACGACAGAAGGTGTGAAATGAATTTACTTTACGATGAGCATTCCCACACGTTTTGAAAATCACCACTACAATCAAGATACAGAAAACTCCATCACCTCAAAAGAAAATCTTCACGTTATACCTTTAAAAATTTTCTCCCCATTTTAGTAACATATATATGCAATACCTAATGTTTACACTGAACTTGAGTGTTTTGTGTACATACATATGTTAAAATTACAATTCTTTCCCCTCCCCCCTTTTTGATTCTCCCACAACTCCTCCCTCCCCGCTAACTCCATCTACCATCTCCATTTGGTTCTTTATTTTTATACATATCATCTCCCTTTCTCTTTCCCACCCTTGCACACTGTCTCTTTCCCTTTTGTTCTCCATAAACTCCACCTACTTACTTACTTCTGTGTCTCTTAAATTTTTTATGGTTTGGTTTTCTCATATTAGAAAAAAACGTGTAATATTTAACATTCACAGTCTGATTCATTTCACTAAGCATGGTCTCAACGTTCATCCATTTTTCTAAAAATTACTCAAATGTGTCATTCTTAGTGGCAGATACTCCACTGTGTATATATACTATATCTTATTTATCCAGTCATCTGTAGTCAGGCATATTGGCTTCTTCCAAGAAACACAAAACACGTTCAGATCATCATTACATCAATCAGATTTCTTAGGCAAAAATACATCAAAGACCAAGTAAATGACTCACTATATTAAATGAACTTAAGTCTATATTACAAAAGAATAGCACACATAAGGCAATAGATAATAGTGGCACACTTAGGTCAGATTTTCTCCATTTATGTATGTGTGTGTGTGTGTGTGTGTGTTATGATACACGTTTATAGTGAACTTGAGTATTTTCTGCACACGTATATATCACATCAACATTACAATCCTTTCCCATTTTGGGCCTCCCTCACACACTGCATCCCTGTAACTCCCACTATGACACCCATTTCGTTCTATAGAATGCCTGTGTTCTGGGTTTCCCAAATCAGAGAAACCATGTGATACTTGACATATTTAATCTTCTTTGTCTGACTCCCTTCACCGCTCAAATCAACAGTCTTTAGCTCAGCTCCCCACCCCTAGAATGGGCTGCAGTGGCCGCATCTTGATGCCTCTTCTCTAAGTCCAGCAGAGCCCTTTATTGGGGTGATTTGCCAAAATTTCTTTAGTTTTTCTATATCTTACTATATCTTTGTTGAGATTTTATAATGTGGATTCACCCACCCATTCACATAAGAAGAGAACTAGAACAATTAAATTCATAAGGCTAAAATATTGGAAAAAAAGAGAGAAGTTAAATTTCAAATTCCTTATCTAATTACTAAAGGGTAAATGTTTGTATATTCAAAGGACATTCAGGCAGTCATTGCATCAATTGATTTTCTTAGGATAAACTTACATCTAAGACCAAGTGAGTGAATCGCTACATTAAATGAGCTTAAGTCTATATCAAATTGCTACATTAAATAAACTTAAATCTGTATCACTTAAGTATACTTAAAACAAGGGAGTGGCATGCTTAGTTATTTCAAAATTTTTTTAACTTTCATAAGTTATTTACTCACAGTTCACTAATTACTAACACTCCGCCAGATTTGGTTTATCATTTTACCTACCAATCCATCTGTAACTTAATATGTACATATTTTTAAATATTTTATAGCAATTCCCCATGTTGAATTTATTATGTTTGCAAACTAATATAATTGTGTGGTGGTAAATTAATATATTTCATGTGAAAGCTGGTACTATTTTAGTAGGATAGCAATCAAATGATTCAGGTACCAAGCTATTTTTTTTATTTTTGGTTACACTTTCTCTTTAGATATTTCCTTTCCTCCATGTTCTTTGGTACTGCTTGTGTCTGTCTCTCTCAAAGATTTCTTAAAGTATTTTCTGCAATGCTGGGCTGGTGGTGGCAAATTCCTTCAGGGATTCTTGGACATGAAAAATTTTTATTTCTTCAATTTTCAGGGATAAATTTGCCAGAAATAACAACATGGATTGACACTGGCTGTCTTTCAAAGCATGAAAGATTTTGCTCGAGGCTCTCTTGGCCTTTAGAGTTTGCATGGAAAAATCTGTGGTAATTTGGATGGGTTTGCCTTGGTAGAATAATGTCTCTTGTCCTCTTGCTGCTTTTAATATTTTCTCTTTATGTTGTATTTCTGAGGTTTTGATTATGATATGTCATGGCAAGTCTCATTGCTAGGTGAGGTTATTTGGTGTTCTATAAGCTTCTTGTACCTAAAAATTAATTTCTTTTCCTAGATTTTGTAAATTTTCTTATATGATTTGAGGTAATAAACTCTTTATACCTTCGGTGTTGTCTTCTATTCTTTCTCTCACAACCATAATTCTGAAATTGGTTCTCTTTGAATCATCCAACAGCTGCTGCTGATTTTTAATTTTGAAGTTGTGCCTACTTATAGCATGTTTCTGCAGCCTTGTCTTCAAAGTCTGCAATTCTGTTCTCACAATGTTCAAGTCAGCTTCCCCTACTTTCAAATGTATTTTTCATATACTGAGTTTCAGCTGGATTTCTTTTCAAAATTTACAGGTCTCTATCAAAATTTTCCTTCACGTCTTACATTTCCTTATCTACCTCAGCCAACTTCTTATTTATGGCTTCTATATGCTCAGTAAGCTTTGTCTCCATTAGGACCACTATTTGTTTAGTAAGTTCCTCATTAAGTCTGATCACTGCTTGCATTTGAGGATATCTTGTTTGAAATGGCTGTTTGACTCATTTATTTGCTTTTTGACATCCTTCTCTATGAGTTATAAATATTTCAGGGCCCATGACATTAATTTCGGGGGCTTCAGGCATTAAGTGTGTTCTGTTGCTCTGTCTTATTTCCATGTTTCTGTTGTTGAGGGGCTTCACTTTAAAGGCCTAGCCGAGAGGTTTCTTTGAATGAATATGAAGGTATTTATGTGGGGGCCACAATACCTTTGAGGTGTCTTGATCACCTTCAGCCCCTTCAGCAAAGCTCTCCTGCCTGTCCTGGCTTCCCTCCACTGGGTGCCGGGCTCTCCACCCTCAGAGGTGCTTCCCCTACACCCACGCCATTCAAGGTGTCAGTGGCCTTTCTCTCTTCTTCACAACTGTCTCTTATTCCACTTTCTTTCTAGGCACTGTTTAAGAGTGACTCCAGAAGCCCTGATGTGTTCTTCTGAGCCTTCTTTTACTTTAAGCAGTTCAGGCTCTTTTTTAAAAAAAAATACCTTCTCCTATGTCATTGCCTAGGCTCCAGGAGGCCTTGTCTAGCGGGGAGCTTATATTGCATTTGTAGTATGTACTACCTGCAAGCTCTATTTTTTGGAGGCTGGGACTACCTGCTGCTGTCAATTCCCAGTTCTCCTAGATCCATGCTTACCTCTGAGGTTCTGGGCTCTGGGCTTTCCTCTGTCTGCAATGTGGGTGGCTTGGGCTACTCTCAGCTGACCTGGACAGTTTCCTAGACTGTTTCTCTCACTTCCAATATGTCTTAGGGATTTCTGTCCTTCCTATGGTCTCCTTTCAGTTGCTAGGGTGCTCTTTCCTCTGCTAGCTTGGTTAGAGGTTCTGGGCAGGCTTCCCTCCATCTGCTGATGATGCTGGTGGCTCATAGCCATTTGCAGTCAACTTGGGCCTGCTTCCCGGGCTCCTGTTTACCTGTGCTTCTAATGTTTTCAGGGTTTCTGACCTTTCTGTGGCCTTTCAATTGTTAGGGCATTCCTTATAATTCTAGCTACATTGAATGGGCAGTTTTTGACTATATTCTCAACTTTTTAAGTGGGTTCATGAGGAGACATTGTGCAACTCTGTTACTTGGCTGTGTTGATGACCCAGTCTTTAACATGGTATTTTCATACAAGCATATTTTTTTTATCATATTCAACGGATGAATTTGCCAAATGTTTTTTCTGCATCTACTGATGTTTTCTTTTAGCTAACATAGTGAATTATATTGATTTTTCATTTTTGATCAAATATTGCATAGACTAGCTTGGTAATTATGTATTATTTATATTGTTGGATTTGATTTGCTAATATGTGAAGAATTTTTGTGTCTATGTTTATAAGAAATACTATAGATCTTTGTAGTGAACTTTAATTTCAGATATTTTTCACTTAGAAGTTTTTTTTTTGATTTTTATACATTTTTGTTGAAAACATGTCTTCTGATTCATTTCAAGAGTGTTTGTGATTGGAGCTGAAGGAATAGTGGTTAGAGGGGTGGAGTAGCAAGCTCAAGGCCTTGTGTTCAATCCCCCATAACACATAAACTGGGTGTGGTGGCATATGCTTGAAATCCCAGCACTTGAAAGGCTGAGGCAGGAGGACTGTTGTGTGTTCAAGGTCATTCTGGGCTACTTAGTGAGTTCAGGACCACCTTGGACTAGAGTGAAACCCTGTCTCAGAAAAAGTTTTGGGGATCATCTGTTATGGTTGGGTTCTAAAATGTCCCCAAAAACTATGTGCTAGGGGCTTGTTAGCTAGCCAATGAGCTTTTAGAAGACAATCAGATTTTAAGCACCTGAATTTCATCAATGTATCAATCCACTGATGACTCTTAATTTGATAGCCTTAGTGGGTAGCATGAAGACCTGCAGGCAGAGCTTACTTGAAAGGACTGGGGAAGTGTACCTGGTAACTACGTCTTCCCTTGCCTCTTCCTCTTTGGCTGTTTGTTATGAAGTGAGCAGCTCTGCTCCACAATATCCACCCTGGCAGGATGCTCTGCTACCACATGCCCAGAGCCGACGGAGCCAAATGGCCATGACTGAAACTCCTAAAACTATGAGCCATAAAGAGTATTTTCTCCTTTAAGCTGATTTTCTTCTACATTTGGTCAAAGCATCAAAAAGTTAATACCAAAACAAAGGACAAAACTAACCCAACAAAGATGACTGGCATATGGGACAAGAAACTGAGAAGCAAGATAGGCTCAGAATGTGGGTGGTATCACCCAACAAGATGGGGGTCCAGATAGAAGTACAGCAGGAAAAAGCCCACCAGCATGAGCTCTCTCTTACTTTCTCTGCTTCCCCACTGCCCAGTATTTGTGGAAATTCCCTCAGTGACACATCAATATTGGCTCCACCAATCTCCTATCTTTTAATGCAATCAAGTCAACAATAAGGACTAGCTACTGCATTGTCTCATGAAGCATAAGCAGCTTTACAGTCTTAGATAATCTCAACACCTTGGTTATCTTCACATCAGAATCACTGCGTTTTCCCTGGAGAACTGGTTACATTTTTTCCTTTTGGCCTTTTGTGTATCTACTAGTTTTGGATTATATCTTATACAATTTCACTATTGTCATGAGCCTTGCATTTCAGATTCCTTTGTTATATTAATTGTAGAATGACATTAACAGCATATGAAATGAGAGAACATGGAAGAGGACTTTGAACAGAACTCTTCTGTAGACTGCATATTCACTTTCAAAAGCAGAATGAGAATGGAAAAGTAACAGTGGAATAAATGAGAATGAAAGTAAGACCTCCTATACTAAGAAAAGCTACAAAAAAACCAAACGTTAAGTTGACAAATAATACTGAAGTTTTAAGAAAATGTTGCAGAACCTTGAAATTCTTTTGGGAATACGGACTCAAACTGTTCTGGCACAACAGGCCTGCGAGAGGCCTTACCTCTTGTTTGTCTTGAGTTGGAATTTATAGAGTAAGCAAGGGTTCAAATTTGAAGATTTGGAAAAGGGAATGTGTTTATAAAACAAAAAAGAGAAAAAAAGAAATTTTCTTTGACCTTAGATGACCAATGTCAGCATTCAGCTTCGTCTGTGACTGCAGCAATGATGAACTTAGAAAAAAGGATATGTCTTCACTCTATTTTTTCAGTTTCAGAAATAAGCAGTTTAAAACAACTTCAGGGGCTTGGGGTGTAGCTCAGTGATGAGAGCCCTTGTCTAGGAAGTGCAAGGTCCTGGGCTGGATTCCCCAGCACATTAATATCTGGACATGGTGGCACATGCCTATAATGTCTGCACTCAAGAGGCTAAGGTAGGACTGCTTGGGCTACATATTGAGTTCAGAACTAGCCTGGACTACATTGCCAGACCCTGTTTCAGAAAAATAAAAACAACCTCAAAATAAAGAACAGCAGATAAAACAGACATTAAGCTAAAGAATTTAAAAAAATAGAAAGAATGATCTCAGGTAAACATTTATTTGGAACCAAGTTACTGGTCCAAGATAAAATGAAAATTAAAAAAATAAATCTTGAGTATTTCACATCTACTTACTTATCATTTATTAAACATTTCACAATGTTTGGAGCAGAAGCAGGAAAATTAATTTATGCTGAAAATAACAAGCCCTCTTGTTCCACTATGTTGGCTTATTAATTAATCAAGTTTTTCCACTTATAATTTCTAGGCCAAGAACTTAACACAGAAGGAAGACGTGAGAAGTTGAAGAAAAATCCATATGTTGCATGAAATGTGAAAATTGGCTTCATATATTTTAGTAATTTGTATTTAAAAGAAGATCTCACTTTTAAAGACAATAATCCCCTATTCTCCTGATCCTGATGTCCATGGTGCACCAGAATGAAACCAACCTGCCGAGAAACCCTAGGCTTCGGGGGTAACTGTTGATACAACATTCTTATGCACTGCTGTAAGTCAAAAACAAATACGTTTAAACAGAGTTTTTGGTTTTCTAGGTTTCTATTATCTTTCCCCACATAATTTTCATAGCATATTTTTCCCCATTTTATTGATATGTGTAAGTGCAAAATTTAAGGTTTACAATGAAGTTTAGCATTTTGTGCACCTACGTATCTTGTCAAGGTGACAAGGACTTTCCCACTCTCCTTTTGTCCCTCCCCCTACCCACACCTCGCTCCCTCCTTCCCTACCCTACCTCCCTGTTTCACTTTGTTTTTCATTTTAAGTTCCGTAAGAGTTGTGATCTGGGACTCTCATATCAGAGAGACCGTTGGATGTTTCACCTTCTGCTTCTGACTCACGTCACTCCATAGCACATATTTTAGGTCTCCTAAATCTAAGCAATTCTCCTTCTCCACAGCTCCTATAACAAAACAAAATAAACCACCTCAGTAAGTTTTTAATTAAGTCTGAATCGACCAATTTACCACATGTAAGTCATTTAAATTATCCAGCTGGAAGCCAGAGACATGAAATGTAGAAGCAGCCCCTTTCCAATGGAAGTTACTATGTGCTATGTATTTTGTAACTAGAAATAAAGTTATATTTACTCATGTTATTTCCTGATTTAATCTTTTTGCTAGTTCAAAACTAACCCATAAATCTTTACAAAAATGACAAGATATATGCTATCCTTTCACAAACATGGCGCTGCATAAGATGATTATAATCACTTAAGTTTCTTAAAAATGTAGATCTCTCAGCCTGAACACTTACTGAAATAAACTCTGAAGGATATCGTTTCACATTTTCCTTAGAAAATGAACTTCTGAATTGATGTTGATGGTCAAAGTTTAGGAATAATTAAGAACCAAGAATCAACTAATAATTAAAAGGTAATGGCTTATATTCTATTTATGGTTCTAATTACTTAACGTTTTGCTTCTTATGTTTATCTGAAAAAAGGGAGGGTTGAAATAGATTCCTGAGGCCTCTTAGCTCCAATATATTGTAATGATGTGTTTCCAAAACACGAGCAGGACACAGACACAAAGGAAGGAGTAAGGTAGAGTGAGAAGATGACACCCCTACATATTCAGGAGAGACTATGCCTCAGGGGAAGAGCAAAACCAAAAAACCTCAGTGATACATTGATCTTAGGCTTCTAGTTCCCAGTGATTATTAAACTACAAAGTTTATTTGTTAGGACATTCTAGCCAACTAATGAGCTACTTGAGATGTGTGAAAACAGTTCTAAGCATCCCTTAGATTTACTGAATTAGAATTTCTAGTTGGCTCATAAACTTTTTAATATGCTCCACTAAAAAATAATATTTGAGAGCTGTGACCGTTGAGGAGATTATGTCTACTTGAGGGAATCAGGAACCACTCCTGGATTAGGGTTTAGGAACCATGCCTAGATTGGGAATTGAGAACCAGCTTGGATTAGAGTGTAATTTCTGGGCGAGCCAATGAGGGAAGAGCACCCACCAAGATGTGGGAGGTCCAAGTGGAACTGCAAAGGGTATAAAAGGAAGAGGGAAGATTGTTACAGCTTCTTCCTCTGGGAAAGCTCTCGCCTTTGCAATTGTCTACGGATGCTGAGAGCTTCATCACAGATCATTCCAGTCTCAATTGCGCCTGTCTGCCCAGATCTGCAGCAGACTCTCACCTCACTGTCAGTCCTGCAGTCCCGGGTGATGGGACATGTACTTGGCGGCTGAGCAGCCATCTTGGATTAGTTTCAACTTGCCTTCCTCTTTGTCATGTTGTGAGAAGCTGCCTCCACCTCTCTCTCTGCCATGTACTTCAATTGCTGCCGGCCATCCATGAATGGACTGTGACCTTCTGAAACTGTGAGCTAAAATAAACCTTTCCTTTCCTAAATTTGTGGATGTTGGGTATTGAGTCACAGAAACAAAAAGTAACTCAGACAAGAGCTATTTTTTAAAAATTTGCTGATTTATAAAAAATATCTGCTGTGTAAAAAAAAATCTGTATTTAATATGCTCCACTAAAAAATAAAATTAGAGAGCTATTTAAAAAAAACTAGACAGGTCATCTGTGTAGGAATATATGCACAAGCAAGAAAAACTTTCTTTTAAATCAAAAGGCAAGGTCCAGGAGGACTCAAACACGAAGAGATTTGAGATATAAAATTTTTTTATCAACCTAGGTATTTACTGGGGCCTTATGTACATGCTGTGTTGACTTAAAAGATTTCAGAAGTATAGACAAGTTAAGGATTTCACAAAAAATTGCTACAAATATTCATAAAAATGAGCGACTACAGAGTTTCAATTTCTTACCACTTCAAAATCTGAGTAAATTATTGCATTGTATAAAAAAATGTAGTTCAAGTATAGAAAGTTTTTTTTTAAAAATCAGACTTCTGAGACAACTGCAACAAAGTGGAAAGAAATGGATAAGAGAAACAAACCAAAGTTTGGAGTCCAAGCAGGGTGATGAGTCTAACAGAAGACTTGCACGTATTTAGCTGAGGGAAGCAAGAGAAACCGCTCCACAGCTACTGTAAGAGCAATAAAGGAAGTGTTAAGACAGTAGAAAAGTTTCCCCTTATACTCTATAAAATATTAAAGATCAAATCAGAATTGTAACTTAGCAGAAGTATCCTTGCAAGTATTGGGGTACAGCTTACAGGTAAAGTGCTTGCCCAACATATTCAAGGCCCTTTCTTCAATTCCTAGATATGGTGGGGTGGGATGGGGTGGGGGAGAAAGATTATGAGAGCAAAATGTAGGTGCTTTCAGAAAACAAATCATGAATAAATTTTTCACCAGCAAACCCAGAAATAAATTTCTACAAGGGGGCTGGGAGGAGGAAGAGCTCAGTGGTTAAACATTTGTCTAGCAGGGCCCTAGGTTCGATTCCTTAGCACCATATAAGGTGGGTGCAGTGGCGCATGCCTGTAATCTCAGCACTTGGGTGGCCAAGGCAGGAGAGTTGTCGTGTGTATGATGTCAGCCTGGGCTACATAATGAATTTAGGACCAGGCTGGACTGCAGAGTGAGACCCTGTCCCCCCCAAAAAAGAAAAAAAGAAATTCTGATAGAAATTGACCCCAGATGGTATCTTAGTCCATTCAGGCTGCTGAAACAAAATAAAACATCCTAAGTACCACATGACTTACAGTAAGTACCAGAAATTTACTTTTCACCATTCAGGGAGGTCCAAGATCAAAGTGTCAGATTATGGTATCTGTTGACGGCCCACTTCTGGGCTCAGAGATAGCAGCTTCTCACTGTATCCTCTTCTGAAAAGGCAACTGCTCTCTTGCAGGTCAGGCCTTCCAGAGGTAAAGGCTCTGCTCTTCACTTCTCAAAAGCCCAACATACTTATGCCCCTGTGTTGAGTGTTGGAATCTCAACATATACAACTTTGGGAGACACAAATATTCAGATGATAGCTGTTAGCCTTAAAGTCAGATAAACTGATAGGTATGTATAAAAGTACAGATACTCTTAAAAACTTCATAAAATTAAAGAAGTACATGACAAAACTAAAACTCAGAAATAAAATACAGTAGTATTTTGTGAATTACAGAGTTGTTCTAAAGTCATGTGCCTTTATAATAACCACAAACTTATAGTTACAATAAATAATCCGTGTTCACTAATCTGGTGGGAAGTTCAGATTCAGTGTGGCAAAGCACAGGTTAGGAATGGCTGGTCTCTGTTCCATGAAGTCTGGGTACTGGAATCATCTGCACCCTTCCCTTCTCACTGCAGAATATCCTGCTTTTGAATGCACAAGAATTACTATAAAATTAATATATTCTTTGCTTTGAAATGAGTCTCAAGTAAATTCAAAAAGATTAAAATTGGGAAGATAATTTTTTTCTTGAACAAAGTTCAGTTAAGCTGTAAATCAGAATAAAAAAATTAGAAAAATTACATATTTGGAAATAAAATGCACTCCTAAAAAACCCTCCAGATTTGAAAAGAAAATTCTAACAAAACTTCAGAAATACTTTAAATACTGTTACAGTTTGGAACTTAAGTGGCTCCCAAAAGCTCAGGTGGTAGAAGTTTGCTCCCCAGTGCAACAATGCCCCACAGTGGGGTCCGTGGGAGGTACATGACTGGATCCTGAGGTCTCAGCTTCAAAAATGGGTTAACTCATTTATGGACTGATAACAGGCTACCAGAAAGTGGAAGAAAACTTTCAACAGGTAGGGCCTAGTTGAAGTAAATAGGTGATGGGGGTGTGGCCATGAGGGGCACATTTTGTTCCCAGGTCCTCTCCTTCCTGCCATCACTAGGGACATAGGGGAGCAGCTTAGCTCCACCAGGCATTCCCTGCCACCATGCCTCAAAGCCAGATGATCTAGGACTGAAACTGTGAGCTAATATAAATCTTTTTCCCTTCATGTTGATTTTTTTTCAGGAATTATGCCATAGCAACAAGGCTGACTAACTCAAGCATTAAAAATATCACATCAAAACTTATGAAATATGGCTACTGAGTATAATGTAATTCTATTACAATAGTATGGAGATAATTTTTAAATGCCTATGTTGAATAAGACAAGCTGAATATGAATGATGGAATTCATTTTAAGAAGTTAGAAATCAAAACAGTTCTAAAAAAATTCTTAATAAAGCAAGTCAATGAATAGGAATCAAACATTAAATGGAGAGGATAAACCAGAATTTAGATAGTTCTTAGAAAAGACTCAACTGTCATTATTCCAATTTTACATGGAAAATCCAAAACAAATGTGCAAATATTTACAAAAATGACTGGAGAATTTTTAGTACACTTCCAGACACAAGGGTAATAGGAACAAATCATATTTTACACATCGTCAGCAGTTAGAAAGTAATATAAGAAAGGTCATTTGGATTAACATTGTAGCTAAGACATCTTTAGAAAAGTTGGATAAAATAATCAAGAAGGCATCAAACAGCTATCTTGTGAAATAAACTATGAGACTATTATGTAGGAGAAGACAATTCAGAATGGCAGGCTTTTCATTTGGGAACACTGCATCCTGGGATTATTTGCAGGTAGATTTGTAAGAAGCTATGAGAAGCTGCAGAGGTTAGGGGCTAGAGACTCAAAGGGAGAGTCTAGGAGGGTCATTGAAGAGGTGGGTGCCCTGACTGCGCCAATCCATACTCTGGAACTTTGATGGGCTCAACCTTAAAATAGGATAAACGGATGTAAGAGCACTTAGCACCAGAATAATTTTTAACTTAGCCTGGAATCACAGAGGGCCCAGATCATCTCAGGCTCTGAAATTGGATCAAAATAATCCTAAATTATTAGCGTCAAGGTACCTAGATGAAACAAATGAAAAGACTGTGGAGGACAAGGTTATCCTGGGCATCACATTATTTCTACATGTTTTCAAATATAATACTGACAATTAAGCATAATCACATTCATAGGAAGCAAAACAGAATGAGAAAAGAAACAAAAGAAAAAACCCCAGAGCTACAAAAAGGTTTTATATTCCACATTTTTAGACAGACTATCAAATAACTGCTTTTTATCTTCAAGTAAGAAAGAGATTAAAAGACAATTGGAAAATCCAGGCTTGCATGTTTACTATTGGAGATTTGAGAGCTGAAAATATAAAGAGGGCTAAAAACAGTCAAGACACAGAACAGTAAGTTGCGAGGATTTGTTCTGCCAAATTAAAACAAAAATCAGCTATGGTGATAACAACAGAAAAGGAACAAAAACTTTGGAAATAAGATATATATTCCTGTGAATTTAGTGACACTTTTCACTAAGCTGTGGCGAGGCATCATCCATTTCACACAAAATTAATTCTCTGTAAATTAAAAACTTTAAAGATGTAAGAGTGCCATCATGACCCTTATGCATATAGGGAATAATTTTTAAAAATAACTCACAAAGATCTTTCATAAATCAAGGAGGAAAACACTGCCAACATAACAAAAAATTTGCAAGAAACTTGGCAATACAGATTTTAAAAAAGAACAAAGTAGCCAAGAAACTTAAGAAAAAGTTGCTCAATTTCACTAATAAAAAATTAAGAAAATTCTGAATAAAACTTAAATGATACACAACTGCACATCTACCAGATTAGCAAAACACTGGTTAACACTAATTTGAATTACGACTTGGAGAATCTAGACATCTGTAATACTTAAAAAATCTGTGTAGTGTCTACTAAAATTTAAGATATGAATAACCCAATAAATTATCATTAAGCAATTCTACTTTTAGATACCTTATTTCCAACAGTAGATACACAAAGTAACATTCATAGTGAAGCTGTCTCAAACTAAAAACATCCCAACTGTCCATAATCAAGAATGTAGTAAACTGTGGTGTACTGGCACAAAGGAAAACTATACAGCAATGATGATGAATGAAGTACGGCTACAAATAGCACAGGTGAACTGCACGCTGAATGAAAGAAGCCACAAAGAATGCAGCATGCTTCTTTTACATAAAGTTCAGAAACAGTAAGTAAACTGTACTGTGCAAGTTTACATAAAAGAACAAGAAGTAATTATCACCAAGGGCCACTAGGACACCAGTAATGACCACAGGGAATGTGAGAGAGCAGCTGTGATGGGAAGAAACTGGTTTCATCTGCGTTTTAGCAGTGCGAATACTGGTTATGTAAGCAGTCACTTTAAAATTCTTTAAACTGTATATATTTTATGTATTCCCTTGCATACATATTTTCTGAATATATACTTCAACTAAAAAATACCCCACAAGGCTTTTAAGATTTGGAGAGAGAAAAGTGAATACAAATTACCTGTTGATACTCTGATCCTTCAGATCTCAACTTCCTAATTTGTTTCTAAATCTGTAAAAAAAAGTAGTTATACCTATAAACAGTAACTGTAACACAAAATTACTGGATTATTTGCAGTCACAATGAATTATATTATTCATTGTAACTCAAAGAATTAGAGAATCATTTTCACTCAAGATTTTGAGAAAATAATTTTCTTTCACTTTACTAGTTATAAATTATAGACTTAAAAAGTTTTAAAAATTTAATGCTGTGTGACACTGTCAATACCAAAATATGTCACCACAGATAAATAAAAGCTCTACCTCTGGGACAATTTGTGAGAGACTTACAAACAACTGTGCTTTGAACTCTAAAGAGAATAGACAGACTTTAGAAATCCCCCACCGAGAGTCCAGGGGTTACCAGACTGCCTCAGTTTTGCATAGTAACCCTTAGTTCTCCTTGTATTTACTTTGCTGGAGGATGTAATAATTTATCTACATACATCTGTAACTGAATCCAGGGCCTAATGCATGCTAAACACCAACTCTGCAACTGAGCTACATTCCTAATCCTTTTCCAACTTACTTAACAGCATTTTTAAAATTTATTTTTGAGACAGGCTGGCCATGGACTCATGGCAGTCCCCCTGTCTCAGCCTCCAAGTAGTGGGATTTCAGGTGGATAGCACCACTCCCGCCTTAAGTGGTGCTGGGGCATCAACTCAGGTACTTAGCTGTTGCTAGGCAAGCATTTCAACTGCTGATTTCGCCAGCCCTTAACAACATTTAAAAAAAATTATCTTCATTTTTGTTTTGTTTTTTTGAGACAGGGTCTGGTTCTGTAGTGCAGGTTGGTTCTGAACTCGCTATGTAGCCCGGGCTAGCTTTGGACTCATGGCAATCATGCGTCAGCCTCCGACATCATGCCCAGCTTTATGTGGTGCTAGGGAATAGAACTCAGGGCTTTGCATTTGCTAGGCAAGCACTTTAATCACTGCACCATTCCTCCAGTCCATTTAACAGCATTTTCAGGAGTCAAAGGCACTTTGAAATAATGGTCCTTCATAACCAAAGAAAGCTGTACCTCCATGAATCAAAACAAGCAAATCAGAAAACAAAAACATGACTCACAAAATGAGTAAAAAATCAGCATCTCTACAGGCTACTGTACAACATGATTTATAAAGTTAGTCTCTATTTTCTTACTTAATTTAAAATAAGCAAAAATCATTCAATGGAATTGTACAAAGTTTTTACACCTGGTATTTCAACTACCAATTGTGATGTCCTGGTACAGAAACAAAACAAAACAAATAAATGGTCATTAACTTGATTTTGACTTTCCAGCTTAGCAGAACTAACTAGAAGAAAGGATGGCAATAATCATTATCTACAGAAAAATAGTAATGAAAAAATGCTTGCTGGTTTAATCTTAAAATGTTCTTGCTGATTTTATTTTTATCTGCTAGAGCACTGCTTCCTATCAATATGAATTGATAGCATGGCTCTTAACTGACTTCCATACAGATTTTATGGAGACTCAGTTAACAGGTCAGCAAGCTATTTGATCATATGTGAGGAAACTAAATGGCTACCTAGAAAATATCACTTACTGCCAAAAAGTGTAAGACAAAATGAAAAGGGGAAAATGGCTACTTACATAAAAAGTCTAATGCTCCAAGACAGAGCCTTGATACTCCTAAATTAAATATGCATCACTAACATGTGGAATAACATTTGGACTATACACAATTGAAATATGCACAATGAGAGACAGGGCAAGGTATAAGGAACAAAAATTAATTTACTTCAAAGGTAGTCATTTTCTTAAAACTTATACTGCCCATTTCCGCATATCAACAGATTATTCTTTAATGATACAAATTCACGTCTGCTCCCAAGTATGTTTTGTTAACTTAATAATTTTACAAAAGATGAAAACAAAACATTTTATTGAAAAAAATTAGAACTACTTTTAAATGGAAAAGGAAATTAAAAATATAAATAGATATCAAACTGGAATAATACTGATGTGAATCTAGTTTTTAATTTATGTAAGTATTTATGAATGGTCTGAACAGAAGAGCAGAAGAAAAAGAAACAGAGGGAAAAGACTTCCTGAGGTAATAAAAACAACTGCTTGAGAATGTACAACAGCCTCAGTAATAATCACTTGATATTTACACTGAGTTTATAGTGTTGAGTACTGTTCACATTGTTTTAATGAAAGCATTTATATGAATATATGCAATAGTTCTTGTGGGAAAACAATAGGTTCTCTCAATAAAGACCTAAAAAAATATCCTTTTTATCCTAGCAAATTCCCTTCCTGGGAATGGGAGAAATACAACATGCTTCCCTTTAAAGTAAAAATATATTTTTAACCTAAACAGTAGATGGCTGGTTGAGGAAAAAAAGAAAAAAAAAATCAAGGTTCTACTAGTGATATATATTTTTTAATTTTTAGATTTTATCTATTCCTAAGGATACTCTCTTTACAAAAAAATTTTAGTCATATACTATAACAGTCAGTTTAGAGTTTTAAATAAATAAAATACCCAAAGTAAAATCAAATTATTAGCCACATTATCTGTTCACATTCTTGGATTTTCTAGGTGGTTATCAGAGTCCGTTTAATACTGTTAACACATAGTCCAAGTTATCCTGTGTCATCTGATCTGCTCATGGTGGCTTACAACACTGATAACAACAAAATCCTGATTTAAGGGAGAAAGCAATATAGCAAACTCATTAGTAGAGGTAACAAAAAACAAGACAGTAAAATTTAACTACCTAATTTAAAACCTCTACTCTTCATACATCATTATTATTCCTCCTCTTCCCATTGGCATAAACTTTTTTAAAAAGTTTAAACCTAATCATATAAGAGATATAGGATGCTAAATATTATTTGTATTGAAAAAGGGGTCTCAAACACTAAACAAAAAGGGATTTCATAAAACAAGATCAAATTTCTTCTGGATAGTTGGATTCACTCCTTTCAATTACTTTATCTCTTTTTGTCACAAATTTTTTTCCTCCTTTTCTTCCAGACTGCTTAATACATAAAACTGTGTAAGTATTAGAAACTATTATTCCAGTTCAAGGATGTCTGCTACCATAGCCTCCCGTGAAACATCAGACAAGTTTATACCTAGCTCCAAAGTATTTTATAACTCTTCAGTGCAGTTTCCTACTGATGTTTCCTTTAAATTACGGCTTCATCAAAGATAATCCACAGTATTATGAGCTGAAATGTGAAGTTTCTGAGTTAAGTGCCCTCTTCACAATCAGGTAGTCTTGGAGTAACTTTAAGGTAAGTGCTGCTAATCCATAGCATGACTGAAGTAGTATCTCACTGGAGGTCCTGGCAAATCTTCATCTCCATCAGAGTCTGGGGCAAATGACACAGTCAGGTCAACATATTTCTTTTCAGAGGAAGGTTTCACAAGTTTGTGCATCCTAATAAAAGTAAGCAAGAAGGAATACTTTGTAAATTCTGTGAAAGAACGATTTTTGAAAACTGTTTCTCGGGAAATCTAGACTTGTATCAAATTTTTAAATTTAATAATGCACCTGTTTTCGTATTAATCATTTTTTTCTTTCCTAAAAGCTCTGAATTCAAGACATTTACCTAACAGTAAATGGATCTGGACCACTGATGGTAATGATAAAAATGATGACAATTTATTAAATGTCCAAAATTTCAGCAATGATTCTGAAAATTTAGTTCTCTTCCTATGTTCCCTATAAACTTTACAGGCAACATAAATTCTCACCATTTCTTTGTTAATGTGTTAAATAGACGAGATGAAAAATCCAAGTTCTCTCCAATGTATTTTTCCTTGAATCAGTACAACTACTAAAACTTTCTTAAAATGTTTGCTGTTATTCCTCCTTCTAATGTAACTGATCATAAATTGAATGCGTAATTAATTCACACTACTTAGGAACTGCGTAGTTTATTTAGTCATCAACAACAACTCTTTTCATTTTACAAAGATACCTTGTTGCCTATATAATCTCATTCTTTCCACCATCCATTATCATCACAGTATCTTTGAGGTCATTATAAAACATCTCATTGTTCAAGATACCATGCATGCATGCTCTTTTTTAGCTACCTATGTTGGTGAAAACTTTTGGTTTTGGCAGGAGTACTTCTTTAAATATAAGGCAAATAAAATCCAACCAGAACTAGAGGTTTGAGTTAGTAGTGTGCAAGGTGTGCTGTAGAAATCATTATTATAAAAATTCAAATTACATATAACTTTTCTTTAGTAGACTGAATTTCTTGAAGAGCAGGTCTATTTGTAAATGTTAAAAACTAACAGTACTGTTTATACTTACTCCTTCCATATCATTACACTGTTAGATAGGCCTTTATATTATTTTAATAGTCAACAGCTATGTGCAAAGTTATTCCTATCTGGACAGGAAATTAAATTTCAAGTTATTCAAAGGGACAAAATAAATAGCACTGCGAGTGCCTACATCAAACTCACATTCTTAATTACAACTTCAATGATTTAAGATGTCTGTCCAGGTACTTAACAGGTAATACTTGTTAAATAAATAATATTATTCACAAAACATATCATGCTGGAAGTATTAAATATTGGTTAACTCGTAAAAATTTTCTCTTTTCTTTTTTCCCCTATTTTTATTAGCACGTCTGTGCAATATACTATGGTTACACTATGCTTGAGTATTTTGTGCACTTACGTCTTACTTATCTGTTGCTGTGACATAATGCCTCACATCCACAATTTAAGGGAGGAAAGATTTATTTCAGCTTTCTTTCAGAAGGTCTCACACAGCTAGTTAATGGGCAGCCAGCAAGGGTGAAAGCACATGGCACAGGCTGGAGAGCTGCTTACAAGCTACCCAAGGTATTGCAGACAGAAACCAAATACTTGGAGCTAGGACTGTAAAAAAAAGATTCCTTGAGGGTATCTAAGAAGTCACGAAGATCCCACACTGAAACAATTAAAAGGTGCAAAAGCAAAAGACATCGCTCTCAGAACAGTACCTCAGGACATCCTATAGGGCCAAATAGAGAAGTGTTTGCAGAGTTGAACTGCCTTGGGTAGCTACATCCTGTGGCAGACTTTGATGTCATCCAAGTAGTGCTAGCTTCACATGCATGCAGAGTGTAAGAGTTGTGGGGTCACGAAGACTTCCACACAGATTACAGAGCAAGGCCTTGGAGCAAGCATTGTGACCCAGTGAGGGCAGTGCATGAGACTGTGAAGAAGCCTAAGGTGCAGCGGAGACCCTGGAAATATGGATACACCCGAAATATGGATTTCCAGATGAAGAAGGTTGCAGGGTGTGAGCTGTCAGTTCAGAGGAGAAGCTATGGAGTTTGAAGACTGACACACTGCTATAGGGGCAGGGTCACCCATGTCCTTTGGAGCTCACATCTTGACAGAGTTTACTCAAAGTGCTAGACACAGAGGTGTAAGACTGCTTTCTGTCTTCCTATTCCTCCCTTTTGGAATGGGAATATTTATTCTGTGCCACTGAATGTTAGAAGTACTTATTTTTTGATTTTTCACAAAAACTCACAACTAAGAGTTTGCCTTTAGTCTTAGAGAAGGCTTTGGGCTTGACCTTATTTTTAGCAGTGCTGGGAACTGTTAAGACTTTGGCAACTCTTAGAAAAGGACTGAATGCATTTTGCTTAAGAAGGTGGGCATGAATCCTTTGGGGGACCAGGGGCAGAATGCTATGGTTTGGATCTGGAATGGCCTCCAAAACCTGATCTATTTGTATGTAGTAGGATAACTAGAAACTGTGTGTTATGGGGAGGGGGAAGATAGATTGAAGGGGTAAACACTTGGTGTTTGATCTGGAAAGATTGTGTCTCCTTGTTGAGATTGGGGGCTTCCCAGGGCAGAGCTTTGAGGCTTATGTTGTTGGCTTGTGGGCCAGGAAGTGAGGCAGGGCCATCAACCCTGGGTGTGGGAGCCCAATGGATAGCTCAACTAGGTAAGGGAAGACAAAGAAATATTGTTAGAGCTTCTTCCTGGGAAAGCTCTAGCCTTGCCTGAGTCTCCAGACTCACTTGGTTCCTGTTTCCCTTGGATTAGGTCTGCAATGGGGTAAGCAGCTCTCCTCGCCAGCCTCTGCTATGTGCTCCCATGAATGGACTCTGTGAGATGTTGTGAATTGTGAGCTAAATCTTTCCTCCGTTACATTTTGGATGTTGGGTATTTCTGTCACAGCAACAAGAAAGTAACTAAGACAACATATACAGTGCATCAACATTACAATCCCTTCCCCTTATTTGGCACCCCCCCCCCCCCAGCCTTCCTCATCCTCCATGACTCCCACTATCCCACTAAAATGCCTGTATTCTGGCCTTTTCATATTAGAGAATCAATGAGTCTGACTCACAAAATTTCTTATTTGCAGCAAATTTAAAACCTTATTGATACACTTCATGACCACACATTCCCTTCTCATCTGGTGAGCATACAACAAAAGAATCACATATACTGCTTTTAATTTTTTCAAAAGCATTGTGGTTTGGATCTGGAATGTCCCCCAAAAGTCTCATGTATTTAAATGTTATAGACTGTCTATGTAACCATGTGCTGATGGGAGATTGGGGCCTAGTCTGGAGGGGTGGATTACAGGCATGTAAACTGGATTAACAGCATGTAAATTAGGATTAACGGTGTATAGAGGGGGTTTACCACACCTTCCACACCTGGATCCACGAGGGTCTGATCATGGGAGGAGACCTGGAAGGATATATAAGCTGCTTCCTGCCTTCCTAGTCTCAACTAGTCTAAACGTGCCTTCCTGTTTGTCATGTCACGATAAGCTGCCTTCATCTGTCTCTGCCATGTACTTCAATTGCTGCCAGCCACCCATGAATGGACTGTGACTCTCAAACTGTGAGCTAAAATAAACCTTTCCTCCCCTAAATTTGTGGATGTCGGGTATTGAGTCACAGCAATGGAAAAGTAACTGAGACAAAAAGATATTTAAGGATCCTAGTGAAAAAACAAAGTTTGCCTTCGCAAATGTAACAGTTATTTTTCCTTTTATGGTAAAGGCAATTTAAAGTGACTAACTTTCATTGATAATCACAGTTAAATTGACAAATAACTGGAAGGCTGAGGCCAGAGAATTCTAAGTTTGAACTCAGTGACTGTGTAAGACCCTGTCTCAAGAAAAAAAAAAAAAAAAGGCTGTGATATGTTGGAGTTGGGGTTGTAACTCAGTGACAAGGTTCTGGGCTTGATCCTCACTACTACAAAAATAACCAAACAGCAACCAATCAGCTCACAGGGGTGTTAAAATACCATACAGAAATTCATTCCTATGGAATGAATATTTAATAATACTTCTTACTTGCCAGGTATTAGTCTAACTGCATGAGTTACAATGTACTGAACAGATAGAGAATCCTATCCCTATGAAACTTATGTGCTAGTTGGGCAGACACAAGTAATAAACAATATTAAAAGCAAAATACACCACAGCCATAATTCAGTGATAAGCACTATGAAAAAAAGTACAATAGAGTGGGTTGGGCATGCTACAGTGGAGTTGGGGACAGACTGCGATACTCAATGAAATTCAGAAATACCTTTTTAAGAAGTGTGAAGGTTATATATTTTGCCACCTCAGAAAGAATTACAAGCAGAGGGAACAAGTAAAGGTCCCATGCTAGAATGTGACAACAGCGTTCAAGGAAGAGCCAATAAATCTGGAATATTGTGAGGGCAAAGGAGCAGGATAAGAACTTAAAAGGGCTAACCAGGAACTAGCTCATTTAGGGCCAGCAGACAACTGCATAAATCTTGGCTTTCTTTAGTTCCCTTTTCCTTTCTGTCTCTGCTCAAACGCCACTTTACTAGGTAAGAACAACTAGGCAGAGAGTATCTAGATTACTAAATACAATAACCTAACAAGACCCTCCTACATTTCCTTTTTCTCTTTACTCTTCACTTAATGTTTCCATAGTACTTACCATCTACTGTGGTTTGGATATGCAATGTCTCCCAAAAGTATCATGTATTTGGGTATGATGTCTTAGCTATGAGACCATGTGCTGTTAGGAGACGGTGGCCTGGTCTGGAGGGGTGGATTATGGGTGTGTCACAGAAGACAGGTGTGTGGGTTGGATTACAGGCCTATGGTGAGTGCTTCAACCTAGAAGGGGCAGGCACACTGAGGCTGCACTCAGAAGGGGCAGATCACCAGGAGGGACCTGAAAGGATATATGCTGTTTCCTTGTTTCCTAGTTTTTTTCCTTGTTTCCTTCCTTTCTTCTTTCCTTCTTTCCCTCCCTCCCTCCCTTCCTTCCGGGACTTGACTCCCTGTTTGAAATGCCATTAGAAGCTGCCTTCATCTCTGCCATATTCTTCGAACTGCTGCTTGCTGCCCATGAACAGACTGTGACCTTTTGAACCTGTGAACTAAAATAAGCTTTTCCTCCCTCAGTTTGTGTATGTTGGGTATTGAGTCATATCCAAGAAAAACTAACTAAGACACTAGCATCTATTGTTCCTGTCTAGTTGTTATGCAACTCCTCAAGCAGGGAGAGAGGTTAGTGCTCAGAACAGAACCTGATACAGAGCATGTACCTTTAACAAAAATCCCCTGAACAAATGAATAAAAATAATCATATGGCATTGTTTTATACCTCATTCTCAGAAGGCTGGTTATGTTTCCACAAGAGGTGGGTCTACTTTTACTTAGCAAATTGACCAAATCAGATTTCTAAATAAGCCTGTTAGATGAAGATGTGACTATAATCTACAGTATAGTAGAGTAATTTCATTAGCATATCTTAATCCTATGACTTTCTTTAAAGAGATAGCCAGACGGCCTTCCCTGGCAGATCCACTGTCTTTACTAACATCATTAGAAGGGTAATGCTTTTATCTGAGTTCCAGTAACATTGATATTTAATTTTCCAATGTTCAACCAGCTTATATTTTTTGATTCTTCTGCATACAATGTGTGATACTTACGTTAATTTCAACCTTTTTGCATGACCAGGCATTACAGGAACATAAAGCATTTTGACTCCTTGTACTACCATTGCTGGCTCAATCCCATATTTCTCCTAAAGGCAAACAGAAAAAAGAGAAGCAATCAAAGTCTCACCCAAATATGATATGCTTCAATGAAAATATTTTTGACTAATAAAATGAGAAATTTGTGATAAGTAATATTTATGACTTCTAATGAAGTTATAGATAAAAAGTATACTAATCTTTCCTTATCTGTGGTTTCATTTCCCAGAGTCAAGAAGAATTTAAGAATATTAAACAGAAAATTCCAGAAATAAAAAAAAATCATTACATTTTGAATTGTGACCCATTCCAAGTATCACAGTTAAGTCTCAATTTGACTCCTCTAGTTCACACATGGGATATGAGTCAACCCTTCATCATGCATGGGGTATGAGTCAACCCTTCATCCAGCGAAGCCACTCGGTATATACTACTTCCCATCGGTCACACAAGTGGCTATATCTGTTATTAGACTGATAGCTGCGGGGTGTTAAGCAACTCCTATTTTAGTTAAAAACAGCTCCAATGTGCAAAAATTGTGAAACTGCCCATTCTCATATACTAAAAAGAGAAGTTGTAAAGTGTTTCCTTTCATGAAAAGGAGATAATTCTTAACTTTGTAAGGAAAGAAAACAATCATTGACTGAATTCGCTAAGATCTACTGCACAATGAAGTATTCTCAGACAGGTTTTATTATGGTATATACTGCTGTAACCATTCTATTTTATTATTATCATTGTTAATTTCTAACTGTGCCTACTCTATAAACTGTATCATAGATATGTATGTACAGGAGAAAACATGTAAATAGAGTTCAGTGGTAGTCACGGATACAGGCATCCACTAAAGGCTTTAGAATGTAATTTCCACAAGTAGGGAAAGACAACTATAAACAGAAACCAGTCTCAAATATGATAAGGAGATCAATGAATAGAAGTTATCTCACTTTGACTGCATTTATGAAATCCAAGAGAGTAAAATCTTCTTTTCCATGTACAGTCCATCTGTCCCAAATTGTAAATGATATTCCATTTCTGTTGCAAACAAACATTCAGAACAAAACCATATAAATTTTCTACTCTTCATTAATAAAAATTGTTTGTAACCCACTATTAATGATTCAGTTAGAAATTAATGTGAGAAGGAAAAAAGGAGAGAAAAACAAAAACTTCTAAAATATTTTGTAAAAGATTTCCCCATAACATACAGTGACCATTTTCATCTGTACTTTCTTGATTCTTTCAGTGTCTGTTACTAATCTGTGTGTCTCAGAGAATGCTGCTGTCTTTTATAAAGAGCTGGAGGAGTTTTACTGGGTGATCAGTCCACTATTACTAAACATTTCTGTTGTTCCAATCACTGGCTACTATAAACAATGTCAAAATGTTTACCTTGTATAAGTATCATTTGAGATGTGTGCAAATATATATGCAAATTTGAAATGAACAGCTATATTTCCTTATTATTATTTTGTATTCTAATTAGTAACATAAATGTTTTTGTTCTCAAGTCAAATATCTTGCCAGATAGTTTTTCTAGGTTTTGAGTAACTGCCAACCTGAAAAGTGAAAAATGAGTCCCATGGACTTGTTTTCTTTTGTCATAGCTCATAATCCATATTTAAGATCATAGTCCACACTGGTACAGAATACTACATGCTAACTTATCTCAGACAATAGATGAATCCATAAAGCACAATGCTAAATAGTGTGGTAGATCAGATATTGTGAAAGGTGTTAGAAAGCCTTTAAGAAGATGAGGCTCAATGTGCTCTTGGAGTAATGGAAAAGCTATACATATATTGAAAAAAAAGAGGCAATACTTGCATTTTTTCCACCTAAAAGGTGAAATATTTTTAGTCTCATTATAGCAGAAAAAAATAAAGCTTTATACATACCTAATTTCAGTTTTTCTTACTTCAGATGTCTCCGTAAGCACTATAATTGGAATGGCTAAGTTAAGAAAACAGTTTTTATAAGCTTCAAATGGAAAGCCACCTGTTACTTTGATCATCTCCAAGGCAACCTAGACAAAAGAAGGTGATCTGATTAAATAAATACTCTAAATCTGTGACAGTGATTGAATCTTGTTAATTTTCCAAAGTTCTACTCTAGTATTTTTCTGAAAGAATGAAATTAGTCATTGGTCTGGAGTAATAAAAATTTCTTTGTTTAAATAAAATTTCTTTTATAGGCCTGTGCACTTTTAGAATATTTTACACTCAAACTTTCAACCAATTCCACATATTATGAGTAGTTATTTAAAAAAATATGAATTTGATCATATAATCTTCTTACTTTGAACTGAGTTGCTAGAACTCAATTCGGCACTATATAATGTTCAGGACCATTCTTTTTATGTAACCACACCAAATCAAACCAAATCAAGCCAAACCAAACCAAACCAAACCAAACCAAATGAGAAAATCCACTATAGCTGCTTTATAGTGAGGATACAAAGATGACTGAGAAGATTATTGCCTATGAGGACATATTTTCTATCTTGAACTTATTTTTATATATAAAAAGTTATATATATATATATAAAACTTCCAAATATAATTATGTTTTCAGAAATATCTTTGAATTTTAAACTAAAGATTCAATGTCTATCCTCCATCTCTAATGGTTTGGTACAAAGGGGAAGACAGAAGAGAGGCAGTA
This sequence comes from Ctenodactylus gundi, assembly GCA_004027205.1. Classification (NCBI taxonomy): domain Eukaryota; kingdom Metazoa; phylum Chordata; class Mammalia; order Rodentia; family Ctenodactylidae; genus Ctenodactylus; species Ctenodactylus gundi. The sequence goes on from PVKB01000344.1 coordinate 671,383, forward strand.
AAAGAGGAGCATTTTTAGTCAAAGAACAAGCTTACCAAGCCAGAAACTGCAGCAGTGGATGTTGCTATAGCAGGTATAATTTTACCAGCTATACGCTTTGTTTTGAAACGGTCAGCTGGTTCAATGCTATACATTCTGGCACGGAGATTGGATGCAGCTGTGATGAAATCTATGTGTCCATTACTATCATCATCTTTTTCAAATGAAAGCACTGCCATCTGAAGGTCACCTGATCATATCAACCAGAAGAACAAAGTTCCCTAATAAGTGGTAAAGGTTTTGCTAGGTAAAAGCAATGAGGGTTCTCTAATTGCAAAGACTCCTTTTAGTTTTTAAACTACTGAAAATATTCTTAAAAATCTGGGCAAATGGAGTTATAGAAGGTTAAGCGTGACCTTATACTACGTTAGAGAAGTTTTTAAATTAAACTCTTCTAGTAAACAGCAAAATGAGAAAGCTTTGAAACACAAAAACCATTCCTGCCAAATGGTTTATAATAAAAAAGAAATCCATAATTGATAGTGTTCCTAAGTTATACTCTGAAACACTTTTCCTCTGACAACTATTATGGTCAACTGGTCCAACCAAAAATATGTATCTTTTTGAAGAATTTCTAGATCAGTGGTTTCCAAAATCATCCCAAAATTATTTTCTGAAATTTTACTGGCCCACACATAAAATCCCAAAGACAGGTAACTACTGACTCACGTAACAAAAGATGGTGAGCAGGTTTAAACAGGTGAGTAAATGGCTGTTTGTAAAACACTTTAAGTACAATTTTCCTGTATTTTGATATTTAAGACTATTTATCAAGGATGAAATTATTAGTTTGTATTCTCTGTAACTATGGAGAATAAGAACCTAAGAAGAGTTCTGCATGATCCTTAAGGTGATTTACACATCTCTGTCTGAAGATTAGTCTCCCCAAAGATCCCATTAATCTGAAATCTGAAATTATAATTATGTTTTCAAATCTGCTCACTATGTGCTTGACTAAAACAATCAAAATTCTATTAACAACACTGTTAATGTGTTTGAAGAATTAGATTTCAGCATTTTAAGGTGGCAGCTTGGTGGGGAAAAGGATGAATTTATTCACAAAGATGAAGAGTAACTTTCATATGATCACCACATCAACTAGTATTTTTGTTATTTAATCCCACAAACTTTTCAGAAGGGAATTCAGTAAAAATAAAAATCTATTCGGTTCAAAACTTTTGTATAAAAAGAGTTCCCCTTACTTCTGGTAGCTTCATTAGATGCAATAGATTTTTCTAGCTGGAAAATAGCGTTCCTCTCATCTTCACTGCTAATAGGAACATGGTCTGGTTTTCTTGCAGTTTCATCTGTTTGAACAACCTTCAAATATATGTATATATATTTATTAATGTTATCAATCCTGTATCAAAGTTCAATTACTATTTATATTATCAAACATATCATAAAATATTTCCTCATATATTTTATTCTGATTATTAATCATTATGGTCCAGTATGTTTTACATCTTCCTTTAATAATGTTATTTATGTTTATTATGTATCATCTCACACTGACATGTAAACTGTAACAATGAGGTTTTTTATCTTGTTTACTAAGATACCTCTAATATATCTAAAACAAACTTTTATAGTTATAAATCTCTTAAATTCTACACGAAAATGTAGTATGGAAAAGTTTTGATTGAGAAGTCTACTCTGACTCAATTTGCATTATTTCATGTTGTGACAAACTGAAATCCACAAAAACACCACTTAAATACTTCATATCCCTCAAGAAATATTTTTCTAAAAAATATTTTCACAAAGACAGCATTAGTAGGCATTAGTAGATGACATATACTATGAATAATTTATCCCTAGATATTAGTCAATATTCCATAAAAACAAATTTAATATTTTCAATCTCAAAAATCACCTTCATTTTTTACTGATTAAAGTACTATTTTAAAAATAAAGTATCTTTTTTTGTTTAAATGTTATTATAGGTATATAGATATTAAGAAGTCAAGGTAGCAGTAACTTGTGGGTTAGCATGCCTAATATTTTTGTCTTTGTTATGGATAAATAGATATGCTAGTCCTGAAGCTTTGATGAGAACAGCTCTAGAAAAATGTTTTAAAAATTCTACAGTTTATGATAAAAACTATAACTAAAGTACTCAGAAAATTTATTACTCCTGAACACACAAGAAGTAATTCAAGGCAGAGCGCATCCCGAAGCAAAAGCAATCAGGCCATAAAGCAACTGAAGTACGTTTCTTTAAGCTTCTAGTCTAGTCTGCCCATTTGAAAAATGGGTCTGGAATCTTCTTTATATGGGGCTCTGTTCATTCTTTTATCTATTCCTTACAGGATGCACGTCATGAACATTTCATTCACCAAACTCATATATTCCTGCAAAATCAACTGTCTACAAAACTTACTTTTCCCTAAAATAAAAATGCAGAACAGAAGACTGCACACATCACTTCTTCCTTGAATTCCGTAGGGAGATAGTTCCTATTCCATGTTTTCTAAAAAGTTAGGGTAAAAATGAACAGAAAGCTGCCTTATGAATGACTTTTAGAGTATATAAAAGAAAGGCATGTGCTGGCCTTTTAAAAAAATTAATACTTTTAAATCTTTAAATTTTCATTGATCACTTGTTCTGTTCTTATCAATACTCTGTAGCTTTCTCTTACCAAATATTCTCTGGGCAAAATTTCAATTCCATTTATATCTAATTTCCTATCCATCTTGTAGTACAACAGCACTGAAGCAGCCAAATGTGACTGAAGCCAAAAAGATATTTAGTAGAAGACGTTAAGCACAGTAAAAGAAGCCTCTGTGCCTTATTCCAATTCTGCAATAACTTCTAATCAATGTTATCCTCTTCAGAACAAGTATTTCAGATCTATTTTTTTTCTGTTCTACTTTATTTCCCTATCTCCATCATCTAAGCTGCTAAGTTTGGGTTTTGCTTCAACTACGAAACAAAATTTTTTTTTTCTCTTATACCTCTTCTCACTTTCTTCTACTTACTATGTCCATTCACACCACTCAACCTGCCTGTATTTATAGAACAACGTCATGACTTCACAGCTTTTCTTGCTTTCTTTGTTCCACCCACTTCTTCCCCCCTCTTTTCTTTTTCCTTCCTTCCTTTTCTTTCCTTTCTTTTTCTTTCTTTGTCAGTATTGGGAATTGAACTCAGGCCTCTCACAGTGAGCTATGTCAGCTCATTTGTACTGGGCCCAGCTCACCTGCTCATATTCAACAGCAAACATCATCCTTTTAAACAATAGCAATATTGTGTTACACCTCTTGTTAAAACCTCCTCTAGTTTCTTATCTCAGTAAAACACAAAATAGTTATAACCTCAAGTACCTCTCAAGTCTCATTGTGTACCACTTCCCCCTTTGCACATTCCCTTCTAGGAAAGCCCAGACCTTAAAAGGCTCTCAAGGCCTTCCTTTCTCTGCACTCTCCCTTCTGCCTGCATTGCTCTTTCACCAAATGTTCACTTTCTATCAGTTGCTGTTCAAATGTTAACATTACCAGAAAGGCTTCTCCCTTTCATCTCTTACAAAATTCATCAGCTCCAACATTCTTTAATTCTTTCTCCTGTTTTCAATTTTTTTTCTGAGCAGTATGTCTATATTGCAATATTACACACTTACTCGCTTAAAAAGAAACCTATCTCCTCCCTATTGGTAAATTATTCACAGAGAAGAAGTGCAGACAACAATTTTGTTCACTATGATATTCTCCAATTTGGGAATGCAGTTTGACACAAGCATAAATCTATTGGCTAAGTGAATGAATTTCTAAACTTACCTTGTTTGAAGGTTTGAATTCCTGAATTTTTACTTCTGAAAGAATATTTCTGAGGGCATCTACTGTTGAGTCCTATATTTTAAAAAAGTTAATTTTATTAACAAATATATTCTTGTGATTCTGAATTCTAGGTTAAAAATACTCTACAGAAGGTCCTTATCATATTAAAATGTGTAAATAATCTGTTGTGAATATTTAGACTATATCTACTTACCTATGTTTCTATAAAACTATCCCCAATAAAGTACATTGTTGGGTGAGAGGTTAGGAGTAAAAAAGTAGTTATTAGTAAACAAATGAGAAATCTTAGTTCTTTTTACAAATTTTTAGAAAGGAACTATCTTTTTCATTTCCTTAGGTCTTGCTCTGTGGTCCAGGCTGGTTCTGAATCCACTTCAGAGCCCAGGCTGGCCTTGGACTCACGGCAATCCTCCTGTCTCAGCCTCCCGAATGCTGGGATTACAGGCGTGCGCCACCACGCCCAGCTTATGTGGTGCTGGGGAATCGAACTCAGGTACTTAGTGCTTGGCTTAGCACTTGCTCTAAGGCTTTAACCACTGAGCCATTCCTCCAGCCCCTCCTACTTTTTTTTAACAAAGGTAATATCTAAGAAAGTAAGTATGATGTTACGTGTCAGAAGGGTCAATGCAGGAGAGCATTTTTACATTTCCAATAAAGCACATAATCACAAAATAATCATATAATGGTAACAACGACCTCCAGGAATATTTTCAAATTGATGTGAAATGGTATACAGCTTATTTTTAAATCGCTATGAAATACTAGAATAATTAGGACAATGGAAGCTGATAAACAAGTCATGTGTATTTTAAAAATAAAGTATGGTCTTGTTAAAAAACTGCTGTTTTGTTACGTAAATTAAGAAAAAAGGTCAGTGTTCTTCCACTTGACAATGCTGCAATGAATGCTTAGCTTCTGCTCTGACAGGATAAGCAACAAGATAAAAAAATAAATTTAGATCAAGTATTCTTGGCTATATGATCGCCGACAAAGGGGTCAAAAACAAATGGTGCTGAGAGAACTGGTTATCCACATGCAGAAAAATGAATCTAGACCCACATGCTTTGTCATGTATTACAATTCAATCAAAGTGGATCAAAGATCTAGATATCAAAACAGAGCCTCCAGGAGGACAAAACAGGCAAAACTACTGATGAGATATGCATGGGCAAAGACTTTCTAAGTAGGATGCCTGATGCAAAAGAAATAGACCCCAGAATTAACAAATGGGATTATTATCAAATTAAAAAATTTTTGCATACCAAAAGAAATAATACAGTGAAGAGAAAACCAATAGAATGAGAAAAAAATTTTAACCACCTACATCTCACACAAGGAGCTAATAACTAGAATACACAAAGAACCAAGAAAAAATAGATCTCTCAAAATCAAAGACTCAACTAAAAATGGGCTAATGAAATACAGTTTTTAGAAGAAAAATTACAAATGACCAATAAACACATGAAAAACATTCAACATCCTTAGCCGTTAGAAAAATGCAAAACACAACAACACTGAGATTCCATCTTATCCCAGTGAGAATGACTTATATAAAGAACTGAAAAGGAACAGATGCTGGTGAACATGTGGGGAAAAGGAACCCTTATACATTCCTGGTGGGACTGTAAACTGGTACAACCAAAGTGGAAAGCAGTATGGCGATTCTACAAGAAACAAAATAGATACCCCACTTGACCCAGACATACTTCTTCTAGGTATCCTTCCAAAAGAGTTAAAAGCACCACATAACAGACACACATGCATACCGACATTTACAGCAGCACAACTCAGAACAGCTTAATCATAGAAGATGCCAAAATATCCACCAGTCGGCCAATGGATTAAAACATGTGGTAAATAGATGCAATGGAGTACTACTCTACCATGAAGACAAAGAGGTATGAATCATCTGTAGGTAAATGGATGCAGTTTGAGACTATTATGCTTAGTGAACTGAAACTCAGAAGATTAAATATTGTATGGTTTCTCTACTAGGAGAAACCCAGAGTATGAATCAATAAAGAGTAAAATGGGTGAGATGCTGGCAGCCAGGAAGGGTAAGGTGTCAGGTGTAGGGTTTTAAGGAGAGAAAGGGGATGAGGAAGGGAATGTGAAGTTGTAGCACACAACTCTCAATTTTAATGTAACCATTATGTATCACATACACATACCAATAAAAAATGGGGAAAAAGCTAACCAAACAAAAACAACAAACTTGCTTTACTGTTACAAGGACAATTACACAATTCAGTTAAGATTAAGACAAAAGAATTATAAAATAAAAATACATTGTAATTCAATCAATTAATTCAATTAATTTTAATTCAATTAGCTAACTTTACTTGGTTTTATATCAACTACACAGGCTTGAACAATACCTTACCTTCTCTGCAAATGGAATGCAATACACTGTAGCATACAGCTTTGCAGTACTCTGAAGAAAACTGAGGTGCCTTTTGAATTAAAAAAGAAAATTTGAGTGTATGGTTTTACCAAAAATATTCAATTCATCAGGAAATCTAGACTGTAATATTGTATCTGAGGAAAAAATCATCAAAGAATTTTACCACTGGGTTAATTTTTAAAAACCTAAACAAATCAGCCCTGGTGATACAGGCCTATAAACTGCAGCATTCCTGGATGCTAAGGGAGAAAGACTGCGAGTCTGAGACTCATCTGGAACCTAAGTTCACTAATGATTTAGTCACAAAACAAAAATAAAAATGGGCTGGAGATATACTCCGTGAGAAGATTTTGGGTTCAATCCCCAATAACCTAACCTAATCAACAACCAGACTAACGAAGGACCAAACCAAACCTCAGCCAAGCCTAGACATTGAAATTTTGGTCTAGTCCTAAAAATTGCAGAAATTATAAAAAAGAAATCAAATGTTTAGTCTCAAAACACTAATAGTATTCAGGTTGTCATTATCACTACTTTGAGAAGAATGGTCTTAAGTAGAAAAATTAGACTACAGGAAGAAAATGTGTTTTGATTTACAAGAAAATATTTCACACCAGATATTAAAGAATATTTACGAGGTTCACAGTAAGCTGTTGAGTTTGTATTAAAGCCAATAAAGGTTAAGCATTATAGGAAAATCAGTTAAGCTCAAAGTGATTGGAAGACTAAAACAAGCACTAATTGGAAGACTAAACAAAGAGCTAATTGTTGAAAAGCAGGGAAGATAGTGCTTTTCTATTCCCTGCCCTCCATCCCCACCACTGGAGACTGAAACCAGGGTCTTCACACTGAAACCCAGTCTCTCTTTACATTGCTTATTTTGAGAAAGGGTCTTTCTAAGTTCCTCAGTTGTCCAGGCTAGGCCCAAACTTCAAGTCCTCCTGCTTCAATCTTCCACAGAGCTAGCATTACCAGAGCACACCACCACTCCTAGCTAATTAATTACTTACAGTATATATATAGGTATTCATGCAGAGATTATCTCCCTTGAAAACTTATTTAAGATTTAGGGAGATACTCAGTAATAATGGCTTTTTCCATACTAAATAAAAAATATTTATTGATACATTTTTATGGAGCAAATCAAAGTAGACTTCAGTTTTGGTTTAAATTTGGTATAATAAATAATGGAGCTTCTTACCTTATAAGTAAGCAGATTCACATTTATGTGGGAGAAAGTTTGTAAATGACTTTGATGTCAGAATGACTTAACAAGTACGCAATCACTTAACATTAAAGAACCTTCACTGCAGAGTTATAAAATTTACAGGCAAAACATAAATATATATATACTTACAAAGGTTCATTTAAATCAAATTTTATTGGAGAAGGTGGCCTTTTCGGTGACTGCCAAAACAAACCTAATGAAAATACACAAATGTTATTTTCAGTATATGTACCAGTATGAAGTTCTATTAACATTTCTTCCCAAAACTTGGTTATACTTACTGCCATCTTTTAAGCGTGTGTCTAGAGGAAAACAGTGAAGAAGCTGAAGAGCCTAAAAAAAATTTAGAAATCTTACTATTTCACATTGTCTAAGCAAAAACATTTCCTAAAATTAAAAATTTTTACTGTTGCAAACATATTCATATGCTACATAAAACACACTCAGGGGCACATAGTTTACATATGACAAACCTATAGCCAACATCATATCAAATAGGGAAAAACTAAAAGCATTTCCTCTCAGATCAGAAACAAGACAGAAGGTGTATTCTCACCACTCACATTCAAAAAAGTACCTGAATTATTAGCCAGAATAATCAGGCAAGAGAAAAAAACCAAAAAGAATAATAAACATGAAAGGAAGAAGTCAAATTAGTCCTGTGTGTGCACACAGAATTCCGTACTTAAAAACCTCCAAAGACCCCACCAAATGACTCTTTAGTTTGATAAATTCAGAGGAGTAGCAGGGTACACAATCAATATACAAAAAGCAGTAGCTTTTCAATATACCAATTAGGAACGTAATGAGAAAGAAATCAGAAAAACAATTCCATTCTTAAGTCTCAACCCCTGCAAAGAAACCAACCAACCACCTAAAGGCAGACCTATACATGAAAATTGTAAAACAATGATGAAAGAAAGCAAAGAAAGACCACTTAAGTAAAACAGTGTTTTGAATCTGGAAATTTGCTTTGAGTTATCTGGTTGAGAGTGAGAATTAGATGCAGATGCAATAATTAATGTAAGCTGGCAATGGTTAAATGTAGGTCTCAGGTAAACGATGATTTCACTTGAGGCTCACTATACCATTTCCTTCACATTTCTTTTTTTTGTCTGTAATAAAAAAAGTTTTTTTTTTTAAACCCACAGAAGGTACAAATTAAAGAGATAGGATTCTAAAATAAAGAGGCCACTGACAAAATCATGATAGAATCAAATTAGAAGCAACTAAAAATAGAAGTCATGTTTATATGGCGAGGATTTTTTCAAGAAATCAAGCCATTAGAAAATGAAGACAAAAAGAATAATCGAAAGATTTTAGAAGCACTTATCTAGTGCTAAGAGTTGAATCCCCAGAAATGCAAGCCATAAAAAAATGAATAAAAGAAATTATTTTACAGTAAGAGCCTATGGTGAGGATCAGATTTATTACCCTCAAATTAAGTTGTGGAACAGACTTAACATGTGTTCATCAGATATAGCTGCAAATGGCAAAATCTGACCAAAAAACTGCTGCTTTTCTGATCATACTCTTTTTTAGGGTATAAACAGAAGGTATTTCTGATTCCTCAGAGAGAAAAGCTTACTTAAAACTCCATTCTGAAACCAGAAAGGCAGGATAAGTTACATGCATATATGACAAGCATAAAAACGCTTTCTTCAGTCAGTATCAATTAGAAATTAATTGTGTGTGTACTTAGCTCTCTTCTCACTAAAATTACTATTTCTGAAAAATCTCAATTAACTAAAGTAAAAATACCAGGCAAATTAAGTTATGCTTTTGTAATAAGTGAGTCAAGATCGTACTTTTTCTTAAGGCTTCAGAATGTGTACTCACCTTGTGGTTAAAATATTTTTCAAATTTTAATCTTGCTAATTCTACACACTGGGACCAATTTTTAGGTCTTCTGCTGAGTAACTTAATAACTTGAAAGCAGCCTTCTAAACTCTGTCCACTTCGCATCTTCTACAATGAGAAAAATGAAATGTAACCAAAACGAATATGCTTCCAACTGAAAATGTATACGCACGTATTCCAAAAGTATTAACCAAAGTCTGACATGGTGGTTTATGTATTTAATGTTTTTATTTTACATTTTTTCACTTCAAGCTCCTTGTCTCTGCTTTTCTTTCATTTCTCTTTTAAGGAGGAGAATAGGAAAAAATAGAGAAAAATTTTAATTCTGAAGTTTCTTAAATTAGATGACTTCCTCACTTATTTCTTGCTATACCTTATTAGTGTGATATATGTTTTATGTATATGTACTTACTATAAGAAGTCCCACTGAATAATCTTTAATAGTAATTACTAGAAGGGTTTTTTCTTTTTCTTTTTTTTTTTGAGACAGGGATTTGCTTTGTAGTCCAAGCTGGTCCTGAACTCACGAAGTAGACACAGGCTGGTTGTAAACACACAGTAATCCTCCTGCCTCAGCATCCTCAAGGCTGGGATTATAAGCATGCCCCACCTCATCTGACTTACTTGGTGCTGGAAATCAACTCAGGGCATTGAGCTTGCTAGGCAAGTGCTTTAGCCACTGAGCTATTCCTCCAGCCCAATATTTCATACTAAAAAGGTAACCTTTTTAGTAGTATAGGAATAAGAAATTAACCTCACTGTGAAGTTGAAAGTGAGATCATTAGATCTTATGATAATATCTCAGTTTTTTCCTCAAGAAGCTAACAAGTCCTTTTGCTATTTGTTGCTTTTTTTATCATGAGCTGCCGATTTTTCTATAAAATGTGCTCAGGTAGCAATAATTTCATATAGTACAAATGAACTCAAAAAAGCCACTTGTGACTCACTTTTAACAGTGACGATTCATCATTTTGCTTTTTATGTACAGTGATGTTTTAGTTTCTCCTTTTGAAGGCAAATCACTTACAGTCAACTTGAAAATATGAGTATATTGAGGGTGTTAGGTATATATTAAAATCCACTGATCTTTACCTGTAAGACTTCTTCTGCAGACTGATAGTTTTGCCAAAATTTGTTAAACAATGACGGTTTGTGGGAAAAGGAACTTTCAAACTATAAGGAAGAGAAAAAAGTTAGAAGCAGTAGTTTTTTTCAGAGTTGGAGATAACTTCTTTCCTGAAGAAAATAAATTTCTCGAAAAGAAACTTTTACCTTATCTCTTGCCCACTGTATAGTATGTTCGATAGCAGCTGGAAAGGATTTTAGAGTACAGAACGGTATTTCCTCTTCTGGGGGATCCCGCTATTTTAAGATATAAAAATAGACACTTCAGCAATATACATTCTTACTGATTAAACTTAAGTTTTAAAACCAGTAAAAAGGGCTGTAGGAATAGCACAGCAGTCATAGCATCTGTCTAGCAGGCACAAGGCCATGACTTCAATTCCCTAGCACCATGTAAACTAGGCATGGTGGCCCATGACTGCAATCTAGCACTCAGGAGGCTGAGGCAGGAGGACTGCTCTGAGTTTGAGGCTAGTTTGCACCACAGAGTGACTAGCCTGAACTACAGAGATGATGTCTCAAGAAAACAAAAACCAACCAACCAACCAAAAACAATAAAGAAAGAACCGAACAACCAACATCAGCAACAAAAAATCAGTATAAAAAATAAAATCCAAAAATAGAGAAAAGTCCCACCATAAATTTTTATATATCTTCTCTTAGGCAGTAAGAGGAAAAAGTTAACTCTTTTGAAACAACCTATTTGTTAATGGCAATAAAATGACAAGCATGAATCCTATCACCATTCATTCTCTGTGAACTTACCTGGCATCCAAAAAGCAGATCACCATACACATAAGTCAAAGTGATATTTAAATTTTACCATACTGCACCTTTACTTTGAAAAGTAATTTCGGAAACTTCAGTGCTCAATGAGTCTCTCCATAGGGAAAACACTTGGGAGCAAGCTTGCTTGGTAGTTTTTTATATCAACTGTGATTTAAATAAATGGCAAATGACTACAGTTGTTTCATGACGCAGTATCATTGGAGAAACCCCTATTATAAAGTACAGTTAGCATTTAGCCTAGGCTTCATGCTATATGCAATATACAATGATTTACTTTGTCTTGTTTGTTTTTGTTTTGTTGAGACAGGGTCTTACTTTGTAGTCCAGACTGGTCTTGAACTCACTATGAAACCCAGGCTAGCCTCAAACTCACGGCAACCCTCCTGCCTCGACCTCCCGTCACTGTGCGTCTTTTTATTTAGAGATTTGTATTCTATTTGCTGATCTATGAAACACCACTAAGTATTTTGCAAACCAAAGACAGAAGACCATTATATTCTGGGCTTCATGAGTTAAAAGCTAAAAGAAGAAAAAAAAAAAAGAGAGAGAAGGTTCCCGAAGGATGTGGTAATAACATTCTCTACTTCAGAAAACTTGTGACATCCAGTATTCACGATGTTTTACACCTAATCTTCAAATCAGATTTGTATATTTAGCCAATTATAATATGTTCATACATATATAAACTGGCTTTATGAGAAGACATGGAAAAAACCAGTCATTAAAAAAATAAACAAACATATCCATTAAATAAAGGAATCCTGATACTCGTGAAAGTATTATTCAATTTTATTTGTGTTGATCTTTTTAAAATTGTGAAGTCTACAATTATTTCCTAGACCAGTAGTTTCAATGTTGGCCTATTACCAAATTACCTCTAGGGGTAAAAAATTTACATGTATATCAACTTCACAAAATATGTGCAATTAGATGATTTGGTTCCACTTATGAAGAATGCAATTCTTTTAGTTGGATCTGGGTAGCATCAAGGATTGTACTTGATTAAACTTCACAGGTATTTCTGACAACACACATGAGGGATGTGAATTTGTGATGAAAATAAGTGTTAAACACGAGTATATAATAACAGACTTGCATTCTCTATGGCTAATACAATAAAATCAAACAGGAGACAAATTTTATACTTTTGTTGATAGTACTATTCTCAATTTAAAACTTTTAATTATTCCTACCAGAAAAACTTAAACTCCAAAGCTGTTAGAGAACTTATCAAGAAGACCTTTTTGAAACAGTACTCAAAAAGACCAAAAGTAAAATTTTGATGATTAAAATTCAATAACCCCGGGCTGGAGGAAAGGCACAATGGTTAAACTGCTTGTCTAGCCCGTGCACAGCTCTAAGCCTTAGTATTTGGAAGGCTGAGGCAGGAGGACTGCCACGAATCCAAGCCGGCCTGAGCTACAGAGCAAGACCCTGTCTCAAAAGAAAAAAAAATAATAATAATACTTAAAAAAGATTATACATGCACGTAAGTATGGAAATGGCAGAGCAAATCCAGCTTTAGAAAGCTCTATCAAATCTGTTGACTCCATGGAAATACATAACGAAGATAGACAAAATGAAGATAGACAAAACAAAGATAGACATTTACTTCAAAATGCTTAATCACTTACGTGGCTGTTATAGGATTCAGTCAAGTGAGGTATAATGACTTCAGTGTGCCCCTTAGTGCCCATTGTTCCAGAGTCTACAAGAGGCCGTAGGTTTGCTAAGCAGCGGCTGTTTAAAAAATAGTATGTAAAGGGCCATAAAAGTGAGTAGGACCAATGTAGCAACAGATGTCCTCCATTTTCTATTGACCATTTCACACACATCACTTTCTAAATATTGTATTTCAAGAAAGAGACACAAGAGTACCAACAATGCACGGAACACTACTTCCCAGCCCTACCATACACAAGTTGCGCTGTTGAACATAGCAGGTGGTGTCTTTCCCCTCTATTGCTTCCACCAACTCTTGGGCTTTGCTAACTTTTACCTTTAGGTTAATTCTTTACTGCCTTATCTTTCTTATCTTGGTTTTTCTTTATTTGGTTGTTTCTGGCTATAAATTCTATCCCACTGTATCTTCCCAATCTTTTATCCCAAACAGTATTAACTTTCTTCTTCAATATTTAGATTACTGATATGTTTTTGTTTCTCTCTTCCACTCAGGATTACGATGTTTTCATCACATCCCTCATCTGGCAAAATCTTCTCTGTTAATATATCCACACTAACACCTTACAATCAACTTCTGTATGTATAATGATGCGTGTAAGACTACATAAAGTGTATATATTTAAGAGTCATTCATTCATCTACTAGTTGATAGATTTATCATGATTGGCAGTGAGAATACAGTGAGAGAAAGTAACTCATCTTTGCACAAATGATTTAGTAAATTTTAAATAAATATGTATATCAATCAAAATAAATGCCATGAAAGAAAATATATAGAAAAAATATATTTGAGGATTTAAAAACATGACTTTTAAGAAATCCATTTAGAGTGCTGGAGGAATGGCACAGTGGTTAAAGCGCTTGGCTTGCAAGCACAAGGCCCTGAGTTCAATCACTCAGGATCACATAAAGGTGGGCATGGTGGTGCATGCCTACAGGCACTCAGGAGTTTGAGGCAGGTGAACTGTCCTGAGTCCAAGGCCAGCCTGGGCTAACCAGTGAGTTCAGGACCAGCCTGGGCTACACAGCAAGACCCTGTCTCAAAAAAAGGGGGAAAAAAAAAGTTAGGCTAATGGATGAGAAAAACCCTAAACTCAAGAGTATGTAGTAAATTTTGGGTGCAGGTTTAGGAGAAAGAGAAATATATCTTCCTGATATGTGGGTCTCAGAGGCTGGAAAAAAAAGGGAAGTGCTGAAGACTGCTCAAGAACCAAAGATGGCACATGCAGCAAGAGTAGCTGGAGCCAGGGAAGACGGCATAAATTTCATACTGGACTAGAAGACAGGTAGCAGGTGCCATAGGAAAAGCATTTAAGCTATTACCAATCCTCAATTTTATTCTAAGTATAATGAGAAATTATGAAAAGGTCTGGGCTTGAGGAACATAACAAACATGAAGAAGAGACAAACTTTGGTAAATTTAAGGTATGTAGGTGTGGAAAACAGAAGTAAAAACCAAAGGTAATTCTTTAAAAATCTGAAATTTCAGGAACCTACCTGTCTACATATCTCCTGGCTTCCACATTATCTAATGCTGTAATAATCATATCTTGTTTACTATAAAACTCGTCATTGTAAATCATCTCGGTGGCTGGACACACTTTGTTCAGGTGTGCTTCTATCTTTAACCGAGGATTTATTTTCAGAGTTGCATCAGCAGCAGTATAACTTTTAGGTTTCTAAACAACAAATGCAAACACAATAAATGTTAAATAAAAAGATAAACTATGACTAAGCTTATACATTCTCAGCAGCCAGATGTATATGGGGTAAGTACAAAGTACCAAAGTTATTTTTAATTTTTAGTTTGTACAAATTAGTCACTGCAAGTACACTACACTTAATAATGCACAGCAGTCCAAAAACTTCCACATTATTAATAAGAGTCTTAACAACCTTAATTTCATAGCTAAGTTTTTTAGGGTCTTAAGTGAAATTATTATACACTCCCACAATGTTTGAATTGGTAAGTGCGTAGAAAAGAATGAGAACATACTCTTTAAATATTAGAAATCCAAACTGTAAAATGTAAGCTCTTAGATGTGTAGTGGCTTAACACTTTGGTACTGAAAACTTTTATTATTATTTCTGGGAGTAAATATCTTTCAAAACTATTACTTATGAAAAAAGTCTCCTATATATAACTCATTTCTTTTTGTGTTATTCCAGATGTTACTGAGTATATGAGTACTGATTGTGACATTAAATTTTGATATACCACTATGAATTCATACACCTATTTTTTTTCCCCTTCTTTTTTTGAGACAGGTTCTCCTTCTGTAGTTCAGGCTGGTCCTGAACTCGTTATATAGCCCAAGCTAGCCTTGAGGTCAAGGCAACCCTCCTGTCTCAGCCTCTCAAGCGCATACACCTATTCTTAATAGTATATCCGTCTCTTCTCACATTGTTTGGCTGATACACTCTTACTCCTCACTATTCTTAGTGTAAAAATCAATCAGAAACATTGTTAGAACTTAAGCAAAATAATTAACAGAGTTTTACAGTTCCTAAGTAAAATGTATAAAGTATATAATTGTGACATAATTTAGTTCATGAGATCCTGAAATTTTGTCACATGTACTTGGATAAGTCAGGCAATTAGGTAAACTATGCCACCTGTTTCTGTTATCTTCTATTCATACTTCCTAGGTTTAGTTTACTAAGAATCAATGAGTTGTTGAATAAAGATTTTTTTCTTTAAAAAAAGTGTATCTGCTTGACTGAAATGGCTTCCTTTCCTGAGTAGAAAATACTTTGATTGGTTACAAACAAACAAACAAAAGCACGACATTTTATAAAAAGAGGAAAAAGGGCTGAAGGAATAGTGTAGAGCTTAGCGCACTTGCATAGCAAGTGCAAGGCTCTGAGTTCAATTCCCCGGTACCACGTAAACCCAGCGTGGTAGTGCACACCAGGAATCCCAGCACTCAAGAGGCTGAGGCAGGAGGGTTGCTATGAGTTCTGAGGCTAGCCTGGGCTCCATATTGATTTCAGATTGGACTACACAATGAGACCCTGTCTCAAAACACACACACACACACACACACACACACACACGCACTCGGGTTGTTATAAGACAAGATAAAAATGCACAAAAATTCCAACTAATCTTCACCTGTTTCATGACAAAACCCACAGAAGATAATTCCAAATATCTGACTCGCCAAAACTAAATTTGAAGTTTTGTATCAATATCAAATGAGTTTCTAAAATTAAATATGGAACCATACCTTATTATAAAATAATAACATACTGTCCATGTTTCACAGCTCATTTACTATCCAAAATCAATGGAAAACCACTTGCATTAACAGTAATTTCATATTTCCCCTTTTAATTCTTCTATTTATGTGATAATCTCAGATTCTAATAAAGATCATATTATGCTTATTCAATTATAATTTTCTATTTACAAAAAGAAAATTCTTTTGTATAATACACAAGTGATTTAAATTTTAACCAGAGTAATAACATACCTGTATGTGATGAGGACGAAACAGGAACTGCCTATTTAAATTTGATTTTTCTATCAAGTCAGGATCTGTAACTGTAACCTGATATAAAAGAGAACATGACAAATAAATCTATTATGCTTTTCTCACTATGACTACAATAACCCCTGACTACCATTATAAGTGACTTTGGCTGGTAAAGGCCATAAAAATACAAGTATTATAAAACTGTTACCAATTTTATGCTTTTATACTTGTACTCACAAAGGCATCTGCCACTTAACCTAGTATTTTAAAATAAAATTCCGCTGTGTATAGTATTTATCAAATGTGTCCCATTTTTAGATGTTGACTGATGTTCATACACCTATTCCTTTTCTTTTAACTGATATTTCCTTGATAATTTATCAGTTCTGTGTAATTATATGTTAGGAGATAGCTTTCTCAACTGGAACAACAAAAAGCTAAACAGAAAATGTCTATAAAAACAAACCCTTTCCCCCATTTTTACTAGCATATATATGCAATACACAATGGTTACACTGGGTTTGAGTATTTTGCGCACATATACATTGTGTCAAAATTATAGTCCTTTTCCCTTCCCTCTTTGGCCCTCCCCTGTGGCGTCTTCGACCGGCAAAGACACCACATGGACTCTCTCGATCGTGGAACGTTGACTCGACTCCACTCGACTCCACTTATTCCGCAAAGCCCAAGCTTAAATACCCTTCCATAGCCACATTAACATACAAGCAATCTAATAGGCTAACAAACTCTCCAGACCCATCACCCCACCTTGGGACTTCCTCTTTAGAACAGTCCCGTGGTTCAACACCTGATCCAAATTTCAAGCAGAACACCTGATTTAAATTCCAGACAGTAAATGCTTCATCGTGGAAAGGAACGTGGCCAAGGTCTGCAATGGCGAGGCTCTAAGGTCCTGAGGGCCCCAACATCTCCCCCTTTTTTATTTTTTAATGTAAAGTTTGGTGCTAGACTGTGCCTGTCTTAGGTTGTTCCCTTACAGTCAGAACTTACCCGTCATTGGACTACATGCAGCATGGCATGCATCCTGTCTTAGGTTGTCTTGAATGCAGAGAAATCTTACCCGTCTTTGGCTACCAGCCCAATTACACACCAAAACTAGGGGGTTTGCCACATAGCTGAAGACCATGAATGTTAGCGGCCAGAGTTTGTAATCATTCCATTCCACTACAAATAATATAAGGGAAAATCAAACATACGGGAAAAATCCAGCCAGGAGGGAAACATACTTTCTAACTGAGTAACGACAGCAGTTTGTGCTGCATCAATATGCAACAATTTCAGCAATAATTAGTTCAACTTAGGATGGCTCAATGCCTTTTCAAATTAACAGTAAACAATACGTAATTAGTCAAATTAAATTGTCCATTATCTTGCCATGTAACATAGGGGGTATTGACAGCCACCCCAATTTCCAAACATACAATTGTCTCTGTCCAAAATCAGACCACCACATTCCCATTGACGATACATTGATGGAATGGGAAGTGGTTGAGGAAAAAGTGTAAGAGGAAGAAGGTATGTCCATTGGATTTGATCAGTCCAAGATATCCGTTTTGTTCCCATACGGCAGGATGCAACAAAGAAGAGTCTGGAACAAAGGTCCAATGAAATTTTCCTCACTCCTCGATATCAAAATCATCGTCAGGTTCAGCGGTCCGGACCAGTTGCTCAGGAAGCCACCATGCACCATCCTCTTTCTAAGAAAAAATACAAACATGCCCTCGACCCCATATACGTACGGGGTCGGGTCCATTCCATTTTCTGAAGGACTGTTTGCCATACCCTGGGGTTGTTTGCAATCATCCTTATGTAAGGGAATTGTCTGCGAGAGAAGCTGTATTGCCCCATAACACTGCTGCTTTGGGGCCTGGGGCGGGCCCCTCCTCCCATTTCCTGGAGGGAAAGGACTATCCAAATTGAAAGGATCACCCAAATGGTCCCGTCTTGATTTACACTCATTAGCCCAATGTTGACCTCTATTCCAGTAAGGGCACAGTCTGGGCTGTTTTCGATTTCAGAGGTACTTTCCCAGCCCTCAAGATACCTTTTAAAGCACCCTCCATGCGGACACGAGACGTCTCCGAGCCCATCTTATAAATAGCAAATACTCCGCTGCTCCACCTGCAGACCTCCCCCGCTAAGCGGGATGCATTGCAATACTGCAAACTTTATTCTCCGCTGCTCTACCGCAGACCTCCCCCTGCTAAGCGGGATGCATTGCACTACTGCAAACTTTACCGAGAATCCCGGGTTTCGACGCCACACGGACTCTCTCGATCGTGGAACGTTGACTCGACTCCACTTATTCCGCAAAGCCCAAGCTTAAATACCCTTCCATACCCACATTAACATACAAGCAATCTAATAGGCTACACGTTAGCGTACAAGCAATCTAATAGGCTAACAAACTCTCCAGACCCATCACCCCACCTTGGGACTTCCTCTTTAGAACAGTCCCGTGGTTCAACACCTGATCCAAATTTCAAGCAGAACACCTGACTTAAATTCCAGACAGTAAATGCTTCTTCGTGGAAAGGAACATGGCCAAGGTCTGCAATGCCGAGGCTCTCGGGCCCTGAGGGCCCCAACACTCCCCCTGACTTCTACTATCACACCCATTTGGTTCCATGCGAAACTTAACCTGAGTTTCACTCGCTTCACTGACCACGATGGACTCAAGTTGTGTTCATTTATCTACAAAAGCCTCAAATTTAAAATTATCTGTCTTTATAGAGCAGTAATCTACTGTATACATATAACACAATTAAAAAAACCTTAGTGAACTTATGAACTTAGTGCGATTACGAATATGTCTTGGTTGTTCTATTTCCTCTAACTTTTGTCTTTTAATCTCTCCCTTTTGTCTTTATTAAATTGATCCAAGTTTGACTGACTTCAATAGATTGGGAAGTTATACGTCTATTTTTATGTGGTTATACTTAAACTTTTATTGTGCCCATGTACTTTAAGATCTAAGCAAATTTTCTATCTTTTTGGTAAAAGCACATATAAATTATTTAACTGCACTTCTCCCCTGTAATTTTCATGCTATCCATAAGCATTTGTTATGTTTGCCTTTAATCACCATACTCCCCAATTAGTAGGCATATCAACTACTTATTTTAAGAATTAAGTGTTTAAGTCTAAGAATGTTGCTGAATGTTTCTGCTTATCTTTATGAGCACCCATATGATCTCACAGGTCTTCCAGTGAGAATGAGTGATGGCACTCTTTCATCACTGACCTGTGAGTTAGCTTTATCCCACTCTCGCTCCTGCAAGACAGTTTTAGTGAGCACAGAAATCTAGTCTGCCATTTTCCATAACACTGTAAAGATAAGCTTCTTTATCTTCTAAGAGCATATGTATTAGAATTAGATGTTTCACTATCTTTGATTTGTTTGGCGTAAGTTTCCATTTTCCATTTGAATAAATTTATTCTTCTTCAACTTTGTGAACTCACATCACTAACTTTGGAATATATAAAAAACTGCCATTTTTTAAACATGAAATGTCTTGAATGAACGCTAATTTTTCTGCAGCCTTAGGTATTATGGGCATGTAAGCACTGTCATGACATAGCTTTACATTTGTTTTAGCCAGAAATCTGGAGATGTCAATGGTTCTCAATTTGTTACATTTGCTTCTCCGATTAAAATTTTCAGATAACCTAATTTTGAGACCACACAATAGTGTGGTACACGCTTTGGGTTTTATTCTTTCATGAATGACTTCTCTTTATACTTGTTTTAGACTGGCATATGAAATTTGCGAGTCACCATGCCTTTCAGCTCATTGTTTTGTTTCTTGGTTCCTAGCACCTGGGGATTTCTTTCCACAGTAGTTATATACGTAAACACACATTTAAAAAAATCCACACAGCAAGGATAGTTGTTTGCAGTATCATAGAGACCAATCCGCATTAATTCACTCCGTTTTGTTGCTTGAGGTAGTTTATTCCGTATAGTTCTTTTGACCTGTATATGCTGATACATATTGTGGGCCTCCACAACTTACGACTTAGGTGAGCTCCAAACTTACAGAACCAAGAACTTCCTTAATGAATACCTTTCAAACCACCCAAAATAATCATCAGTTTGTGGAACCCAATGCTGAGAAGGGATAATATAAATGTCTAATGTCTACCTGTACCTATGATATATATGAATGCTCTTTAAAGTGAAACAAAACGCTAAGTTTAATAAAATATAAAATACAAACTGTCTTATAAACTTTAGTTAAGTAGCCATTTTGTTGGTCACAATGATAAATCTGTAACTTCATTAATAAAAGCTAACTGATATCTTTATCTTAAAAAGTGAAATACTATCAATGAAATTTTTATTTAAATGAGACGAGCTTGCAATTAACTCAGATTTAATCTTAACAGCTTAAATTGCATGCAGAAGCTTGTATTATTCCCACTACTCTTGACACTCAGCCACTGAAACCCTACTATTCTGTAACTTTTTAACCTCTTTCATTTTGAAGATTTAATAATTCATGTTATCTAACAAAAGTAACAATAAAAATATTTTCTGGTTTGGAAAGCCTTTTTACATTTGATCTTTGTGATACTATTATGAGGCAAGGTAGGCAGTCTTGATTTAGTTTCAGAGCATTAGAGAAGGGAACAAGAAGAAAGAACTAATTTGTCACAAGATCATATAACTTAAAATGTGGTCGTAAGACAATGAGAATTTTCTAGTGTCTAGTTTAATGCTCTATCCTCAAAAAATGATACTTCAGATCTGTAGCGTCAAAAAGAACAACAAGAGAAATGTAAACTCTCATGGATTTGCATCTTACCATTCCTCTCTCCTTGCTTGTACCAACACCAAGTAAGGCAAAATTTTTTAACATTTCACAGCCAATGGCTCCACATCCCACCTATGAGAAAAATAATACATACCAATTTAAGAAAACTAAAATGTCAATTTAATAAAGATCAACTTCACTATAATTCCCTTCAAATGATAAGGTATAATAAATGCATCCTTTAAAAAATAACTTGACTATTAGTGACTTACTGTTTATGAATCGACTACAGAAAAAATTTAAAGATAGCACTAATAATTCCTTAAAATAGGATACATAGGAAAAATTCCAAATAAAAACCAAACACCAAGATTACTTTTACATAAAAAAGAGAACACAGAAGATTCCTTACTTTGAAACATATCTCAAAACATAAGATGAGCAGAACTAGTCTAAGACTTTTCTCAAATCAATTTTGAGTAAAAACAGATAATCCAAAACTGCCAACAGATTCCATATACATGCAAAAATTCAGCAACAGCTGATCATCTAATTATTATTTAAAAAATGATCACTTAAAAATATCAGCATTAGTTTTAAGAATGACTTACAATAATAGTTAATAAAGTAAACAAGGACTTATACACTATTCAGGAAAATATCACTGCCAATGCACTAAGACATTTAAGAAAGACAGATACCTATGTTCTTATTTTAGTGAGATATAAAAATGTTTATTTACTTCTAAAAAATCACTGATATTAAAAACGACTAGACGCAATTTTAACTTGAAACATATTAATTCTTTAGACCACAGAATGACAGTTTTTTTTTAATGTAAAGTGCCACACAGTTAAGTATCTGGTTCTGTCATAATTATTCACTAAGACTCTAAGACTCAACCTTTAACAGCAGTTTGGATGTACTTACGCCCATTATTTACACTTACTAAAAAGATATTCAAATTTTGCAGCTTCTGACACAAAGTATCTCCAATGCAGGCTCGTAGAGCATCATACCTATCTCCTCTGAAGCAAATAACACAGACATGTTAGAATCCTGAAGATTAGTTTAATTATCGTTAATACCAAATGAATATTGACAGAATATAATTTCCTTCTACCAAGTTACCAAAGAACTGTAATACTTTTTTTAAAAGATCCCATACAGAAACCAGTTTTCCCTTTTCCCACTTGACTTAGTTTTAAGACCAACTGAATTAAGTGAAGATGATTTTAGTTCAGAGTAGTCTTCTTTTATCCACATGGAATATGTTCCAAGAATCCGGTGGCTGGAACTGATTCTGCACACTAAATTTTATCCTATATCTATATATACATATGCAAATGTAAAGTTGTTTTTAACTTTTTAAGCTTAATTAAGCACTTACTACACACTACAGTGAAACTTTTTGTAGTGGTGGTGTGATTTCGAAGTTAGTTCAAATTTCTTTTTCTTTCATAATTTCAGCAATTAGATTTGTTCTTACCACTGATCTTAGCAATTCAGCATACAACCTTTTTCCTTCAAAGAGACTGAGAACTGTCTTTCACCTTTTCACTTACAGACAGCATTTCACTTTTTTCTCTTTGGTATACTCAAACTGCCAGTATCAATACTCTTCCATTTTGGGGCCATTATTAAGTAAAGTAAGGGTTTACTGGAAAAAGAGCTGATCAAATAAGAGAGACGGCTACTGAGTGATGAAGGGGTATTTAGCAGGAGTATGCCAGAAAAGGGGATGATTCAGGTTCTGAGTGAGAGATTTCAATATACTAATCAGGAATATGTAAAACTCAAAAATTACTATTTCTGAAATTTTCCATTTAGTATTTCTGGACTACAGTTAACCTTGGAAAGTGAATTCATGGATATAGAGAACTATTATTTTATCTATAATTTTTTTCTAAGTGAATTTTAAAAATCCTTTGGAGAATCTATGGGTGGGTTTTGGAGTTGTTAAATCACTTACATTGAAAGTACAACTATAAGTCATATATATTTTAAAGACAATGACATCTCCAAACTTTTAGCAAATTTTAAAAGTGATTTATGACCTAGAATGGTTAAATAACTGACACAATTACTGCAGATAATATACTTTTCATCTAATATCAATCTGATATTCTAAATGCTAACCATTCTCAGAGCACACAACTTAAAACCTCATATCTATTATTTACAAAATGGTAAAAGTATGATATGGTATTACTATGGCACTTAACCACTAAGGGGAGAAGCAACTGCAGAAGTGAATGAGTCAGGAGAAAATACATGGAAAACAAATGCATATTTAGACAAACACTCTTATTAATTTCCTTGCCTCTTACACATATGCAAGAGAAAATAATAGAAATTTTGGCATTACCGTGGGAGAAATTCTTCACGATCTGTTTTGCCTAGGGATTTGACAATATCTGCTGCTTCAAGATATAACTTAAAAGTAGAAGATTAAAAACATAATTTATTATATATATATAGGATAAAATGCTAAAAACATCTCTTCTATAGTTACTTAACAATAATCATGGGAAATATGATGAAAATTCCAATTCAGAGTAATCTTAAAAACATTATTTTTTTTACATTATCTATTCCTATATTCTGCTACTAAAATAATGGCAAAACTTGAGTGAACTGTTAAAAAATCTGATCTTACACAAAATCTATTTTTCACATTAAAAACTTTGAGAGTTCCATTCAATTTCATCAATATCTAATTAAGTCATTTGCTTAGTGTTTGAGAAGAAAGTACCTAGTATGTATTTATTTTCCAGCTTGAATATATAATCTATAAATCCTCTTTAGAAAAAATGATTTTAAGGAGCCCCATTACAGTACTTTTTAAAAAATCAAATAAAATTAGATTAAAAAATGAACAGAGATTAAAAAATATTCTTTTTTTTTGGAACAGGGTCTCACTCTGTAATCCAGGCTGGCCTTGTACTCACAGCAATCCTCCTGCCTTAGCTTCCCAAGTGCTGGGATTACAAGCATGTGTCCCCATGCCCGGCTTTATATGGCACTCGGAAACTGAACAGGGGCCTTTGTGCAACTGCTGAGCCATTCCTCTAGCACCAGAATATAGAATTATTTTCTTCCCTTTTTTGGAGACAGGGTCTCGTTCTGTAGGCCAGGCTGATTTTGGATTCAGGAAAATACACCTGCCTCAGTTTCCTGAGTGCTGGTATTACAGGAGTGCGCCACCACACCTAGCTTTATGTGGTGCTGGAGAATCGAACTCAGGGCCTAAGTGCTTTAATCACTGTGCCATTCCTCCACCCCCCAGAATACAGAATCTTATTCTCATTTAAGTAATTTACGTGGTCAAATGTGAACATGATGAAATTATTATGTACTTAATTAAAACAAAGTTTACATTAGTAATAAAACTTAATTTATATTTCCCATGATATTAACAATGAAATAAGCCAATTTTTAATAAATTTATATTCTGTGTTCATTTAGTAGCACAACAGCATCGTGCAAGTACTCGTTGTAATATAAAGCAAGATCAATGTTATTGTTTCAAAACATAAACGGCCTAAATGTGTCCTTTGACAATTTCTACCAACTTCTTCTGGTAACAAAAATAGAGACATTTCTTCAGTTTTGTGATTCTTTTACCCTGTACACCTCCCAAGACTGTGGTATTCCTATGTATTCCACTCGAGAAGTTTATATTTCAGAAGGCAAAACATATCACAGAGCAAGTTCAAGAGTCCTGAGAGCCCAAGAATGCTTAGCTATTAATAATACTATCAAAAACACTAACTACAAGGATGGAAAGTTTATTCTTTCTCATAATACAGGGAAATAGATCAGAGAAGGCAGCAGAGAATTATATTCCAACAATCCTACCACATATCTTAATATTTGGAGGCATAATACTTGCCTCTTTCATGCATTAAGAAATACTGAAAGGTTGATTTTCTAATATATTGATCTTTACTACATTATAAAACCTAACATTAATTTTATGAGTGAGGAATTCAAACTTAAATGTGAAGAAATACTAAAATTCAGAACTAACCCACTGGCATAAAGGAGAAAACTTTCCTGTCACAGCTTTCAGTACTTCTTGGCTGGCAACACCTCCTACTACTGCAGCAAGTGGGGGTAAAATGCCTCGAGCAGTCCAAGAGAGCCAATGCACAACATCGGCATTTACTTCAGGCTGAAACACAAACCATGGATGAATTCAGTATTAATGGTATTCACTAATATCCTTAAAATTTCAATGACTAAATGTGAGAATTATCAGATCAGAACTTCTAACAAATCTACTCAATTTCCCTCCTATGTAGATATCAAGTCGTAAGAATGTGCCAACCTCACAATAAACCTCACAATAAAAAGACGTGCATGTTAAACATCATTTCCCTTTACCAATACCAGCCCATTTTTGCCTTCTGTCTTGCATTACTTAGAATATATAATACTTCTAGTTTTTGTTGAAGAAGTTGTATGGTGCTAACAGCCATATTTTCAAACCCAGAATTTAACAGTTAATGAAAATTATAGAACTTTCAACTGAGATAAAGATTAAATGATAAACAAAAAAAAAGCTATTAGTTTTTCTCTTTGAGGCAGTGTCTGACTCTAGCCTAGGCTGGCCTTGAACTCACAGCAATCCTCCTGCCTCAGCCTCGCTGGTGCTGGGATTACCAACACCCAGCTTATGTGGTGCTGAGGAATCAAACACAGGGTCTTGTTCTCATTAGGAGAGCTCCTTCACTATCATGCTATTCATCCAGTCCTGAATCTATCAGTTTGTGCTGGAAGTAAATCAAGAGTAAAATTGTGACAATGGCAATACATTGTTAAAGAGATAATGTTCTCAACCCTATAATTAAAAATGAATTTTATTTCCCAGAGTTTATTATTTTAAAAGAAATACTAAATTTAATTTTGGAGCTGGTGTTGTTTGCAGAATCTCTTATTTGTGACAAAGATCTCTTCATAAGCTCCGGTTTCTCTTCTTCTTTCTCTTATTCTTTCACCATCAGTAACCATAATTTTAGTCTGAAGCTTTGAGTTCAATTAATCTCCTGAAATTCTATAGAAAAACCATACTTGTGTATTTTAAATGGAAAAGTCTTAACACATTTCAAACATATCTGAAATATTCAAATGGTTTATACACACTCATTATTTCATCACTCCAGTTTAACTGTTATTATTTCAATTATTTAGCAATAACTTTAGTTCACAGGGACTATAACTTAAATTACAACATTTTTAAAAGCAGATCTATTGTCGGTGATAAAATTAAGAACAATGATAAATAGAAGTACATACATAATGTTTAAAAACTGGGACTATTTTTTTTGGACAGGGTCTCACTCTGTAGCTTAGGCTGGTTCTGAATTTACTATGCAGTCCAGGCTCGCCTTGGACTCAGGACAATCTGCCTGCCTCGGCTTCTCGAGTGCTGGGATTACAGGCGTGTACCCCCACGCTCAGCTTATGTGGGGCTGAGGAACTGAACTTGGGTACTTAGCACCTGTATAGTGCTTGCTAGACAAGCGCTTTAAGTGGTGAGCTATTCCTCCAGTCCCAAAACTGGGACTTTCTAAGATTAAGTAACTTCATTCAAGATTTTACAGTTAGTAGGTGTCAAGGCCAGGATCAAAATCTGTAAAGTTTAACTTGGTAGCATTATTACTGAGATTATATCATCTTCCAAAGTTTTATTAATTTATTTAGGCACACACACAAATATTCTAATTTTTCCTAGGTTGCCATAGAATGAAGATAACAGCTTAAATCTAAATTTCCTCACATAATTTCAATAAAAAAAAGCATAGCCACAAGCATAGAAATTAAACACTGAGAGGAATTTAGCATTTCTCAGAAACAGAGACTATAACAAACATAAAACTGCTTGCAAAGAGGTAAACAGACAACAAGATCTACCAGCGCTCACTGCAGATGTTACAAAGGCACAGGCCTGTACGGAAGGCAGGAAATACGCAGAGACCACAGAACACAGAAAGCCTAGGGTGACAAAGCATAGGCACAAGCATCTGGGGAGAAGATCATCCACTACGTGTAAAATATACTCATCACAGGTGTAAAATCTGGCATATCTCAGCAGCAGCTGGGATACCGAAATAATTTAAGAATGATATTAATAAAGAAGGGAGGACATCTTTTCAAAGAAAAAGCTACAGAGAAAAGTAAAGGATTTGGCAGATATCAAAGATACCTTCCACACACGCCAACACCATTAAAATACTAAAAATAATTCTGAGGCTGGGGGTCTATCAAATATTACATGTGCTTGTGCAACTGAGCAGAGTAAAATTCAGTAATTATGACAGCATTTTAACGTATCTATATGAATGTGTGCTTTTGAACAGGAGTTTGTTATTAAGAAGTTTTATAATTATCTTAGTTATTGAACTTGAGCTTGTAGTATTATTTGAATGTTATAATAAGGATACAAAAAGAACTTTTTATCCACATTAACTATATTATGTATTTTATATGAGCCCAAGGTAACTCCTCTTTGCTCAATGTGACTCAGGGAAGGCAAAAGTTGTACACTCTGTTTTATATCTACCACATGAATCTGTAATATACCTCTCTAGGTACCTATACAAAAGAAATGAAAGCACTTATCTATATCAAAATCTGTATGCAAACATTTGAAGCTGTTTTATTCATAAGTTTTCAAATTAGAAATAATCATTATGTTAATCAACTGATACAGGGATAAACTACTGTACAATTATACAGAGGATATTATTTAGCAGTAACACAAAAAGAACATATGAAAACATGAATGAAACTCAAATTCATTATAGTGTATGAAAGGAGTTCAAGTCAGGTTATATACTGTATGATTCCATTTACGTGACACTCTGAAAAGGTAAAAACATTACTGGTTGTCAGATTCTGGTTGCAGGCTAAGAAAACAGCTCTAAAGAGGTATAAAGAAACTTATTGGCATTGGGGAAATGTTTTATATTTTGATTGCCATGGTGGGACCATGACTATACATTTTGAATTTGTGATATTTACGTGAATTGTGAATAGAAGTCTGTTACATTTACTTTATGTAAAATAAACTCAATAAGTCAGAAAAATTCTCAGTAATATCTTCTGTTTAATCACAGACCTCAAAAATCTATTTTTTCATATTTTTCTCTGGCCATTAAATAATAAGAGATATCTATGGCTAGTGATTCGCTATTTTTGGTTAATTTATTTTTTCTCTTTTGTTTTAATTATATTAGCTGATGATATCAGACATTCTTATCAATTATGTCAAGATCTTCATTTTCTATAAAATAACAATATTTAAATATAATTGCACAAACACTGCTATTCTGACAGCTGCCAAAATGAAATTGTTGGCTCCCAGGCAATGGTATTATTACCCACGAGCAAGGAGGTCCATATGGATGATGACATTTGTCCCTTCGAGGCATACAGAGAGAAATTACTTCATCCAGGGAGAGCTTGATGGATAAGAGACCATTCACAAGCAAAATAAGACTTAGACAAGCTAAGTGTATATTGAGAGAGATACAGCTGAGACAAGATAGAATGGGTTTTAACAAGAGAGAGGAAGATGATGCCTTGAGTCAGTTCCATCCTGATTGTCATCCTCTTACTTCCCTGTCTGTCCCAGTCCCTCCAGTCCCTTCCTGAGCATGCTCAAGGGCAGTGTTTTTGAGTTGAATAACTTTTTTATTTCTTGCTCATGCATGTTTTCATAATTCACTCTGTTTAAAAGAACTCATGAAATCCATGCTTATTCATGACATGCTAAGTCCCAAAATGTCCCCTTTCAACACCAAATAAATAATCAAATGAAAAACAATATCCCTCTTCTTAATGATTAGGAAGCTACAATTTCTAGAGGGATGAACTTTTAGGTAGTAGACAGACATGAGTGGAGGATGTCAGAGCGAAGAGAGAGCCAGTCATGGAAGCTTAAAGTAAAAAAAAGTATGGACACAAAATCTGGAAGGGAGTATATTTCATCAATCTTGTCTGTAAGTTGACTGAGAACTTTCCCAGGTTTTGCAGGGTCATTGTGTTGCCTGGAAACAACACATTTTAACTGATCAACCAAGACCAGGTAAGGAAAAATGGAGCTAAGTGACTCCCAAAAGGAGCTAACAACTTTCCTCTTCCTCTTCAGTAAGATAGGTAATGTGTCCTTAATTGACTTCTCCTCATTATATCATCATTAGCTTGTCACAGATAGGCAAGGATTTCATGAGTTCATTTAAACAGAGTGAATTACGAAAACACACACGAGCAAGAAATAAAAAGTTTTACAACAACTCAGAAACACTGCCATTGGGCAGGCTCAGAGAGGGACTGCAGCAGACAGAGAAAAAAAAAGGATGACATCAGGACGGAACCTGACTCAAGGCATCATCTTCCTCTCTCCTTAAGGCCCCTCCCATCCTGTCTATGAGCTACATCTCTCTCAATAAACTTCACTTGTCTAACTTTCACTTTGCTCGTCAATGGTCTTTTATTTGTCAAGCTCATCAATAGGCTGAACTCATGTGTCGTCATCTGTCACTGATCATCTCCTCCATTAGTACCAGTATCATTATACGAAAATTCTATTGTCCACTTGATATTTTGAAGTCTAAATTTAGTAATTCAAAATTAACTTATGACACGTGCATGTATGATATACATGAAGCGTTAACTATAGAAGAGCTGAAGACTATACAGCAGCAGCAAGTCATAATTAAGTATCACTTCGTATCCTAAGTACTATACCAAAGCAAAACAATTTTCACAACAATTTTATGCGGAAGATGAATCCCATTTCACATATTAAGCTAACGCAGAACAAAGTAAGAAAACTGGCCCAATGCTATAGAATCAGTAATTAGCAAAGCTAAGGATTAAAGGATAGGAGAATATTAATATATAGAACATTTACATGTTACAACCAAACCCTTTAATGCCGTAACTCTGAATATTCACCTTCTCTTCAAAGGTTTCACTTATATATGTTGCTAGTTTCAATAGCTCTTCTGCATCTTGCCGGCATCTACAATTCAAAAGAAAGCATTTCAACTTCAATTTTCTAATTGCTATAAATAGTAGATCAGAATCAAAGTAACAGTCAAGGCACATTTTAGGTTCACTGACTTAAATGTAATTTAATTAAACACAACTACCTAAGGATAGTATGTAAGTTAACATTTAACTTGTCCTTCTGACTTATGCTGAAGGAAAAGAAATACCATGGATTAGTTTTTCAATATTTTTCTGTTTGTGTTTTTAAAAATACATGATTTAAAGTCCTCAACATGGAAAAACTCAGATTTAATATGATTCTATGTTCATAAATTGACTCTTCATAGAAAAAAAAGGCCCATTATGATGTTTATATATATATTTGGTGAATTCACTGGCACTGCAATCAGAAAGGGCTCTGTCATTTTCTTTTACAGGAAATCTAGTTTCTGAAATAGTGCTCTTATAGAGAGGAAAATAATCATTTTCAAGCAAAAATAACTATTCTCTTCAATCTCTTTCTTAGGATCCTGTAGTTTTCTCTGCATCAATCTTTCACTTTTTGGGTAAGGTTTATTCATAAGTATTTTTTTGTTTGACTTGCTATGGAGCAAGGGTTTTCTTGATTTCCCTCCTGTTGGATCTGTTACTGGTGTATAGGAACGTTATTGATTTATGGGCTTTGATTTTATACCCTGCTATTTCACTGAATTTATTCATTTGTTCTAGAAGTCTTTTGATGGGGCTTTTGGGGTCTTTGATACATAGTATCTTGTCATCTGCAAAGAGGGATGTCTTAACTTCCTCCCTTTAGCTATTAGGAGTTTTGTTGCTATAAACATGGATATGTACCTATCACTATCATAAGATGTCTTTAACGCTTTCAGAAGGAAGTCTAAAAGGTATAGCTGTGTCCAATGGAAAAAAGATAAATTTGAATCATTTATAGGAAATCAGAAGTACCTTGAGACATAACATGTAGCAACATAAATCACACATGAAAACAAGGTACTACACGGTTTTACTCATGTGATAAACTCAAAATATAAATGAATAAAAGAGCAAAATAAAAGAAAAAAGTTAGGAAATAGGGAAGTAGACTTTACAGAGATAAGGGGATGGGGAAGCATAGGAGGGGGAAAGTAGAAGTCACAAAGAAATAGATCCAAACATGGCATGTTTATATACCAATTTCCAAGCTATATGTAATCAATATATAACTGAATATGGATTCCAAACAAGTATAAGTAAAAATAATTTAAAACAACAACAAAACCAAACATTACCCAATATTGGGCTTGCGGCTGTAGTTCTCCTGAAACTGATCCAAGGCAAGCATAGCTGTGTGAATCTGTAAAGGTACCTTTTAAGGAAGATTAAAAATTGGTCAGCATTTAGTGAGTGTTTAGTATGTGCCAGGCACTCTGCTTAATACTTTTAAAACATTATTCAATATAATCTTTATAATCAATATACAATCTATTATCCTATGGTTATCACTAGAGAAGTAAAATGACTTGACTTTAAGGTATTTTTAATTTATACATAGAGTTTGAACTTCATGTGTTATTATTATTTTTACCAGGCTACTCATAGGAATCTTAGAAATAATACCAGTAGAAGAATAATAGTGACAAAACATTTATAGAAGATAATCTAATCTTTTTATTTATTGATACTTACTGTGACCTTAAAAAAATAAGGATATAGTTTACTTGCATTAGATAAAACTATGTGGATAAGAAAACTTTAAATTTTATTTGTATGAATTACTGAAATGAGCAAATCACTACAAAGCTCTACTCTAACATTTTTTACATGCCACAGATTTCTGTTTTTAATCCTTCAAAGTGAAATTAAGATATATAACCTTCACTCAGAAAACCCGACAGCAAGGTATACACATGCTTACTCCATTTTAACTTCATGATCACTTACCAATTCCCAACCCCCACTCTGCTGTCTCTTTCAAACCTGCAAAGTGTCTATTTACCTCAGGCTTGCTAAAATCCGCAATAAGGCATTTTGGATGTCTTATCTGTCTCCCCAATGGCTCCTAAAGAGGCAAGAAAATATACTCCATAATAAGTGAGTGACCATTTCACAATATATCAGTGCAACAAAAGCAATGGCTCTTATCCAAAGATCTGAAACTAAAAGTAGAGTTTTGAGTGTAATGTACCTATTATAATCTCTTAAAAATATACTTAAAAATAAAAGCTGAGATACAAAAATCCCCACCATTTAACATAGTAAGGTTTGGAATTAGGGAGAGTACCTATATATTTCAAAAATGTCATTGCTTTAATCTAAAAGCTACTTCTGACACCAACTTAATGTGACTTGTTATTCCTGATAAGACTTGGAGAGCCAAAGTTAGAATCTTTCTTGTGGAGTAAAGAACATAAAGGCAAAACAAACAACTAAAAAATATCTATTAAATATGAAATTGTTTGAAGTATAAACTATACAATGAAAAATTAACAAAAGGGCAAGAGGAGGTACGCAGGGCAAATCTGACTAACAATACTATTTCATTTTATTGCTTTACCATAGGCTTTAACAAAGCTCTGAAGTGGACTCAAGGACTGCTGTCAAAAGAAAGCTAAAATTTACAACCTTAACAACTTGCAAAAATGACTCTCCAAGACTCAAGTAACAACACTGGTTGTTTGGTTTTTTTAGAGACAGGTTAGGAAGATTATATCGAGGAATAATGTAAGGAGAAGATCTTTTGATTCTAGGACACAGGTGGTCTACATTCACACTATTCAGCAGTTCACATTTTCCTTTTGCTGCCAGTTTATGAAAATTATTTTATATTTCTATCATTATACCAATTATAAAAAATTTTAAAACCTAGATCTATAAGGAAATATTCATTTAATTAAAATATAAATAATTGACTAATAAAACAAAAATAGTCCTTGCTAAGACTTCGAAAAATATTTTTGTTTTATCCCTTTATTAAGACATAAATATTAAGTATAGTCAACTCTTAAATTGTTCAGGATGGTACAGATACTTTGAGAAATACGCATATAACCTTAATTATATATTCTAGCTATACGTAATGTACAAGCTTTTTTAATATCAGTTTCTTAGATTGACTGAATTTTCCACAAAGTGGTACCAATTAAAAAAAAATCCGTTCAGTCTTTATTGATTATACTATTGAGTTGACTGAATTTTTTTTTCTCTTAGGTTATTCTCTTTTTGTAAAGAATTCTTTTTAAAGGCAAAAAGGACTTACAAAGCAAAATGTTTTAGAAGTCTTAACCTGTACGGCTATGCCTCCATGTAAATATGGTCCCAGTTCTGTAGTATCACCAATGGTAAAAGAAAATGGTGATATCACTAAAAGAAAAAAGACAAGAAAACCATTACACAGGGATATAGATACTTAAATTTGAAGGCTTACAGTCATAAAAATTTGAATTCTTCCCAATTTACAAATTTTAGAGAATCTACATTTTTTAATAGGGTAGGAAGACTGGGGAGCAGTCAAGGGGTTTTTCCAATGTGCAGAGGTTAGGACTTAAAACAGTTCTGAAAACTCAGAAAAGAAGAGAAATAAGAAGTTATTAATTATTAGACATTAAGATATATTATAAAGCCTCATTAAAACACTGACACAAATTATATGTTGTAATATTACAGTACGGCTCTTGATTAGACAAATGAGGTCAATGAGAAGATACAGAAACAGACTGAAATGCTTTAGAGACTCAGAGATCAATAAATGAGGCAGACGTGACACTTCAAATCAATGAGACTTAAGATTGTTCAATCTCAAACAGATTTGATTTAAATGTCAAAAAGGATGCTAAAAGTCTTTGAAATGAAAGCATAGAAGAAACATTCCTTTAAATCCTTGAGTGAGAAAAGATTTTGTAGGAACACTCAAAATAACAGTCAGTAATAAAGCTATGATTATATAAAAGCAAAAAAAAAAAAGTATTACAAGCAAAGTAAAAAAAAAAAAAAAAAAAAAAAAAAAAAAAAAAAAAAAAAAAAAAAAAAAAAAAAAAAAAAAAAAAAAAAAAAAAAAAAAAAAAAAAAAAAAGCCAAACTAGGAAAGATATTGGTGACTCAAAAACAAAACAAATAAAAACTAAATAAAAATGTTAAATATATTCTTCATTCATTAGGATTTCCTGGGAGTGGCTAAGAAAATAATCAATAACTTAAAAAAGAAAAGTGTCACATTAAGGGGAAAATAAATAGCTCTGAAACTTATGACACTGAATCTCATTCATGTAAAAAATGCTTATCAAAACTACACTCTGATAACTTTTGGTCCATGAAATATTTTATAGCTGTAAAACGAAAAGATAATGTTCTGGAATTATGAATGCAAAAATACGACCAAGCCATTTTGTTTAATAAAAAAGGCTATTAAAAGCTATCTGCTATGTAGAAGACTGAGCTTGGAAGGGCACCCAACAGTCCAAGAACAGGAGGCACCTGTGGCTGGAGGGTGAGAATACAGGAGATGAGGCAAAGAACGGACAAAAAAACTACTCACTGTGAACATTTATCCTACCATGCTCCCCAACCACTTTTTACTTATAAACTTTAAATTTTAAAATACCAAGTAACCCCCTTCTCTAATTAATATCTAAATATGATACTTATAAATATATTAATTACTATGTATATATTACATTATCAGAAAAGGTTAGTAGACACCATACTTATCTGGAGAGGGGAGAAAGTCTAGAGTAGGATTTATTTTTTAACTACATATAGATTTTTTTAAACATAAGATATTTTTAAATGTATCATTTAACAAGATTTTTTGATGACAAATTATCTAAAAGCAGTAACAAAGTCTTAAGTAACAAGTATTAAGGAAAATCTGATCTATTATCACAACATATTACTGCCTGGTTCCCAAAATGAAAAGTGGTAATTTTCAATTTCACAAAACCAAGACACAGATAATCTAATATTTATAATCTGAACTACTTGTATTTAAGAAATTTAGATGTAACTGAGAAATAAAAGTTTTGTTATCAAACATGAGTTAAATATGGATCTAAAGTTCTTTACACAGTTTGTAACAAAGATTCGTTTTTCTGTCTTCTAAGGATACATTTTACAGTCAAAAAAGGAAGGCAATTTTACTAGTCTATTTGTTAATTCTTTAATTATATTTTTCAAATGCCCTAAAGATAAAACTGAGTCACTCCTCTATAAACTGGTTTAAACACGCCTTATAGTAAAGTTACAAGGTGCCTAGCACTCCCTTCACACGTGGCTTCATGCGTGGCTGGAGGAAAACCACCAACTGTACATTAATGGTGGTATAAATTCATTACAGCACACTTCAAATAGGCCCTGGAAGACACACAACAGTCTTTCCATTTTTCAAAATGCTTATTTTCCTCAAACCTCTTTGGCACCTTCCCTCACCTCTGGGCAATGATCTCACACTAAATCTACTGAAAAAAATAACTGCTTCAACCTGATGTTAATAAGCTTATAAACTTGCCTGCAGTCATAACCATTCATTCCTTTTATTCAAGTCACTGAATAAGAACACACATGCACATATATTTATCTTCACTTGAATATTTACTTTCACGCCACCTCACTCTCACTCAACAAGTGTAAACTACATTATTACGTTAAAGCCTACTCCTTTTCTTATACTGCTTATATGAATAAGCTGCCAAATTAGGAATCTTTGATTACCTCTGTATAATAACAAAGTTTCCCCCTAAGTTTCTTGAGACCCTAGGAACCCCACTTCTCACTACCAGCTCTATCATAGTATACTTCTTGTAGTTCCTTGAGGTCTGTACTGAATTTGAACCCTTTATTCTTGCCTTTGTATAGAATACTTATTTTCGATACTTTCCCAAACCAATGCTCTACACTGTTGTTTTATTCAAAACTGGGTAAGTATTGTGCTAAGTCTGGAGTTCTAAGAATGTCTGCATTCTGTTAGTATGTCACTTTTCAACAAATCTTCATTTGAACTGATTATTCTGAGGCCAAGAGCTAGAGATCAGGTTTGTCTGAGTTGATGCTGTGACCCCAATAGTGAGTAAAGTAACTGAATTATAAATATGCTAAGTATTGAACAAGTATAAATGAATAAAACACATTAACTTACCAGTTATTTGCTGTATAGATCCATTTAAACCTGCCATTCCATTAATTTCTCGAAATGTTACAAACTGTCCTGTCTCAAGTTTGTGAGGATTATTTTCAAGGCAAGTTACAATGCCAGGGTTAGCCTAGGAATAAAAATAACTTTTAAAAAGCAAGTTCAAGTTTGTATAAATTTCAAATCTTATAGGAAAAATAAAAACGCTATCAAAAAACTTAAATTCAAATTCTAAACCACTCTTCTCCCTCCTTCAATAAAAGCAAACTTTTAAAGGATTGTCACAAAATATGATCAAGTTATTTACTGTCTTTTAAAGAGAACGTCCAAAGTGTGAGTTGAGGACCAGCAAGACCCTGTCTCAAAAACAAACAAACAAACAGAAAATAAGTAAAATAAAGAGAATATCAAAATATAATTTCACTTTTGGTTGGAGATGTTCAGAGATTCCACAGAGCAGTTCAAAGATTTCAAATTAAAAGATTCTTGTGACTTGTAAAACATACCCAAATTTATAAAGTATGTTTTAAAGTTAGAGTAAGAAAAAAAACCTTGGTGCCAAAAGATTAATCGTTTAACTCTGAGTATCAAAGAAATGTATGAAGTAGAATGGGGATATTAAACATGGGAATCTGGTGGCTTACGATAATATAGCTTAGCTTATCAGCTTATTTTCTGTACAGAAAAAAATCAATACAAATAAAATACAAACTATCTTTGAAACTTATTTTGTGTTTTTCCCCGGGACAAACATTAAAAACCAGTTACAGATGATAAAAAGTGCACTAAGCATCAATATCTAAAAGAAAAAGGTAGAATGAGAAATTACTCCATAAACAGATATACAGAATACTTTTTCAATTATTTCTTAAAAATATATAGGAATGAAATTATTATAATAGGTTTAATATTATGTGTCAGTGTATATTATTATTATTATTATCTATTTGGCTTCTTTTATACTTTGAATGAGTTAGCTACAAAGAACAGAGAAGTAGGATGTTTAAAACAATAAGTATTAAAAGAGAATGATAATGATTTCTGCAGTTCTTTTAGAGAATTAAAAAAAATCAAGCTTATATTAGGATAATATGAAGAGAGTATGGTTAGGGAACTCTTTTTTTTATTAGAAGGTTAATTCTTAAGCTTTCCCCTTCACTTAAATATACAGCTTTAGAATGCAAGAGATTTCTAGAGAAGAGCTTGTGTAAGATGATTTAAATGTTATCTATTCCTGCATACAGTCAGAATGGCGGGCTGGATGACTTATGACATGCTCCAGACATCCATGTTCTGACATGGCAACCACTTCACTGAATACTGAATTATAATCCATGTCTGACAGAAACACAACGAAGAACAAAAACTGAAATTAAAGTTTATGACAAGCAAATACTGTTCTATCAAGTACTGAGTAATGTTAGAATGAACCTAGGACACTTTTAACAGTTAATATTTCAATTTCAAGTTAGTCTTCATAAAATACAATTAAGAAGCTAACAAAGCATTACCACATTATCTCAAAACGCCACACAAAAGAGGAAAGATATTGCTCATTATAATAGTTTGCTAACACTTTCTTTTCAAAAAAGCATTCCCATTAACTTTAAATATTTTAACAAAATAAGTCATTAATATAATCATACTTGCGTTATATTCGAAATAAAAATTTCTTTTGGTTCTTCTCCTGTCGTATCTGAAACGTCAAATTTATCACCAAAATCACAAAACAATCGTGACCAAATTCCATGTACATCTGCACTGATGAACTGAAATGGCAAAGGAAGTTTATTTATTCATGAGAAGGGCAAAAACAAAACCTCAATCATATTAGGTGTTTCTATGAGTTTCATTTATAACTAGATGTAACCTTGGAATAGAAAATACATTACGAACAGGCTAAATTATCTTAACTTAGGATCAAGATGGTTGAAAATTTGTCAAAAAGGTACCTAGTGTAACAAAATTTGAGGTACTATCACTATATTATCATTAATGTGTCAGAGTAGTGATATTTGAACTGATCATAGAGATTGGAAAAATCTACTGCACTTTACAAAAGAATAGGAGTGAAAAAGGCAAGTAACATCTTAGTAAGCTTTTGAAAATAGTTTGTGCAAACTACCTGAGTAGTATTCAGGAACTCTCAGACCATGTTCTTAAATTGCTGGTAAAATCTACTCTCTGTACGCAAAGTCATTCTTTAGGACAAATCAAAACTCAGGAGCTTAAAACTCATATAATCTTCAAAGACTGGGTATGACATGCCCTATTTCTACTTCTCTCAACTGAATTCTGTGTTATACTTTATTTCTTCTAGCTTCTCTGCTTTATTAAACTTACTTTTCCTCCTGGCTTTTGTTCTACTGTTACTATAATATGCTAAGCTAGGTTTTACAGTGCAAGGTTTTTCACACATGCTCATCTCTCTTTAAATGCTCTTCCCTAGATGTTTACATAAGTTGTTTCTTTCTTTTCATTTAGACCTCCATTCAAAAGTAACTTCTACAGACAGTACTTCCCCAAATTTCTAATGTATCAACAGAAGCGGCATGACCGCTTCTCCCAATTTTGTGCAGATGCTGTTTTTTACTTATAGGATGTTAACAAGGTCCTTGTTTGTTTAAAATCACAACATATATTTCTTTGCTAGTTTACTGCCCATCTTCTCCATCAGATAATTTTCATGAGCAGAAATTTTTTTTTCTGTTCATTATTTGTACTTGCAACCATTATCTCATTCCATGTCAATGTTCAGTGAACATGTATAAAATATTAAATTTCCTGAAAACCACATCATTTCATGCTTCATATTAAACGGCATAGTTGGACATGCACAGTCGTAGAGACCTATAATCCCAGCACTCTGGGAGTCTAATGAAGGAGAATCACAAGTTCAAGACAAGCAAGGCTCTTCCTTGAAAAAAAAAAAAATGGCTAGGAATATAGCTCAGTGAGAAGGCACTGGGGTTCCATCTGCAGTATCATTAAATGAATAAACTTAGAAGATGTACTCAATGTTTACCTTTCCACTGTTAACCTTAGCTCCTAATTTTGGCAATTTGTCTATAAACCAAACAAAATCCTAAGTTTTAAGAACAAAAAGTTTTGTATGACACTAAAATGAAAGGGGAAAATTTTTATTACAACTATTTCCATGTAAAAAGAACTACTTACATAACTCAGTAAAAAGCTGCAAATTTTAATATTGTTATTCCTTTATTAATTCCATGCTTTTGTCAAATAATAATATTACCTTAATTGGAGGGAAATGAGAATGGCAAAAGTCATTGATCTTCTTCTGCAATGGAAGCCTCATCTCCGTCAATATGACACACTGTAGAAAAGTACAAAACAAATTAAACACTAGAACACACAGTATTATTTTGGTAGAATTCAACTTTAAATCAGAAGCATTTCATTTCCATCTGTGCTAAAATACTGTTATCTTCATAAAAAATTAGCATCTCATTGTATTCTGTTCTAAAATTAATACTTTCAGAAATACAAAGCAGCAAAACTGAAAAATAAATGAAATGTAAATAGAAAATACAGTGACTATTTAAAAACAAATCTTTCTTACAGTGGAAAACACATCATGATTAATCCCCTCAAAATAGTCTCTTTTGCTGTGAATACTTATGCCATACTTCTTGCTCCTTTCTGAAGCAGTTCTGGAAGTCCTTTTTTGTGTACTGTCATATACTGCATCAATTTAAAATATTTACCTCTAATGATCATTCTGACTTTTGGGTGGAGCCAGGAGTTGCTAGGAACCTGAACTGATGGATGAAAGACCACGCACAGTAATGTTTCTGTAAGTCTATCTTTCCACAGGATGGCATTAAACAGCAGCATCTATCATATTCTAATACTGAAAGAGGACTTCTAAAACTGTTTTCCTGGGAAGTATTTTGAGATGGATTAACAGCAATGTGTTTTTTACTGTAATTTTTAAAAAAATTAAATATTCCCCATATATTTTAGATCATACCTCATACAAGGAAATACTTTGCAGCAAAGTTGAGTAGCCTATGTGGTACTAAAGTACTCTCCAAATGAAAAGATTTATCTGTTACTGTCATGACCTACCTAGCCACAGTATTTTCTTCATATTAGCTTAAAAGGGTGAAAATTATGTTAAGAGATACATATACTAGCTGGCATTTCTCTTGTGAGATTCAGCAGAATCATATTTTGTTTTTACAACATTACCATTGGTGCAACTACTCACTTCCATTAGTTAAGATAACACATATTTTTCAAGGCTTACTTATTTATGGTCACCACAAATACAAGTAGAAATATTAAAAATCAGAATTTTAGTATATTTACATAATACTCACAGGAGTCAAAAATAAATCCTTTAAGTCATGTGTTTACAAACTGGAGCTAGACTTTCAGTTCCCTGCTTTCCTCCTGCATAAATTACTTTTACCAGAACATGAAGTGTCAATTTAATTTTACTTATCTACATTAGAGTATGGTGGCCTTCTTGCAGGCAGACAATACTTCATGGGTCTCTCACTTTTCATACATATCTCACTGTGTATAACGTAAACCTGAGGCCCTAACCACTCTTTACGTGGGGCCACTTCTCAGGATTCTATTTGTCAAATGAAAACTTAAGCCATCAATGGGATAATGTCTCCTTCGGGGACAAAGAGAAGACTTACTGGCTATAAAACAGCAGGTTCCCTAAGCTGTGTTCTTAAAGCAACTTCCTACCTCTGTAGGCACTTACTGATCTTTACGCTTTATACCAGTGCGATGTCTGTGTCTTGCATACATGCATGCCTACGTCAGTGGAAACAGTAAATATAATGCCCACAATTCTAAAATTTTATTTTTGACCAACATGTACTAATCACATATAAACAGAACTCAGTGTAATATGTCAATAGACATATAGGATGCACTAATTAAATTCTACTCTCCCATCCTATTTGTCAAATCATTTTCTACAATTTTTTACCTCACACTTTTCCACAAAGATGGTAACAGTCTAAATTTCTGCCAACAGTGTATGAGTCTTTTTGTCTATATAATCACTTGCATTTATGTTTTTTTTGATAGCAGCCATTCTAACTGGGGTGAAAAAATATCTCACTGTAGCTTCAATTTGCATTTCCTTATGGCTAATGACAATGAACATTTTTTTAAATAAATTTTGTTGGCTATATGCTTTTCTCCTCTTGGGAAGAATCTATTCAGATAATGGGATCATTTTTAAATTGGACTACTTGTTTCATGTCTTTCGGAGCTCATTACATATCCTAAATTCTTTGATGGATAACTGGTCGTTTCAGTTCCTCACTGCAGCAATTAAGGTGTACTATAATTTGATTTGCTTGAGAGGTGCCAAAGTATCAGTAAAGCACACTTCTGCAGGTGTTTCAGTCAATCACAAAGGTATAACCTTGGGAATGTAGATCTACCTGTTCCCTTATTGCTTCATCTCTGGTGCTCTTTCCCTGCTTTGCTTCCTGGCCACAACAAATTAATCAGCTCTGTCAAAGCTTTCTAACCTGAGATTTCTCCTCAAAGCCAACAGATAATGGACGGAACCTTCTGAAACCATGAGTGAAAATTCCTTCTGTAAGTTGTGGGTACTGGCTATTTGTTTCCAGTAAGAGGAAAGCTGATTAGTACACACATTCTGTACGTATTCTCTTCTCTCTGTTGACTGCTTCCTTTGCTATGGAGCTTTTTAGTTCGATGAAATCCCCTTGTCTATTTTTGCTTATTGCTTATCATTGCCTGTACCAATGCCTTGAAGCCTCTCCTTTTTTTTCCCCTAGTAGTTTCAGTTTCTTACAGTTTTTATTAACTCTTTCTTTTAAAACAAAGTAATGAAAAGGGATTAAGTTTCAACATCTGCATACAGATACCCACTTTTCCCATCACTATTGAAGAGATTGCCCTTTCTCCAATGAATGGTTCCAGTGGTTTTTTGAGACTCAGTTGGCTGGAAACTATTTTGTTCCACTGGCCCATGTGACTGTTTTTATGTCATTACTATGCTGTTGTAATCACTAAAACTCTGAAGCATATCATGAAAGCTGGTATCGTAATGTATCCAGCTTCTTTTTGCTCATAACTACTTTGGCTATTTGCAGTTTTTTTTAAGCATTCTGTATGAATTTTGCTTTTCTAATTTTGTGTAGAATGCCATTAGTATTTTAAGAGGAAATGTACTAAGTCTATAAATTTGGCTAATAAGAACATTTTTTAAAATGTTAATTTTTTTCAAATCATGAACATATGACATCTTTTATTTTCTGATTTTTTAAATTATTATATGCATAGTTATTATGAATGAGACTACTTTCATGATAGCTTTGTCAGTAATCTCATTACTGTTACATACAAATGCTACTGATTTTGGTAGGTTATGTATTCTGAAGAACTACTTCACTTACTAGTTTTAACAGTCTTTGGGTGTACTCTAGGTTTTCCCCATAGAGTATATCATCTACAAACAGATATTTTGACTTTCTCCTTTGCCATTTGTATGTCTCTTATTTCTTTCTCCTGCCTAAATACACTAGCTAAAATTTCCAAAACAATGTTGGAAAAGAGTCATTAAACAGGGACTCTTTTCTTTTTCTAGATCTTGAAAGAAATACTGCAGCTTTTCCCCATTCAGTATGATGTCTGGGTTAGTTACATATATTCTTTATTATGTAGAGGTACAATCTTTCTATAACTAATTTGTTTAAGGATTTTATCATGAAGGGATGCTGAAACTTACCAAATGCCTTTTCCATATCTATTCTGATGATCATACGTTTTTTCCTTCATGTGAGGATGTAATATACTTTTATATGTTGAACCATCCTGCATCCCTGAGATAAATTCAACTTAATTATAGCAAATGATCTTTTAATGTGCTGATTCAATAAGCTGGCACTGTTAGAAATTTTTGGATCTATTTTCATTAGAATCTTTTCAATTTTTTATTGGATCCTCATCTGGTTTTCATACTGAGGTGATGCTGCCCGAGTAGAATGACTTTATTCTCTCTCAATTCTTTAGAACAGTTTGAGGAGCACTTACATTAGTCTGCTAGAATTTACCAGTGATAACATCTAGTACTGGAATTTTCTTTTTTGGGAGAATTTTTATAACTGATTCAATTTTACTACTCCTCATTGGTGTGTTTAGGCTTTCATTACTTTCATGTCTCAACTTCAGGAAGTAATATACGTCCAGAAATTTGTCAAGTTCTTCTATTTTTTTCAATTTGCTGTTACATAATTTT
This sequence comes from Ctenodactylus gundi, assembly GCA_004027205.1. NCBI lineage: Eukaryota > Metazoa > Chordata > Mammalia > Rodentia > Ctenodactylidae > Ctenodactylus > Ctenodactylus gundi. The sequence continues at coordinate 714,950 of PVKB01000344.1, forward strand.
TTTCCCAAAAGTCTCTAATAAGTTGTCTTTATTTCTGTGACATCAGCTGTAATGTCTCCCCATTTATTTATTTATTTATTTTTTGGGACACAGGGTCTTGCACTGCAGCCCAGACTGGTCCTGAACTCACTATGGAGCTCAGGCTGGCCTTGGATTCATGGTAATTCTCCTGTCTTAGCCTCCCGAGTGCTGGGATTACAACCATGCACCACCACAACCAGCTAATGTAGTGTTAGGGAATTGAACTTGGGTACCTTAGTGCTTGACTTAGTACTTGCTAGGCAAGTGCTTTGACCACTGAGCCCATTCCTCCAGCCCATCCCTTTTTATTTCATTTCTCTTTCCTTTTATTTTTATTAGTTTAGCTAAAGGTTTAGTGATTTTATCTTTTCAAAAAACCAAGTGTATTAACTTTTATATGAGTTCTGTTAATAGTCTCTATGTGTGTTATGATATCTATATCATTAATTTCACTTTCCTCATTTTGTTTGGTTTGCTCTTTCATTTCTGAGATTCATCATTAGGATATTTACTCTAAGTCTTTTTTTAAAATGTGTTATCTGCATTTCAATAAATTTCCTTGTTAAGTTTTGGTTATGTTTTGTATCCATTTCATTTACTCTAAAATTCTCCTTCGCTTTCCTCAAGGTCTTACTATTCACTCAGTATCATGTAGTTAAGTTTTCATGAATTTCTAGTTTTTGAAGTTTATTTTATTGACAAATTCTAGTTTTATTCCATTTTAGTCAGAGAGAATATATGAAATGATTTAGATTTTATTTTTAGCTGATACTTATTTTGTGGCCTAATTATAAGACCATTGATTTTCAAGTGCAGAATGCATAATCTAAACACAGGAAAAATTATGGACAACCTAGTTACTTTAGAATACCTAAGTAGTCTTGTTGTGCTTATTTTTTTTAAGGACTAGTACCTATAATAGACTGAATTACTAATTCTTGTACTTCACTTCCCTGTTGTTTGTACTGTTTGCATATAGTTCTTTGATTTTGTTTTTAACAAAGAGAGTTGCCTTGGTTAGTGGGCTGCTAATGGAAATTACATGAACAAGGGCTTAAAATGCGCATGAGAAGTATCCTTTCATGTTTCTGCTATTACCATTAGAATACAATGTGAGAGGACTTCTGGACTTGGAAGAGACACATGGAGCAGAACCTAGACTCTCAAGTCTAGTTCAACTGAAGATATTTTCAGCCCAGAACAGCTGAATCTCAATAGACAAGCCAATGCATGAGGGAAAAATACATATAGCTAATAACCAGAGTTTTAGTTCTTAAATATTTATTATTGTGAAAATAGCCAACTGATATTATTGCTCTGTCAGCTGTAGTTCTTAAGCCATTATCTAAAATGCAGGATGTGATAGGTATTATTTCTATAGAAAATTATCTTGAATTTATTTGTTCTGCTCCTCAACAAAATACAATAATATATATTAATACCTAATGATTTGCCTTTAAATCTGTGAATAACAATGTAACAATGGTGTACCAACCTGGTATTTATCTAAGAAGGAAAGATCTGTAGTTTCATTAAAAGACACAGAAGAAGATGTGACATGGACATATGGATTTAGCTCCGCAATATGATGAAGTACAGCTTCAGCCCTAAAAATACAAAGCATTTACTATTCTTTTACTTATTATACTCAGTCTCTTACATTATCATGACATCAGACCTTAAGATGCTGTAACATTCCAAAGAAAACAATGAACTTTAAGAGAAAACAAGACTTAAATGTCATATAAATACATAATTTTAAAATATACTGGCAAATCCCTTAGGAAGCCCAATAGTCTCAAAGTATACTGACAGCTCCAAGCTTGAAACACTATAAGTCTCTTAATTATTTAATAATACTAAAGCCCTCTTTTAATAGCCTCAAAGAAATTCATTCTAGATAGCATTATGAATATATTAAAAACTTGACAAATATAAGTAATTTTTAAGTATATACCAGTACTTATGTTATCTATGCCAGTGCGAACTTGCGTTAAACAAACATGCCTGAACTAGTATTCTAAAAGTATACAAAATATTTTCTGCAACTGAGTTAATAAAATATTAAAATAATAAAATATCAAAATATCTCCACCTGTTTCTCATATTAACAACATCATCTTCGCAGAGAAAGAAGTTAGTCCCCAGATCCCATGCTTGGCATTTTTCTGTATCATGAATTGTAAGTGCCTTCAAAAAAGGAGAAAATATCCATTGAAGTCCAGAACAGAACATGGATGTTCACTGTCTCTAATATTACCTACCCTGTACTGGAACTATTAATGTAAACAGATGACAAAAAGTATAAAGGCCTAAGAATTGGAAAGTTAGAGGTCTGGTGGGAGGAGTGTGACTCAGTGATTAGAACGCTTGCCTAGGAAGGGACATTCCCAAGGACACATCTGTGACTCAGCATTTGTGGGGCTGAGGTAGGAGTTCTAGGCCAGCATGGGCTACACTGTAAGTTCAGGACCAACCTGGACTACAGAGTAAGATTGTGTGAAAATAAATAAATAAAAGAATTGGAAATGATATAAATACACATCTATATGGAGATGATATGGCTATTTAAATATGGAAATTCCAGTGTACTGATGAAAAACTGCTTTAATAGCAATGCTATTTACACATATGAAAGGAGAATGTTAAAACAATTAACATTCAAAAATTTATATAAACAAACCTTTTAAGGTCACTTCATAATCCAGGTAATGGAGTCAACTGACAAGGTAGAAAAAATATTTGTAACTTATACCAAGTCATTTCAAACCTTAAAGAAACCAGGGCAAGATAATTTATGAGAAATATACTGAAAAATGCACATGGCCTTTGAAAACATGTTCAGAAATAAAATAACTTTTTCTCATTCATTAAATTACCATAAGTACAAAAGTTTAACAGCACGCTCTATTAAGGCATAGTGAATCAGCCACTCATACATCGCTGATAGGCTCAACCTCGATGAAAAGGAATGAAGCAATTTCTAGTAGGAAGACAGATGTATTTCTCCTTTGACACAGGAATCCTACTTGTGGGAAGTCACCTCAAAAATATACTTGGAATAACACAAAGATGTATGTATAAGACTATTAAACATCACAAACTGTGGTATTCATACACAATGGAATACCACACATATATAAAGTCAGATAGGTTGGAGGCTTTTGTAGGCACATGGAGAAAACTTGAGACTATCATGCTTAGTGAAGTGAGTCAGAAGCAAAAGTTGAAATACTGAATAGTTTCTCTGATATGAGAAACCCAGATCACAATTATCTCACGGAACATAAAGTGGAAAAAAATGGGAAGCGGGGGTGGACAAAGGGGTGGGGTGGTGGGGGGTAACAGGAAGATCGAAAGGAGACAGGGGACGGTCTTGTTACCTTGCCAAGATATGTATGTGCACAAAATGCTCAAGATCAATGTAAACTTTAAATTTTTCACTTATATGTATCAATAAAATGGGGAAAAAATTAAATGTTCCACTTGTAGGAATCTATGCCAAAGATGCTATGGGAAAGATTTAAAAATATATGTGTATATATAAATATTACATGTAGTACCTTTAAAAAACCAGAAACAAAAGGCTCATGAATAGGGAAACCTCTACATAATACATAATATATTCATATAGCATCTACCTATGCAACTATCAGCAAAGAGTAAAATAGACAACCACTATGTGATGAAAGCAAGGTGCAGAAAAGAATGGCACTTTTTGAGTGGCACAAATAAAAACAAACACATACATGAATACATTTTTCCTTAAACAAGGGATGACATAATGTAATTTAAGTCCCTAAAGAAATAATGAATCTAGGCTAATAATGGCTAATAATCACACATTGATGGATAAAAGTTATCACTGCGCCCTGATGGAAGATCACAAAATTGCCTAAGTATCATACATACTGAAGTAGTCTTGCCAAAAGACTCAACCTAAATCTGATACTCTGGACATGATTACCAGTTTATAAGAAATATAGGTAGAGGTATATGAGTCAAATGACTATAAATTTTTTATCAATAAAAAATTGCACGATTAAGTTCAAGTCAGGAAAGTGAAACTTAAAGATTAAAAGAAAAGTTGAGTCTATAGATTTTACTTGGATCATAATTAGAACAAGGTAAGCTTCAGAATAGATTTCTTAAGAAAAGCAAGAATGTGCTGGAGGAATGGCTCAGAGGTTAAAGTACTTGCCTAGCAAGCATAGAGTCAAGTGCTAAGTACCAGAGTTTGACTCCCCAGCACCATAAGTTGAGTGTGGTAGTGCAGGCCTGTAATCCCAGCACTCAGGAGGCAAAGGGAGGAGGAGTGTTGTGAGTCCAAGGCCAGCCTGGGCTCCACAGTGACATAGTAAGTTCAGGACCAGCCCTGGGCCGCAGAGTGAGACCCTGTCTCGAAAAAAAAAAAAAAAAAAAAAAAGGAAAACCAAGGAAATTTGAACAATAACTAGATACTTTAGTACTGTGTGAAGCAAGCTTTTAGGTCTTTCAGTAATATCTTCCTCTTGAATATAGGCTGAATCCACTTGCAAGGTTAGTTACAAAAGACTGTAACTTGTCTTATTAGTATACTCTTTCTTTTGTTGTTTGCTGGCTTACTCTGACAAAGGAAGCAGCCATATTTTTTGACCTAGCTTCTGAAAAGGCCATTTAGCCAGGTACTAAGAGTAACCTCTGGTCAATAACCAACAAGGTACTGAAGTTCTCATTCCAGCAATGGATGAAAAATCCAGAACCCATGAACAGCCCAGAGCAAGCCTGGGAAGCAGATCACTGCAAAACTAGTTTCAAGGTAACTATAACTTTCACTTATGATTGAAGCCTTGTAAGAGATACTCTCATGGAGGAGTCAGTTAAGACATACCTGACTACTCGCAGAAACTGGAGATAGTAAATGTTAATGTTATTTAAACTATGAATTTTGGAGTTAATAATTTTATAGCAATAGATAACATACAGTAAGTGTGGAGAATGGGAAAAAGATACACAAAAAATGTGTCTATGGGGGTGGTAATTAGAACTATGTGATAGGTAGGTGAAGTTTTATTGTACTGTTTCATCATTTTTCTCTATTCTTGAAATTTTCATAATTTTTTTTTAAAAATAGAGCATTAAAAATTGCTACTAAACAAAGAAACAAGCCAAAGCATTAACACTGTCACAACGAATGAAAACAATCCTAACAATTTTTGTTACAAAGAAAATACATTCACTTACCTTAATCCCTGCGAGAACAAGATTCTTTGCTATTAGGGAAAAAGAAAAGGTCCATCTTAATATTAAGAACTTATATTAGATATGTTTTCATGGAGCTCTGATTGGGTAACTATAACTTTTTTTAAATTAAAAAAAATCTTCCTTACAAAAACAATGTATTAGGGAATATATTAACATAAAAGGAGCTAATAAAATTTTTCATGAAAAATACCACCCAGAAATAACTACTAAAATTTTAAGGTATTCATTCTTCCAAGCCCGTTTTCATTAATATATGTACATGTGTTACTATACTGAATATACAGAATGATCATTAATTGCTATTATTATCACAAAAATAGAAGCAATGAGAGCTATTAGCTCTTGTGGAAGAGACAGTAGTATCATGGCATGTTTCCAAAAAAATCCAAGCTGAATATGAACAAGGATGTGGATTTCTTTTTCCAAAAACCCAAGAGTTAAATTTTTAAAATGTCACAAAATGATGATGAAAAGTATGACTCACCTATCTCCAAACCAAGACCACCCATACCGCTTAAGAAAACATGGGACTTGGCCATCTTCTGCATTGCTGTGTCTCCAAGAACATACCTCTGTCGACTATATGTAAAATAGAATGAGAAGTAGAAATAGTTACCTCGTTGAAATTATATGTCCGCCAAGGGTGTCTGCAAACTAACAGCCTAGACAGTAGATTTAGCTAGAATTGTTCTAAATAATTAGCAGTGTTTAAAACTTTCCAAATTAACTGTGAAATAGGGGACACAGACAATCAGATGATTTAGCACTATAGTGGACATTCTGTCAAAGCAACAGCCAGATAAAGCTGAGACACACTCTTAGATAGGGATGAATCGGTGTGCTAAACTTGTCACAGTTCTACCCCTGCCTGCCCCTCTTAGTTATTACTGCATTCAATACAGACATCTGAGTTTGTTGTCTCTGCCTTATAGCTTCCATTACTAACAGAATTTTTGAAGAAAAAGTTGGTTTTCCTAGAGTTCAACTGACTTACAGGAGAAAGCTATGAAGTATATTTATGACCTTGTTAGGTTACACATCCTAATTACAACCAGTAATAAAGTGGGAATTTCAAAAAATATGCACTGGCAATTTAAATAGCCTGATGTATTAATAACAGTTACTAGTAACAGTTTATCTGCAAGGCTGTTACCAGTCCCTGAAAATTCCAATGAACTCTGACAAGGCTCATTTGAAAAATGAAACTGGCATAAACAAATAAATTTAAAACTTCAGTTGCAATATGTACTGGTAAAATTAACATTCATAAATATAAAATACATTTGTTTAAAACTGCAAATCTTTACAATTTCCATATTTGATTTTTATATTAAATATAAATGCCTGAAAAGGAGTTTCATACCCAGTCAGAGTCCATAAGCACAAGCTATCTTTGATATTTTGTTCCTTTTCCCTCACAAAACACAACAAAACCAAAACTTCTCTTCAATCAGTGCTTGGATTAATAAATGAGGAGTTTCAACTTGACTGGCTTTGGGATCTGTCTGAGAAATTAGTGAAACACATTTCTAGGTATGTCTGGATGGGTCTTGGAGGTGTGGCTATGGGGTCTACACGCAGTACCTTGCCTCTTTCATTCCGGCACTGCTGCTTTGCTCTGTATCCCAGCTACCATGAACTTCACGGCACTGCTCTGTACCACCACCCCTCTGCCTTGGAGCTGGCCAATCATGGACTGAAACTGTAAGCAAATCAAGCCTCTTTTCCTTTATGTTGTGGGTTTTGAGTATTGTGTATCAGTGATGAGAAAGTGACTAATACAGATTTGGGCACCAAAGAAGTGAGGCTGCTGCTGTGATTTGTACCTAACCACATGGTTCAAAAGCCTCTGGAACTAATTTGCTAAAGCAGTTTCGAAAGGTTTGGAGATGCTGGCTAAAGAAGCTTCAGAATGCTGTAAGCTGAGTTTCATAGGTGACTCTGGCCAGCGCTAGGAAGATTAGAATGCTCACAGAAATATGGACTATCGGTTAGGTTAATGTGAGAATAGAGTTTCAGAACTTGAAGATAAGGTTGATGGAAATTATGCATTCATTAATACCCTAAAGCCAACATTACATCTGGAAGCTGGATCACATAGCTGGTAGAAAACTCAAAATATTCAGCCTCTGAATTGGGAAAATAAAAAGAAAATTAGATTATGCAACAAACGTTACAAAAAACTTATTCAATGAAATAAAAGATTTTTTTTCAAATCTAGAAAAGAAATTCATTTTCAGGTATGTAAGGCACACAGAATCTTCAAGAATCATGACCAAAAAAGAACTCCACAACACATACCAGTAAAAATTCCAAAAATTCAGCACAAAAGAGAATACTAAAAGCTGTCAGAGAAAAATATAAAGTAACCTATAATAGTAAGCCTCCGAGAGTAACAACAGGTATCTCAGAACAAATTTTAAAGGCCAAGAAAGCTTGGAGAGTTTTTCAAGCTCTGAAAAAAACACAACTGTCAACTCAGACTACTATCTATATCCTGCAAAATGAACCTTCAAAATTGATGGAGTAAGAAAGATCATCTATGACAAAGAGACTCTAAAGAAACTCACGTCACTAAACCAGCAATGAAGAAAATACTCAGGGGAATCCTAAATAGAGGGAGGTATTAGCACTAAAAATTCCAAAGGAAAGTATACGCCTACTATAAACACTATGAAAAATCTGTATGGGGATTATTAAAAACACTAAAACTAAAAATTTCATTTAGCCTGGCTGTATCTCCTCAGAGTTTTTTTTCTGAAAGAATAAAAGACATCATATTAAAGTGATAGATCCATTCTTATGTTTATAGCAGCAGAGTTTGTAACAGGTAGGGCTGGCAGTAATACTTACTCAATAGCAGATAACTAGATAAGGAAAATAGTATATTATAATAATGGACATGTAATGCAGTACTAGTCAGGCATAAAAAGGATAAATTACAGTCACTTGTAGAGAATGGATGCACCTTGAAACGGGAAATATACCAGATACAGAGGGTAAATACCACATGGTTTCTTACAGGAGAAACCCAAAATATAAATAATTTACACAGCAAAACAAAGAGAGAGGAAAGAATATTGGTAGACTGATGGACATGTGAACCAGTAGGGGGTGGGTATGATGGAAAAGTGGGAAGGGAAAGGAAAAATAAAAATGTGATATATATCTAATATAAATTTTCCATGACCAATGAAATTATGGTAATTGCAAACATACACTAATAAAAACTACGTTAAAAAAGAAAATGGAGAAAAAACAGAAAACAAGCCCACGTCGATTAATCAAGAAAGAAAAAGGACTCTAGACTTGTAGATCATATGAAAGAAAGGAATGAAAAAGAATAGTTTATAGGATAAGCATGATCCATATGGAAAACTTCTGCTTCTTAGCCACATCAGTGCATCTAACTTACTCTCCTGTCTTAAACAACTGAAAACTAGGCAAAATAACATTTTAGACAATGGAAAATAGGAAACCCAAAAGACAGTAATCACTGAGAAGAAGAATACAAACGAGGTAAGCCTTACGTTAGCTACATACCAAAATTTTTCCTGGCTTCAGTGGATGGAAGGTAATGCAAAAAAGAATCTGCTGGATTCTCTAAATTAAAAAGAATATATAAAAAATAACAAACAAAGAATAGGATTTGCAAGCTGAGTACCAAAGGATAGAGGTAAAGAAAAGAGCATCACCGATTTGCAAAGCATTCTCCTGGACTCATCAAGTGACCACAAATTAGCACACACACAGAAGTAAACAGCCCTAAAGTGGGTACTGGATCACCTGAAATGGCAAGTAAAACAATCTGTCTGAACAGAACTGGAAAAAAGTTTATGTTCCTTGCTAGCGATGGGCGAACTTCATAGTGGAGGAGGACCTAAAGTATGAAGTGAGCCTGGGCAACTTGGCAACTGAGTAGGACTCTATCTTAAAAAATAATAAAAGCTGGGCAATAAACAGCTCACAGAGAAGCCTTCAGATTCATTCCCCAGGATTGCAAAAGCCAAAAAACAAAAACAAAAACAAAAACAGAAAAATAAAGACTGCTCTAGACATGTAAAAGCAGAAAAGAATTCATTGGTGAAAGATCTTCAACATAAAAAATGGAGAAGTCATACAAGCAGAAAGAAAATGATACCAGACAGAAATCTCAATTTATACAAATGTACACAGGATACTATGGGTTATAACAGCATTTGGACTTTAATTAAAGAGATAAAATGGCCTGAACTATTGTACTTCAAAGGTACTATTTAGGTTTGGATTCCTAATCTGTACTTACATTTGCAGTGTTCCTTGGGTCATGTCCTGCTTTGAACAACAAACGATATCTTGTTCCTAAGATAAATCCCTGTCGCAAATCCTGAATCTAATATTAGTCTCCACTAAGCATCCATATATTTAAAATTAAAAACAACTACAAAAAACTAAAAAAATTCTGAATCTTTAACTTCAGGTACTAATAACAAAAACCTCCAAAATAGTCAATGAAAATGAATTTTGTTAACTTTTTAAATCTGGAAATAAGCTGTTTCTTTGAAAAGATCTTTTCTTTTGCATTTCACTACAATAACCTGTAAGTAGGAGTTCTTTTAGTATTCACTAGTACCAAATTCCTACCTTTGTCATATATTATTTTTTACTGATTCTTAAATTTACCATGACAAAATTTTAAGGTACTGAAATTTGAATAAGCACATTAGTGAAAAACTGAATAATGTTTGTAGTAAGTCATGCCTATAAAGTGCACATAACCACATCAAAAGATAGTCTCTCTTGGGAAAAACAAAATAGTTTACTTCTAATACATGGCATCACAAAAGTCACCACATAAAGGAAAAATTAAATTCACATTCTATTTTATATATATTATATTTTACATTTTTAATATTTTCTATGAATGGCAGCTTTTGGGAAACCCTACAGTAAGAGTAAAAATGTTATATTCTGTAACTTTCAAACTATGGACTAGTTACTTACATAAGACTTGTGTAAATGAAAATTTAGTTACTGATCTATGAGTTGTTAAGTTTATTTACTGGCTTTACAGCTCTGGAAGAACATAAAAAACAAGGAATAAAATTAGTCAGTAAGAGCTGACATTTGTTACTACAAGAATAACTTGACTGAGAATTGATCACAATCTCAAAAGACTGGAAATAAACATCCCCTTTCATCCAGCAGTAACTCTTCTGGGAATTTTCCCAAGAGTTAAAAACAATACATAACAGAGATACATGTATATGCATGTTCATAGCAGCACAACTAACAATGGCTAAAATGTGAAAGACACCAAAATAGCCACCAACAGATCAATGATACACAAATTGTCATATTTATACACAAAGGAATACTAGTCATCTATAAAGACAGACAAGTTAAAGCTTTTGTAGGTAAATGGAGGCAACTTGAGACCACCATGCTTAGTGAAGTGAGTCAGAAACAGAAGGTGAAATATCAAACGGTTTCTTCAATGTAAGAAACCCAGATCACAGTTATTTCATGGAACTTAATGGGGGAAATAACTAGAGAGGTGGGGGTGGGGGCAGGGAGGGTCACAAGGAGAGGGGAAGGATTTGTACCTTTGCCATGATATGTGCACAAAACGCTCAAGATCAATGTAAACTTTATGTTTTGCACTTATACATATCTATAAAATGAGGGGAAAATAAAAGAGTTCAAATTCATGTGTTATCAAGAGTAAGCACTCCTATCCCAATCAAAGATGCATGTCCTGTGGTTGATAGCAAAATACTCAGTCTTATCACTTAAAGAAACTGAGGTTTAAAAATTATTGAAACTATCAGACTACATATAGCACAAAAATATATTACAGAATCTTAATTTAAACTTAGGAGAAATTCTTTTAAAATTCTGCATTGATTTAATGGTATCTTCAAGCAGACTACTTTAATTATTTGAAAACAATGTCTGACGTTTCATTTTTCATGAGGTTCTTACCTATACAATGCATCATCAATCTCCACAGAATCTGCTGACATGATGGGCAAATTTTTACTTGCACTGAAAGAAAAAAAAAGAAATTTTTATAAGCAAATATGGTTAGTAAATATTCATATTCTCTAACATTCAATTTTAAAGTGGATTCGATTCATGAGTTATTAAAAGTTTTACACAACGAATATGTATTTTATTACCTACCACTTAATTTTAAAAAATGTGTTGGAATTAAATCATTAATTGCTTGCTTTGGCCTGTGTGTACTGTAAATTACAATGGTTGTTTTAGGTGTTATCACAGCTATGTTTATTTTGATGGATCTATTGTTTTGAACTTCTGTCCAAGTACTTGTCCTACATACACACTCACTCTACATGTAAACGCAGTCAGTTCCATAGAATGCACCATACACTAATAACAACTTATTTTTCTAAGCATGACCTTTCCTAATCTCCAGATTTGTTACACCTACTCAAATACCTTCATTTTGATATCAATTAGTATCTCAAACATAATAAACACCCCAAAAATTCAATTCTCCCTGTCCCTCATAATACGCACAAAAGCTCAAGAAATATCTGTCAAATGAATGAATTTTAGGAATTAAATAAAACTTAAACTAAATATAGTATATACTTATTGTAGCATATATTAAGTATACTTATTGTAGTGTACTGTAGTAGTGTATTATTCGCAGTATTGTGTCCCAATTTTTCCACAGCACTGTACACAAAGAAAAATGAAAGTATTTGTAGGAAAAAATGGTAAGCAAAGGTCCATAGACAGTGGGAACCAGCCTGGGGCATGTGGACCTCAATCAAAGTGAGAGCTGGAATCACTATCATTTTGGCAAAGATACAATGCCTTACAGGATCTGGGAGGCTCTATCTTCAATTACAGGATTCCAAAAACACTGTAACAGCACAAAATTCAGGTTTGAAGTCTAATTTTTCTAAGCCTGGCATTGATAAATTAGCCAAAGAGTTTATACAAATAGGTGAATAAAATGTTACCAATTATCTTACCAAACACTGTGGAGTATCATCAAATAATACCAGCTACTAGCTATTTAAAAGGATAACTATAACAACAAAAAAAATCTTGATTGCAATTATGTAAAAAAAAAATCAGCAGTTAGCATCATTCTAAGAGATCACCTATTTAATAAAAACAATACACACAATATATTCCATTTTGGTACTGTAACAAAATGCAAACAAATCTTCAAATTTTATAATTCTCTGTTATCTTACCCTTAATACACTTTTGCTTGCTGTGTTCCTTACACAGGGCACAATTAGTTTGGTGGGTAATGCTCTTGAGCAAAAATGAGAGCTCTATTTAACCAGTTCTGCCACTTAATGGTATCACTGGTACTTTTCAGAACGTCCTTTCTCACCAAGTCTCAGGAATATTTAAGTTAAAATAAGATCTATGAGATAAAAATTTTTCAAATAAAGAGTAGTTCTGTTTGTATTACATAATTATTTCCCAAATAAATCTGGCAGTGCTGTAAAGGCAGAATGTACCATGGTATTTAACACATATATTCAATCTGAAACTAGTAAAAAAGCTACAAGTTATGGACAACGTCGTATCAGCTGAAAATCATACAGCCCTCACTCTATCTTTCGCACAGTATTCTGACAACGGGGAGGATACAACTATCTGTTGTGTTAATTACGACTGAAAGAGAAACTGCTAGCCATGCTACCGGTAAAGGCACAGAAAGAGTATTTCCTCCGTAATTTTGCTGGAGCAGTAAAGACGTAAAATAAGACAGGAAGGCTCACTGGTAAATAAGAATAGGTATGTTGTGTATTTTATTTCTGGCTCTCCCCATTCCTTCGGCGGCCAACAGAGGCCTCGGGGTGTCCACACGGCCACTGATTCGTGCTTCCTAGTTCCCTCTGGTGACAGTTTCCCAAGGATCCCAATGGAGGCCGGTGCACAGCCTCGGATTTTATTTTACCGGAAGCAGAAAGAAGATGCTTGGCCCGTACACACCGGGAAACGCACCAAGCGGCAGTGGCCAGAGCCTCTGGGCCGGAGCCCCTAACCCCAGGTGAAGACGGAGGCGAGGACGAGGGCGGATGCGAACAAGCACGCCCGGAAGACGGGGACGCACTTTCTCCGCGGGAGAGCCAGGCGCCGCCGCGGCCAAAGCCGCCGCCACACCCACCGCGCGCTCCCCTCGCTCCCGGGCCTCCGCGCGCGCCCGGCCAGCCCGCGGGGAAGCAGGAGCCCGAACCCACGTGCCGCCCGCAAACTCGACCCCACAGTTTCCCTTCACCTGCGGGTCCCCCAGGAAGAGCACGACGCTTCTTCACCGTGGGGCGCAGCCATTGTCGTGACTACACCGCCGCCGCCAGCTACCTAGCGTCAGGGAAGGGGGCGGGGTCCCGGGGGTCAAGGGGCGGGCGGTGACGTAAGCCGAGGGGCGGGCCTGGGGAAGCGGGTAGCGGGCCGTCTTTTCCCGACAACCCCCGGGAAGTCCTGCTTCCGGTTCGGGTGTGGCCGCAAGGCGGGCTTTGCTACAGGTGAGGGAAGTGACTGTTGTTACTCAGGCCAGGGACTTGCACACGTAAATAAAAATAAGATACTGCGGCACCAGTCCTTTATGTCTTTACAGACTAAAGAAGCAGCACTGTAGTGCCCCGCGGGAAGGTGGGATTGTGTTGCAAACTTTTAAAGTCTTAATAGCAACAGGAGAAAATTATAATTTAAAAAAGCTGGTAATTAATAGCTCCAAAATTTGAGTCTGAAATTCCATTTTACAAATAATTTAAGGCACCTACTGCATGTGAAGCACTATCATATATTTAATGGAATCATGTGAGGAGTTAATTATATTCACCCCTTTATACTTGAGCCAAGTCGTAGAGTTTATCAATTTCATATTATCAGAACACGTTTAAGGATTTCTCATCTAATTCTCTTTCGATTACCTCTGTTTCCTCTTACTTGGAAATTGGTTGGACATAATATGAATTTGTCTTTTGTTTTAAATGAGATTTGAACATGTAAAGGATTTAAAATTGTACACATACTTTAGATATTGTATACTTTTGTTCATATAGTTTTATTGAATTAGAGTTTCTTCCTCTCTCTTGTGGAGATGAAAGTTGAGAAAAAACGACATTAATCTTTTAGCTTCTCCATTCTGTTTCTGAAATTGTACATTGCCAAATACTTGGAAACTCGGTGTTGCCCACATGTGGCATCACAGACTCACCTTTGAGGATAAACTTCTCAATCCAGTGTGAATCCTTTTTACGTAAACATTGAAATGAATTCGGCTTATATCTTACTCTATTAAGGTTCTGCTCTAGCATTAGGATTATAGCATCTTCTTGTCCCAAAGTTAACAAATATAAATGTTTTGGTCAGGCCACCCTTGCAGGTACTGTCAATTCTGTTTTCCTTCCTCTTTCTTCTTCTTATTTTCAAAATGTTTATTGAGTGCCTGTTAAACATTAGTGACTAATCGCTAGGTGATGATCAGACAATAGGAAGAATACTCTTAGTTTCATCAATATCTGGGAAGCCAAAACCAGAAAGTTAAGGAAAAAATAATTTTAAAAAGTGGCAGATATGATGATGAAAATAGAAAAGGATGAAGAGATTGAAAGAAACTTGTGGGAGAAAGGGAGGAAGACAGTTTGGATAGAGTAGTTATGGATAATCTTTTTGAGACAATGGCATTAGAATCAAAACCTAAATGATATGAGCAAGGTGAAATTTGAGCAGAAGAGAATTTTAGATGGAGAGAAAGCAAATGTAACCTTTCATGTTCTACTTATCTCCTAGTACAAATTTATTTATTTGTATATTGCTGATCTCTCAAAAAGAGTGGGCTTTTTCTGGAGAAAGAGTTTGAGTGTGTGAGAAGAATTTAATAAATATATATTGTCCATTGCTGGCTTTGAGAATGGAAGGACATTGTATAACAAGGCACAGAAATGGGCTTCACAAGTTGAAAGTGGCCTTTAGCTGACAGCCAGTAAAGAAATGGGAATCTTCGCTGACAGCTATAAGAAAATAAATTTGTCAACAACATGAATGTACTTAAAGAGGATTCTAAAGCTCGAGATCAGAAGACCTTCACCTAATACTTTGAACCTTAATGAGACTCTGACCAGAGAGGTCAACCATGCTGTTCCTCAAGTTCCAGACTATAGAACTGTGACCTAATATATTTATGGTTTTAAGCTTCTAAATTTATGGTAATTTGTTATGCAGCAGTAGAAAACAAATACACTGTATTTTATTCATATTTATATTTTAACAACCCTCTATATGTATCTATGTATGTATATGCATAATCAATACAAAATATAATGGTGAGCCTTATTACTCATCTTCCCATTATTGTAACAAATGTTTGAGATAGGCAAGTTAAATGAAGAAAAGGTTTATTTTGGTGCACAGTTTCAGGGCTTCGGTCTATGGTTACTTGACCCTTTTGTTTTGGGCCTGAGGCAGCGTCATAGCACAAGTGCGTGGCAGAGATCGCTTGTTCGCTTTATGGCATCTGGGAAGCAAAGAAAGAGGAGGTAGTCTAGGCTGTCCATGCCCTCTCCATGGCACATCATTAGTGATCTAACTGCATCCATTCAAGCCTCCACAGTATGAATCTATTTTGAGGCACCTCTTTCAGGCTTGTTTTTGTTGTGTGTAATGATGGTATTCTCCTTGTCCTCTCTTTTTTTTTTTAAATAACTTTGTATGGGATTTGAACTGCCAACTTTTTTTGTTCACTTTCTCACTGTTATGTGAAATTAAAGTTCCTGATATTTAGTATGAAGCAGGCTTCTTAGTTCAGCTAGCTTAAGTTCATAAGAACAAACTGTATTTTTAAAAAGTGAGATTTCCTGCACATTACAAGGAAGATGACCACATTCTAAGGAGCTGTGGGAGAGATCGCCAAACAAAAGTCAGATTTATTGTTGGAATAGTGTGGAGTTTAAGAGAAATTAAAGTGAAGTGGCATTTTGATAGGCTCAAAAGAAAGCAAGACTATATGTTAAGACAGGGGCTCCTAACTACTAGGCCATGGACCCATACCTCTCTGTGGGCTTGGAATGACCAGCAACCTGGACAGTTGGCCAACAAGCAGGAGGTGAACAGGGGAGGAGGAGATGAGTAGTGAACAAAGCTCCACTCCCTGTCAGCATGGTTCTGTTAGGTTCAAATGCTACTGCTGATGTGATAGGAAGCAGAGCTTGGCTCCCCACTTTCTTCCTGGTGCTGCTCACTATTTCAAAGCTACCCTACTGCAAACCAAGCACGCTCCTGGAGAGGGCCCTTGAAGAGAATGGTCTTTAACTAAACATTTCTTGATGTCAAAAAAGTTATGGATGCTATGTTAAGAAGACTACTTTAGGTTTGAACTACAACATGGTACAGTTACAAAAATTGAAAATTAAAAAAATTGAAATGTGTTGACACACACTTATTTTTTTGACATTTTATATCTTGTTTGGGAATAAGGCTGTTTTTTTTTTTTTTTTTTTGTCTTAGTGATACATTTTCAAGCACTGTCTTAATGAATTTCCAAAACTGAACTTTTTGAAAAACTAGTTTTTAGAGAAAAATTTTTCTCTGTGAGGGAAAACATAAAACTCTATGTGAACATTTTATGAATTTCAGACCACAGTCTTGAGAGAAATTCTGTTTGTTAATTTCACTTCTGGCTTTATCTTTGTTATGGTTTGAGTCTGTAATCTTCCCCAAAATTCTCGTGTGTTTAGGTGTTGTGAAATATCAATGGAGCTATTAAGAGGAAGGTCCTGGTCAGAGAAGGCAGAACACCGGGGCTTAGAAGGGCCAGATTCCGGGGACAGGACATGGCAAATGTAGCTCTGCCCTTCCTCTTTCGTTTTGCTTACTGTCTGCCATGTTGTGAACAGCTCTCCATTTTGGCCTCTGCCCTGTGTTTTCACTGTTGCTAGCTACCTAAGAATGGACTGTGTGAGATCCTCAGAAACTGTGAGGTAAAATAAATCTTTCCTCCCTTTAGTTGTGCACATTGAATATTTTGTCCCAGCAACAAGCAAATAACTAAGACAGACATCAGTACTGAGGGTGGGCTCACTGTAACACTATGTGACCATGTAGTTTGGAAGCCTTTGGAACTGGTTTGAAGGAGGAATTTATAAAGGTTTAAAGGTACTGGCTAGAGACATCTTATAATGCTCAGAGCCAAGCTTGATGGGAGTTTCTAATCAGAGCTCAGAAGATCAGAATGCTGATAGAAGTGTGGCTTGTGAATGCCAGGCCCAAAAAGATTCAGATGGAAAGGAGAACTTGATTGGCAATTGGTCTAGAAACCATGCATGCTATATTTTGACACGAAAGTATGTTAGCATTTTGCCCCTGTTTGGGACTTTGCTTGAAGCTGTGAGTAAAGACAGTGAGCTATTTAATCTGATAGAGGATCTTTCAAGGCAGCAACAGTTTACACTGCTGCATGGGTACTGCTTGTGGCTTTTGGCCAACTCTATTGCAAAAAGCAAAAAAAAAAAAAAAGCAGAAAAAATGATGTAAAAAAGTTTGCAGTTTTACAAGACTGGAAGGAGCAACAAAGGTGGGACAGAACAGCATGTAGTTGTTAAAGAAATTAACATTAAAAAGAAGCCAACTACTTGGAGTCAGAACTCTAAAAAGATGCCCTGAGGACATCCAAAATATCAACAACACACCACCAATTACAGGGTGGGAAGGCAAAGGACCTTGCACTGGAAAGAATATCCCAGTACATCCTGTAGGGCCAGAGAGAAATGTTTGCATGGAGTTCAACCATCTAAAAACTCTGAGGCCTCAGCAATGGTTGTCCAAGGAGGCCAGGCCGCTGCTGAAACCATTGGTAGGCCTTGGCAACATCCATATGCTGCAGATTTCACAGGCATACAGAATGCAAGAGTTGTGGGGTTGTTGTGGCTTTCACCCAGATTCGGGAGGAAGGCTTTTGAGGCCTGACACTGTTCTCCTGGAGGGCAGTGCATAAATCTGTGAAGCAGAAGCTTAAGCTACAGTGGAGACCCTGGAGATTCGGAGGTGCTAAAAACATAGCTGCTGAGAGAGGCTACAAGCTGTGAACAGAGTCAGCCAAAAAGAGAAGCTGTGAAGTTTACAGCCATAGGCTCTGGCATGATTACAGGACCACCCAAGCTCTCCGGAGCTCACATCTTGTCACAGTTTTTCCCAACTGCTAAACACAGAACTGCAGGATTCAATGGAGCCACAGACTTTAACCTTTGCCCTGCTGCATTTAGAACTTGGTTGGTTGCTTTCTATGTTTCTGTTCTTCCCTTATGGACTGGAAATGTTTACTGTGTGCCGTTGTATGTCGATAGTGTGTTACTTTTTTTTTTTTTTTTTTTTGGTTTTCACAAGGGCTCACAAGTAAGAATTTGCCTTAAATCTCAATGGAGATATTGGACTTGGACTTTTTAGCATTGTTGAAACTGTTAAGATTTTGGCAACTCCTAGAAAATGGCTGAATCCATTTTGCCTAAGGAAGTGGACATCAGTCGTTTGGGGGCACAAGAGTGGAAAGTTAAGTTTTGGATCTATAAAGTTCCCCAAAAGCATCATGTATTTGGATGTTGTAAAATACTGAAATACTGATGAAACCATGTGCTGTTAAGAGGTGGGACCTAGTTTGAAGGGGCAGGACACTGGGGCTTAATCCAGAAAGGGTGAACACTAGAACAGGACCTAGAAGAGTAACTCTGCATTTCCTTTTTCACTTGGCTTTCTGTCTGCCGTGCCATGAAGAGCTTTCCTCGGGCTGTCTCCACCATGTCCTCCTAACATTTTCAGCCATCTGTGAATTGGCTGTGTGAGACCTTCTGAAAATGTGAACCAAAAATAAGTATTAACTCCCTTGAATTGTGGATGTCGAGTATTCTGTCCCAGCAACAAGAAAGTAACAAAGACTGTGTCTGTGTGATGAATACTTGATGAATGAAAGCAAAGTCCAAGCTTATTTTTACTTTCTCATGGGTCTCAAGAAAACTTTTCTAACTTTAGAAAACTCCCCTTTTTATGACTTTTGTGTAGCATTCAAAAATAGTCCCTAATGTCTGTGATTTTTTTTGCTCTCTTTCTTTCTTCATTTCTTTTGTAACAGTGTTCTGTGTGTGTGTGTGTGTGTGTGTGTGTGTGTGTGCGCACATGTATGAATGTATGTTTGCAATCTGAAAACATTACAAATAATTTTATTTAAGATATTTATTTGGGGATAATTTCAGTTTTACAGAAAATTTGCAATGAGTGTACAGAGAAAATTTTGTATATCTTTTACCCAATATTCCCTAGTGATAACATCTTATATTATGCTGGTGCATTTTTTTAAAAACTAAGAAATTAACACTGGCAAAATGCATTTAACTATGCATTGGATATCATCAGATTTTTTAAACTAACTTTCTTATTTTTGTCATTTCAGAATCCAATCCAGGATACCACAATGCATTAAGAACTATCCCATTTAATCATTACACAGGTATATGTTATAACACATATTTTCCTGAAGATATGATTAATTAATGATTGTTTAAATTATAAATCATTAAGATAATAGCATCCATATTTTGTTATATAATTTAAATGTGTTTCTTTTGTTTCATACTCCTAAATCATTTAATATTACAACAAAAAAGATACTCAGCAGTCATCTTTTTGAGACCAAGCCTTGCTCTAAAGTTCAAACTGATTTTAAAATCATTATGTAGCCTAGGCTGGAATTCTGGTCTTGAACTCTCCTTGGCTGTCCTCCTCAGCTCCCAAGTGCTGGCATTACCAGCATACCCAACCTTGCCCAGTTATGTGGTTCTGGGAAACTAATCTCAGAGCCTTGAGCTTGCTAGGCAAGTACTTTAACCACTGAGATATATACCTCCCACTGTGTAAAATCCTATTAAGAGAATAACCTAAAAAAGTTAAACAACTTGAATACATTGATATCATTGTAGATGCAGAGCCAGACTAGAGTCCAGTGCTTTCCTTCGTCTGGTATTTTTTAGTATAATATGCTCAGAGTTCAATAATTGAAACAAGTGTTTCATGATCATCAAAAGAAAAAGAGGTACTGAGTTTTGAGGTCAGGCCTTCATGAACAGAATTGGAAACAACCTATCTTTTGAGTTTCAAGGAAAACTCCTTTGACCACAGGTGTTGCAATAACATTTGAACTGGTAGAAAGCTAACTATATAGAAAAACTGAAATTAATTCCTTAGCATATTAAAATAGGAATCATTTATTTATATATTCTATGAATTAGAATATATATGCTATAGATAATGTGTATGTCTTCCCAGAATTAAGATATATGATCTTCACTGAAATGATATTTGAAAATAGGGCCTTTAGATGCTGAGAGCCAGATCTCTCTCATCTCTCTGCTTATGTGAGGATATAGTAAGAAGACAGCTATCTAGAACCATAAGGACTACCCTCATTCAAAACCATATCTTTTGGCACTTGGATTTCAGACTTTTCACCTTCCAAAAACTGATTTTGTATATCTACACAGACCCACATACATATATACATTTTTTCTTTAATTTATTTTTTGTGGTACTGAGATAGAACCCAGGGCCTTGTTAATGCTACACAACCACTCTACCATTGAAATAAAACCTCAACTCTAAATTTCTTTTTTTTTCTTATAACTATTGCATTATTATGGTTTAGATCAAAAGTATTTCCTCAATGGCCTATGTGTCCATATGTGAGGTTTGGAAAATGATTAACTCATGGGAGTACAAACCCTATCCATGGATTCATCCATTAATGAGTTCATAGTTGAATGTACCATTTTACATGGAGTCTGGGCAAAGAAAATGTGTCATTTAAAGCTAGTGCAGAAGAATGTAATCTTTCTCCTGGCTCCTTCTCTTACCGCCCCCCCCCCCCCATCTCTGCTTCCTGATTTCTGTGAAGTGAGCAGTTCTCTATGATGGCATTTCTTCCTGGGAGTCACCTAATGGTGCATATCCACATTTATAACAGCACAACTCAGAACAGCTAAATCTTGGAAGCAGAGGATAATGTCCATTAAAAGATGAATGGATAAAAAAGTGATATATATCACAAAATAGAATACTATTCTGTCATAGGAGAGGTAATTTTGAGTTGCTTATAGGAAAATGCACTGTGAGATCTTTGTGCTTAGCAAAATTAATCACACACAAAAAGCTAAATGTCATGGTTGACAAACAATATCTAATGTGAAAAACCCAAAGAATAAATAATAACAGGGCAAAATAAAGGAGAGATAATAGGAAACAGGGAGATAAGACTGTCGAAGGAAGGAGTGAGTACTGCCTGTTATATATTGCAAATATTAACAGAATAATTTTGGGGAAAATAATTTAAATAAAGTTGAAGGAAGAAAGGTTATACAAAGTATAAGTAGAAGGATTTTATTTCAGGAGGAGTAGGAACAAGTTTTTAGTAACATGATGATTATACAATGTATAGTTAAGAATGATTAAGATTTAGCAGTGTGAATTTGAGAAAACACTCAGAGAAAAATTCTCTTTTTTGTTAGTTTCTGCATCTTAATTTCTTTTAGATATTTTTTCTATTGAATTTGAGAGTGATATTCTGATGATAGGTATATTTTGTCAAATAGTGATCATGGAACTGTTATCCACAATGAACTTGAGAAGACCTTAGGATTTGTTTCGAGGAATTTTGTCTGTTGGGACATAGCACAGTGGATGAACCAACAGTTAGTAAGGATAGAAAGTGCACCCTCAGAAACAGAATTCACCTAGCCTCTTTAGTAATGGATGACAGAAAGCTCAGGAAAATGACTAGGCCTAGGGGGAAGAAATGGATAGAGCACAGCAAGGTGCATCTTGAGAGGTAGATCATAACAATTGGGATCCATAATCAGGAGCAGTAGAAATCTATAAGCAGGCTGGCATATGCTTTACAGGAAGGCTGGCTCTCGTCAGCCACTGTGTCTTCCCCAGTTAAATAGTTTAAGGGCAGAATTCAATCCCAAGGGGATAAAAGTAAAATGCATTTAAAATGGTAAGAGAGAGGTTATAGACCCCACTGTAGCCTTTGTAGCTACCTCTTTTAAAGAGGTCATTGAGGTGTGGATTTAGTACAGAAAATAAGATATAAATGCTCTTGCCAAAGCTAGTACATTGATTTGGTAAACTGTCTTAGAAATGAGGCAGGGATTTTAGTTCCTTAATAGAGGGAATCATGTTTTCTGGACCACAAAGATTTTACAGTCTATGTAATTGGATATGAAAATATTCTGCCAAAATGAGAAAAAAAGTCATAATTTTAAAAATTTACTAATACCACAAGCAAAATTCACATTTTTTCTTTTTATTGCTAGCTGCTTAAGGTAACTTTCAAGTACTTTCTCCTTTAGTTATTTTAGTTGCATACTACTTATGTTACTCTGGTTTTTGTTACTACCTGAGGCTGGGTGACTTTATGAAGAAAAGAGGTTTAGTAGGCATGGTGCCAGTATCGTCTTAGCTGTGATGAAAGCCTTGTGGTAGATGTTATTACCTTGGCAGGAATATGTGCGAAAAGATGTAGAGGCCACATGTTAGAAAAATCATGTGAGAGAAGAGGTTGGAATCAACCATTTCCTTTCATCTGTGTGCGTAAAGGCCTTCGCTTCCTACTGGCTGTTCACAGGAAGTTACTCTCAGGTCCAGAAGGCTGCCTACAGTTCTCTACCACATAGTTCTGCCTAAAGCATCTCAGCTCATGGCTGTGTTGATGAGGTAAAGTCTTATATAATGTAATGTAAACATGAGTCTGACCTCCTCTCTGTTTTGCTTATAGTGTCGCCTAATCAAGGTAATGATGTCTCATTAGTTGGCCATAGATAAATGTAGTGGAGAAGTTTTAGGTTCCGGTTATACTCAAATATTAAATGTCTGATTGTCAATTGTGAATTACCTTCAGTTGCACATGCTAAGGACTGACTTTCTGTAGACCGAGTTCACTGAATATTTTGTCTCTCACTATCCACATAGTTGTCGATGTTCTTCATCTTCAAAGGTTTAGATCACTACATGACTTCTGGTCCTGAACTTTCTTTTGCTTACTATACTGAGTAAGTCAGTATGGTATTTTATCTATTATTATGCCAAGAAGCTTATTGAAATGATTAGAAATTACTTAACTGTATGGGAAAGTTCCTGAGAGCCATAATATTCCTCTAGATTAAATGTGAAGATATTCCTATTTAGCTGTGCTTTGGCTGGATTCTAAAAATTCCTTGACCTCTCTAACACTACCAGAGGGGAGTCAAAGGAAAAAGAGATTGTTCTAGCCAACTGCAATTAAAATAGCTCATTTTGGCAATTTTATAAAAATGTGGCTGTGGGAACTTTTTCAGAGCTGAATAAATGAACTTTGAAGTTAAATGTCATTAGTGTTTTGGGAAATTCACTTCCAGTTGCAGTTACTAACTGATTTGGCTGAATTTTTTTGTAGCAATTGTGACAGCCACAATTTTAGAAACTTATACAAATTTGTTATCCAGTGGACTAATTATAAAAATGGAAACCAAGAAAATGAAGGAAAAAAAAAACAGTAGCAAAGAATTTCCAAGAAAGTCAATGATTAGATGGGACCTATCCTCAATATTAAGCGAATATTCTAGCCACTAGAGGTTTGGTTTTTTTTTTTTTTTTTTTTTTTTTTTAGACAGGGTCTCTCTCTGTAACCCAGGCTGGTCCTGAACTTGCTTTGTAACCCAAGCTCACCCAGGGAAAATCCTCCCAAGTTTTGGGATTATAGGCATGCATCACCACATCCAGCTTTATATGGTGCTGGGGAAATGTAACTCAGTGCCTTGCACTCTTGCATTTGCAAGGCAAACGCTTTAACTGCTATTCTATTTCTCCAGCCCTAGCCACTAGAATTTAAAATGCTTAGATTCAGATTACAAAAGACAATAAAAATCTGTAATTATCCTAAGGGCCATGTGTTTTTGTGCAATTACTATGTTCTAATACTTGGAGTTTTGTGTTTCATATTGAAATCATATACTATTTATAATGGAAGTTTGCTTTGAGAAATTAATTGGTAATTGTTGCAGGTACTGCTGTTTTCTTACTCAGAAGGTATATTCCTTTTTGTGTAGAAAGATGGGGAAAGGGGAGAAAGGAAGCCGGAGCAAGAGTAAGAGAGGGAGGGAAAGAGGAAGGGAGGGAGGGAGGGAGAAAATGAGAGAGAGAGAGGGAGACAGACAGAGAGACAGAGACAGAGAGATAGGGAGAGAGAGACACAGAGAGATTGAAATAGAGAATTAATTTTTTTCTTTTCCAGCTGCCAGATCTTTAAGTGCTGAGGTTGAAATGGAGCCCAGTCTTCCAGGGTAAGTCATTTTTATAAGTGTTCAGAAGAATCTCCTTCTTTGCTAATGACTGGATTTTGAGTGCTCAGGCATTCTGGTTTTGACAATTTAAGAGACATGCCGAGGATTCTGGAAAAGGGAGATCTCAAATGAGAAATCACGCTCCCTTGCTCCCTTTCTCCCTTTGAGACTTACAGTGGCAACAATCAACTCCCAGTGAAAGATGGAAAGCTAAGCTGAAGCTTTAAGTTCTGCGTGCCTACTTCTGGGCCTCCTGTAGCATGAAATGCAAATATTTTCCTTTTATTTTGGTACTGTTTCTCCTTATAGCAGAAAACTATTCTAACAGGGACAGTGGTGCATAGAAAGTCATACAAACACACTCACTCATATAATATTTATTGTATTTTTTCCCTCATTTTGAAACCAGTATAGGTTTATTTTGGAAATTTGGAATTACAAGAACTTAAAAGGGAGAAACAATTTAAAAGTCACTCAGAGATAACTATATTAACATATTTGCATGTGCTTATTGTTTATATGAATTCATATTAGCATTATTCATAGGTGTAGTGTTTCTATGAACTCATTTTGTTAGCAACTTCTAAAATTAAACTCATTTAAACTTGATTTTAACTCAATCATAAAAATAAGATTAAATTTACTTATTTTGTTAATATAGAAACACATTATAATAATTAGTAAAGCCCTAGGCATTGGTTTAACATTTGAAAATGGGACACAGGTAAAATAGATGAAACTTATTTTAACTATTTAAAACTTATTTCTTTATGACTACCATATAAACTCTAAAATAAGCTCACTCTAAAAATTTCTAACTTACTTATGCTGAGTTATATTCCTTAAAAGATGATGCTTGTGATATATACATATGAAATCCCCAAGTATTTATTTAGCTACTATATCTCTGTTTATTAGGCTGAGATTAAACTAATCTTTGTTCAGTTCATTGTTACTAGTTTATGCCACTTTTTAAATAAACTCAATTGCTGAAACAAAATCAATTTTTAGCTAATTTAATAGGCTACGTAAAAAAGGAGACAGCCAAGATAGAATCTTAGTCATTCAGTATGTTGGATTCACTCAGTAAAGCATTTTCTTTTTTAAGCAAAGAGTCTTGATCTCTTATTCTAATTAGAAATAGAATAAATTGATGTGATAAAAGATATGAAATACATCTTTTGAGTGATGTGTTTTCACTTATGAGATACATTTGACTCTTCAACTATGAATTTTAGTTTAAATCTATGCCCATAGTATAACTTATAGACTAAATAGTGGTATAGAATACTTATATCTGTGGAATTTCTCATAACATATTGAACCCTAGAAGTGTTTCCCAGTTGAAATAGAATGATTAAACATATTGAAGCAATATAATTTTAATATTAACATTGTGAGTGTATATATAAAGAAACAAATACATTAGGATACATTTTTATTGTATTACGTTTTCTTATAAATAAAGAAAATCAACCTTTTTGTGTCTTGTTTTTGGCCATCTGGTGTAGGCTATAGCCTCCTCTCAGGATAATGTTTTTAAATGTATAAAATAATACATATAGGATTAAAACAAAAACGATTATATTAAAATATAGTTCTATGTATGGGACATTTGTTAAAGACCCATGCATCTAGATTTTGAACAGCCCTTCAGTAAATATATTTAAAAATTCCTGAAGAAACGCCTCAATAGAACATTTTCTTGAACATGGAAGAACCAACCTGAGATATGTTAATGCCACTATAAAGCCCTTAGACTGTACCTTGTACATGTGTCATTTTTGCCTTTAAATCTGGAAGAAAGATTTATTATCAACTTAAAATAAATAAATGATAATGATAGAGAAAATTGGTTTTGTTGTAACTTATATACATTCTTGTGTTATCTAGAATAATTGTAAAATCTCATATGACTGCAAATGCAAACTTCAACATTTCAATGTACCACAAATGTGAGCCTTGCTAAGTTCAATTATAGAGCTTGACCATGGATTGGTTAATTAAAGATAAGAGTTTAGTGGTGAAGATGTCTGGAATTTAAAAACACAAACGAGGAGTTTAATATAGATGAAATGAGAAAATAAGGTGACATAAGAAAAAACTCACGACATACTCAACATAAAGAAAATAAAAACAAGGAGAAAAATGACCTCTCATTACTCAGAAATTTGCTGTCCACAGTTTCATATCCTCAGAATATTTAGAGATTATCTTTTATATGATGTGTAGTTCATATGACTGACTGTAATGGCTATAATAGTATCTTATCAATTTAAAAATGTTAAATAATGGTTGAATTTAAGTCTTTGGTCATTTTTTCTCAATAATAGATATACTTTCATTTTTTTCATCTCCTCCCATTTATCAAGAAAGGAGTGGTCACAGGCTTCAGTTCAATAAAACAAGTAGTGATTTGCAGGTATAGTGTAGAAATCATACCATTTAATGTGACTATCAGTAGGTGCTGCTTTCATATTTTAAGGAATTTTATTTTCTCCTCCAATACTCTGATGCCTTTTTTGATCAGTGCAGACTGAAATTATATAAATTAGTTCCCAGAGTTTCTTTTATGTATTAACAAACTCTTGCTTGTGCATGTACTTGATTTTGTTCTGACTTTCCTCAGTAATGTATGGATTTTTGGATTTATTAAGATCAGGACAAAGTCAAAATCCTCATATCAGGATGTATTATGCATAAAACAAATAGTATTTTATCTGTTCTTAATTGTATTTAAAACACTTACTGTAGCAGATAGTTACCATAAACACCATGGACCGTCCAGCCTAGAAGAATATTAACTCACGTCTGTCCAACTCCTGTAAAAGCTTCCCTTTATTTTAAAGGTACTTTGCAGTCCTTCCCAGGTAAATGGGATAAAATGATCTGTACTGTGTCAGTTGTTTTCTCAGGTTGGTGGAGTGGATGGTGAGATTGGCTGCTGAATGCTATTGTCAGCTTTTGAAGCTGAAGAGAAAAATCCATGTTTTGCCTTTTTTAATCACAGGAGGGAAAATTGGGCAGGAGCCCGTGTCTCTATCTAGGTCGTGCTATAGCTAAGATTATAATTGCTGCTAAGCCCTTTCTGGAGAAGTATCTTCAAAGCATATTAAAGTTTAGATTGTCTTGTGGTTTCTCACCCTTATTTTTGGCATCTTTTTGCCTCATACTGTGGTTACTCTACATATTTAAACACTATTATAAAAGAAAAAGTGAAAAGAAGCTAAAATAACATGTAATTGGGGGTCAGAAAGGGCAGAGAGTAGTTTAGAAATTTGTGATTAAGAAAAAAGTTTCAGTATTGTTCCTGGTTATTCCTTATAATCAAAACCTCAACAATGTGAATTTTAAAAAATAAAGATAAGTCTGAATTCTGCCCTGTTTGTTTGCAAATATGTGGCAAATTTTGTTTTTACCATTCTCAATTGAAAAAAATTATTACTTTGTTTTTCTTTCCTTTGTAGTCTCAGCTACAGAGAGAAATAGCCATATATAAGTGGATCAAAACATGGGTTCAAAAAAGCAAAGAGAAAGAAGAAGTGATTTACTGGGTCTGACACCCTGTTTAACATTTCAGGATCAAACCAATACCAGATTCCTAGGACATAGTACGGGGTCCAGCAGATGATAAATGACATGGCAAAGGCAACGGTCATCTTTAGGGTCTTCAGTCGGGCTCTTGGTATATTGTTCTTGGATTGATTCAGTTGAAGTTCTATGAGAGAAAAGAATAGATATTTAAATCTATTTTCTCACAAAACCAAAATGGGCAAAAAAGGGAAGAAACACTAATTCAACCTAATGGATATAATGAAATTTTCAATATCTTTAATGATAACAATTTCTTTAAAAAGCATGGTTTTATAGAAAGTTTTTCACTTTCATACAAAAGTAGACAAGATTGAAGATGAGAGTACTCTGAGAAGTATGTCTCCACCAAACTAATATGAACTTAAAATATAGAGTACTCAAATAGTAAAATACAAAGTTAAGATGTAGACAGAAGTTGATCTGAGTTAAATTTTGACTATGCACAGCATTATAATCAATGGTGAGTTCTGCCACTTAAGATAGTAAGAAATGTGTATGACTGAAATGAGATGCTCTAAATCATATACTTCAACCTCATGCTTTTTAAATGTCTGAAATGATATGACTTTTCATGTAAATATAGTTTTAAGTCCATGTGTTACTTTTGTGAAGAATTTGTTGAATAGGATTATTGATTTTACTGAGCTGCCTTTCTACAGTTGAGGATTTAGTACTTAAAATTAATAAGCTGCAAATTTAAGTGCTCAAAAATCTGTTCTTGTGTTTCACAATCCAGAACTGCTACTTTAAAATAAGTGCCTTCACATACTGTAATTTTAGAGGGAAACTCATAAATAGTTATTTTGAAACTTTTAATTGACCACAAAAGTGGAAATACATTTAAGTTCATGATATTTCATTATAAAATTAATTTTAGACTAGAAATGCTAAAATAATTGATTTATTAATTATTGACAGGGGTTTGCTTCTTAATGAGATAAATCTAATTACTATTTACTTGTGTTTTGCTGTAGGCCTTAATCTTTTCAAACATTTCTTTCTTTCTTTTTATTTTCATTTTTTTTGAGACAGGGTCTCGCTGTCTATATTAGGCTGATCCTGAACTCACTGTGTAGTCCAGGCTCACCTCAAACTTTTACCAAACCTCTTGCCTCAGCTTCACTGTGGGATTACAAACATGCACCAGACCACTCAGCTTATGTAGTGCTAGGGAATCAAACTTGGGGCCTTGTGCTTGCTAGGCAAGTGCTCTAACCACTGTTCTGTTCCTCCAGCCTCTGTACACTTAGTATCCATAAACATTAAGGACATTTGAATAATAAAGCAATTGGTAGGAGTGAACAAATATTTAAAAAGCATCTTGACTTAGCACAGTGGCTAAAAATAGAAAAAATATACCCACAACCTATTGTGCCTCTGCATCTTTTTAAATATCAACACATGACTATTAGCTTACTGTTTAGTTTCTGACTTTTCTGTTAAGATATAGTCTAAGGTAACTTATTTCTCTATACCGTCCCTAGGTGTTTTTATACAATTGAATCTCTTTCAGATAGAAATTTTCAGACAAATTGTTTCTGCAGTATACTTTTTGAAATACTAAATACCAATTTGTATTGACAATTGGGAATTTACAGAGTACCACTGTAGTTATTTGCACTCAATAATATCCAATAAGGGTAATCATTCTGTGTAATTAAGATGGTCTCCCTATTCAGTTATACCAGATGTAACTTATGTACTATAATTGCCAGTATGTCTTTGAAGCGTCATGGTCACATAAACATACTTACTTCATAAATTTTAGTTTGAGAGCATGTTCTAGATTACTGATGCAAAAAGTAAAACCACATCTGTGAAGTTTTGAATGGAACAGTCAATTACATATTTAACAATAACTGACACACCAATACATACACACACGCAAGCATATACACATAGATGTGGACAGTTAATGCTGTGTGGATAAATGGGATCTGAATGCATGGAAAACAGCTTAACCCTGTTGACATGTAGAAGGTTATTTGCTGTAGTTTAGATGTCAGGCATTAGATATATTGTTGTCATGGCCCAATAAGAACAATTTTCCAATGTTTACCTTGGGTTTTAATGGAATAATTGTCCTTTCTTCTTTCATTCTCTGGTACAAATTTAGGATATCAGAATGTATCAAATTACCTCATTTGCAAATTAGGAGTGAAATAAATGTAGTGTCCCCGGGGGCATTCGTGAATAATAGATAAGCTAATACATGTGGATTGTCCAGGATAGTACCCGGTGCCCAGTAAGTGCCGCTGTTGTAGAGTTGCTCTTTGGAAAATAGTTTGCTCACAATCAACATGAAGCCGGTGGAATACATACTGTGGGGATCCTGGTGCAGGACCTGGGTCAAGGTGAAGATGATTCTCGCGTTGCAGATGAGCATGATGAGAAGAGGGATTATGAAGAGGCAACTGAAGGTGAAGAAGTTATAGAAGGCTTGGTGCCACCATTGCGGAAAGCTGCAGTGTGTTACACATTGAGAGAACACTTCTGTTTGCCCAGAACCATCTGCTATGTGGATCATTCTGAAGATATATAACTGTATGAGAAAACGAGAAATTTAAAAAAAATGGTGCTTTTCAGATAGTATTTGAAACCTTTCTTTCTTGTATGGTGTTAGCCTTTTTTTGTGAATTCTAATCCAACTTTATTTTTTCCATTTTATTAATATGTATATATGCACTAAGTAATGTTTACATTGAACTTGAGTATTTTGTGCACATATATATCACGTCAAAATTTTAAATCCTTCTTTTCTCCCTTTTGACCCTTCTACACCCTCACCCTCCCTGTTAGTTCCCACTACCACCCTCCCCCCCCCCCCATTTAGTTCTATGGAATGATTGTAGTCTGGGTTTCTTTTACTAAAGAAACCATTCAATATTTAATCTTCTGGGTCTGGCTCGCTTCACTAAGCATGATGGTCTCTAGTTGCCTCCATTTATCTAAAAAAAGAGAAAAATCTATCTGTCTTTATAGATGAGTAGTGTCCTATTGTGTATATATACACACCACAATTTATGTAACCATTGCTCTGATGGTATTGGTATTGGTGTCTTTTACATTTTAGCTGTAGTTAATTGTGCTGCTTTGAGCATGGCTATGTATGTATCTCTTTTATATAATACTTTTAATCCTTTGGGAAGATTTCCAGAAGAAGTATCACTGGATCAAAGGGAATATTTCTTTTCAGCCTTTTTAGGAATTTCTATACTGCTTTCCATAGTGGTTCTACCAGTTTACATTCCCAACACAGTATAAGAGGGTCCCAATTTCCTCACATACTTGCCAGTATTGATTGCTATTCTAGTTCATGATATATGCATTCTCTCTGGGGGTAAATGGTATTTTAGTGATGTTTTGATTTGCATCTCTGTAATGGCTAAGGCTGTTGGACATATTTTCATGTATTTACTGGTCATTTGAACTTCTTTATCTTGCTGCCTGTTCATTTCTGTTGCCCATTTTTCAATCGGGTCTTTGATTTTGAGGCATCTGTTTTTCTTCAGTTCCTTGTATATTTTAGTTATTATCCTCCTATATGAGGTATAGATAGTCAATATAATAATCAGCTCTCTCTTTGGTCTGTTGATAATTTCCTTTGCCATGCACAAAACTTTTAACTTGAAATAATCCTATTTGTTGATTCTGGGGCTCTTTCTTTTGCATTAGGTATCTTATTAAGAAAGTCCTTGCTCATACCTGTATCTCTTAGATTTTGCCTAATCTGTCTTGCAGAAGGTTCAGTGTTTCAGTTTTGATATCTAGGTCTTTGATCCACTTTGATTTAATTTTGGTGCACAGTGACAGGTGTTTGTCTAGATATATTCTTCAGCATGTGGGGATCTAATTTTCCCAGCACCATTTGTTGAAGGGCTCTTTTTCAGTGTATGCTTTGGGTCCTTTATCAAAGATCAAGTAGCTGGGAGTACTTGAGTTTGTCTCTGCATCCTCGGTTCTGCTCCACTTGGTCAACCTGTCTGTTTTTGTGCCAGTACCATATAGATTTTTTTAAAAATATTTGTTGCTTTGTAATATATCTTGATGTCTGAGTTCACAATGCCTCATGTCTTTGTCTTGTTATTCAGGATTGCTTTGGCTATTCTAGATCTCCTTTGGTTCCATATGAGTTTAAGGATTGTTTTTCTTTAAGTACTGTGAAAGAAGTTGTTGGTATTTTGATAAGAATTGCATTGGATGTCTATATTAGTTTGGGCAGTATAGTTATTTTGAGTGTATTTTGCCTGTCTGTGCTAACCTTATACCATGTTGTTACCTAAAGCAATTCCTAAGTTTTTGTTATTATTCTCTTGGCATTTCTATGAAAACTTGTGAGTGGATGTTTATGTTAAAATATTTGGGTAAGTATGAAAAGAGTTACAGGATTTTTTTTTTTCGAATTTGTGTGTCAGCCTTGCTAAAGTATTTAAGCCTTGCTTCTTTTGATTTCTGGTACAGTTGTGCTGAGCAAACATTTTGCAAGTGATCTTGTCCATGGTATAGCCACAGAGCCTAAAACTGTGACTGTGACTTAGAATGTATCCCTGAAGAAATACATAGTTGAGATTAATTTTTGAGACCACAAGTTCTATTAAAAAAGATACTTCTGAGAAAGGTCGAAATGATGTGAACATGTGTTTTGTAAACACATGACAAATATTCATCCTTATTAATGTAAGAGAAATGTCGCTGAAAGTTACATTTAAATGTCAGTTTTGCTTTAAGACTTAGAGTTTGTTCTGTGGCAAGACTATGAGAGAATCCTCTTAGGTGGCCATTG